>JASVEL010007285.1:110000-125000 GCA_032618575.1 Nicotiana noctiflora
TCCTTTGTCTCATTGTTTATCTCGTAATCATTCGATTCCGCCCCTAAAGCTAGCTCCTACTCCTCCTCCTTCTCCTTTAGGATAGGATCCTCCTTGGTCCTTTTTACATAACACTCTCGGCCGCCCAAGAGGACTGGCTATCTTTCTCTTTATACGCAATATCTTGAAAGGCAAAGAAAAACATCTACCTTGGCAACGTCATTGACTGATAGTTTATCTTCCGAACCGGTTAAATACCTATAACAAAAAAAGGCCAAAGCCCGCTGAAGCACTGGAAAAATGTTGACCACGATTTCTAACGCTTTTCAAAAACCATTTGCTTGCAACGCCTTGAGTGGACAGATAATTACGGCCACTAGATCCTTCATACTCTTACTAAAGTACACTTAAGACTCAACCAATCTTGAAAGTTCCGTGGACAACTGGCATACCTTGAATCTAGCCTGCAATCCTTTCGCACTTCTCTTATCAAATTTCTAGTTAGAGAGAGAGCTAACCGCTGCCAAAATGCAGCAGTTTTTCTTATATACGATAGCACCCCCTGCCCTCCTTGTTCAAGTAGTTCAAGAGTGAAAGGGCGTAGTGAAAGAAGGGAAAGATATCTTTCAAAGATATTCTACCCATAAAGGCAGTTCTCTTATATGGCAATACTAGATTGGCGAGACAAGAGAGAAAGCTTAGAAAGTAGTAAGGTGTCTATGGGGCTTGCCTTACAGGTAGTGACTATACCACTTACATATCGAACAGATCTTACTCTCAATGGAGTCATTTCGATATGACCTAGGAACTTACAGAATACCGAACTTGGATAATCGGTAGAAGAATGATTGGCTAGATCATTTGCTTCACTGCGGAAGAACCCCTTTCTACGCTACGTTCCCAATAAAAAGCCGTCATCCTTCTGTCGCCTGTTAGCCACACCAGACCAAGAAAAGGCAAACTAATCAACCAAGACTCAGTCACGACCTTTGTAACCTCACGGCCACTTTCTTTCCTAGAGCTTGCAGCCATTATCTTCGCTTTTCAGATATGGTGACATTACTTGTATGGGGGGAAGTGCCAGATCTTTACGGATCATAAGAGCTTGAGGTACTTGATGACACAGAAGGAGTTGAACCTTCGCCAGGATGGCACACTTCTATTCCGGGGACGAGTATGTGTTCCTCAGGACAGTGACCTGTGCCATGATATCTTGGAGGAGGCGCATAGCTCACCTTTTTTCCTGCACCCAGGGAGCACGAAGATGTACAGGACGATCCGCCCACACTATTGGTGGAAAGGTATGAAGAGGGATGTCGCTGAGTATGTGGCTAAATGCTTAGTGTGCCAGCTGGTTAAGGCTGAGCACCAGAGACCAGCAGGACCCTTACAGCCAGTTCAGATACCACAGTGGAAGTGGGACGAGATAGCCATGGACTTTGTCTCTGGATTGCCGAAGACTGCGAGGCAACATGACGCCATTTGGGTGATTATTGATCGGCTGACCAAGTCAGCTCACTTCCTGCCGATCAGTATGACTTACTCTACGGGCAAGCTAGCCCAGATATATATTGATGAGATAGTGCGCCTACACGGGATACCATCATCCATAGTATCAGACAGAGATCCACGGTTCACTTCAGCCTTGTGGCAGAGCCTACAGAAGGCTTTGGGTAGCAGAGTGAGTCTTAGCACAGCCTTCCATCCTCAGACCGATGGCCAGTCTAAGAGGACCATCCAGACATTGGAGGCTATGCGGAGGTAATCCCTTGATTTTCGAGGTTGTTGGGACAGACATCTACCCTTGGTTACGTTCGCCTATAACAAGAGTTCTCAGGCGAGTATAGGCATGCCACCTTTTGAGGCACTCTATGGACGCAAGTGCAGGACTCCCCTATGCTGGGATGAAGTAGGGGAGAGACAGATTCTTGGGCCAGAGATTGTACAGGAGACCTCTTCCTTCGGTCCGGTTAGTACATGGTTCTGTCGTTTACCTTGCGCCTATCTATTCCTTTAAGCTTATATCTTATACCATTGCAATCAGACTCATTGGATATGTTCCTTTTCTCTTCTACTATCGAGAGTCGTACGGGTGAGGAGGTGAGCTCTAAGCGTATACACATAGATAGATCTGGGTAAGCGACCATCAGCGGTATGGGTAGCAGCTACTATCAGTACGCCAGTCTAAGGCTGTTCGTAGAGGTAGGTCGTAGAGATCTATGAAGGGCTATCTTTAGCATAAATAGCATGGTTAATTATAGAATAGCGTGATGGCCGTAAGAAGATCATAAATAAGGTAAATAGTCTGGAGTGGATGTCTAGATCAGGGTGTCGGCATCACACATATAGCATGTGTGCCGTGAGTGAGAGGGTGGTCGTAGATCAGCCCTCAGCTCTTCTTTCGAAATTATCGAACATGATGACTTATCGGCTTGAGGCTTCTTTTCTTTTCAAGCTGAGTAGAAATTTCATAAGAGAAGAAAAGTTCACAGAAGGTTGGGAAATAGTATGCCCGGTTCACGAGGTTCTACCACTGCAGGGCCCAGTTGCCATTCTCCCATTACTCAAGTCGTCCAAGGGACAGGACCCCCGCACTGTAAAAAGTTTCCTTTTTATACAACTCATGATATCTTTCTTCTGTGCATATCTCGGTTTTAATAACTTCTGGGTTTATACCAAATCGACCGTAGAGAGAGTTCATTAGTATCTTGTAGATATATACCATAGCTGCATCATCCTTTATCTTTGCTTCTTGTCTTCTAGCGAAGATGTCTGATACAAAGCCTTCGAAAGGACTCTTCTTTTTCTCATACAAGTAGCCCCTTAGCGGGAAAATTCTATAACCCAAGTTTCGGGCATAAAAAAATTCTTCGCTAAAATAGACGCCTACGAATTTACCTGTTGGGAAGGTTAAAGCATTATGTCTATCCTTATAGGGTAAGAAGGCTTTCTCTATTGTAGAGAGGACACACTACAAAAGCCTCAATAAAGCCAAAGAAGTTATCCAATTCCGCCTTTTCTAAATTATTATGCCAGACGTCCCGGCCTGGGAGCCCCGTTCGCCTGGCATCGGAAAAGTTTTCATTATAAATGGATATAAGGAGTTCACATCGTAATAGTCTAAATTTTAACCATAGGGCTTATAGACATCGGCATGTCCTCCATAATAACCACGCCGAATGAAGCGTTCTTGGTTTCGAGTTGGTATATGGATGGGCCAACTCTTTGGGTCGTAATAGTGCATACGAAAGATTGATAGAGCTAGCGATGACAACGTTATTGTATCAACGATGTCTATTTTGTACAGATTCCAATAAATCTCTTGTGCCTTCAGCATAACGCCACCTAAGAGACGAATATCTTGTTTCAGATAAGCCAACAATTGTTGACCTATCTCCGGAAGATACTCAAGTCGTAATTTCTCATAGGGAATGGTGCCTTTAGAACCTAATTTCGGGCATAAATCCTGGGCCAAGTTATTTAGCGCAGCGGGAAGGAGAAGGTAGGAATCCCTTATACGGAACAATAATTTCTTTTTTTCATTTCCACGATAGACTTTTAACTCGTACATTTTATGCTTCCTCATCACCGTTTGGAAGGAGTACTTGCCGATCTGAGAAGTAAAAGCTCTCGTTACTATAATGCCATCGTATCGTGAAAAGTTATGGAAATAGACCGTTCGAATTTCTTTTTCATCTGATACCACAGCCGCTAAACGCTCTATAAAGTCGAGCATCATACGTTCACTTCGTTTTTTGAAATCTGATATTGAGAAATCGTTATCTTCACTGAAATATGTTTCAATATAATATTCAGACTTGGAAGCAAGATCTTCACCCGGCTTAACCACTAAGAACCCCACTGCGCAAGGAACATGAACATCGTCGTGGAGAGCAGCCTCTATATCGGCAACAATGAATGGGCTCCTTTTTATTTTCTTAATTGCTTTCAGTGCGGGTATATGATCGGGACGACGACTCTTCTTACCCATAGCTACCACTTCTACAGGTTCATCACTCATTGTCCCGCCATCCGTTAATTCATCACAAAGTTGCTTAAAAATTACCTCTAGGCTAAAAGGGTGGACTTCACGGTGTTCAACCCTTTCGAAGAGATAGATTCGAACCCCTACTCGGTCTAGCTGCCCCTCTTCGTATTTTATTTCTCAGCCTTTTCACAGACTTCTTTCAAAATTTCATTATATACACGAAGCGGGGGTACTTCTGCGTTATCGGCCTTTACTAAAATTGCATTTCCTGCTGTAAAGTCGGCTCGTTCGTTATTTGTATGTATCAGACCATAATGGATAGTGAATTTAATAGAACGAAATCCGCTATTGTATGCATATTTCATTAACAGTATCATTACCGCTAATGAGATAACTTCAATTTCGACACATTTAAGGTAAGGTTTTTTAAAGCGGAATTCTGCTATTCTTATTGACTCAAGGGGGCTATGATATTTTTCCTCAGCGATCAACTTGTAGAGAAATCCAGACTGGAACTATTGATGATTCTACGTTAGCTCTAAAGTAAGGAGACCACTTAAAAACCCTCATCGGATAAGAAAAGATATACCAGATAGAGCGCAACCAAGTCCATTTTTGAATGAGAAGGCTAAATCATCACCTTATTTGAGGAAGTAGCCATGGAAGATTGGGTCTGTATGGCTTCCTGGGGTCGAAAGATCTTCCTTCAGCCTTGAAAGTATGCTGCTGCTTTAGCGCGAATGAAACCATTTCTCAAAATAAAAAGGAATCCTCCTCTTGAGGTTGGTAACCTAGCCCAAAACCATGCTCATGGGAAAAAAGTCTGGGGAAATTAAAAGAGACCTTGATGTCTTCGCCCTAAGCGCATGCCAGGAAACTCATTCCTCTCATGATTTCCATGACACGAATCTTACTCTAGGGATCGAAATAAAAGGTAAAATACTCCTTACTCGTAATTAAACCCACTAATCATCATATCTTTTTTACCATGTTCGATTTGCAGAATGGGGATATTCGAATCCGGTCCTTCTGACATATCTGCATCCCCATGTATAGTAAGAGTCTTTCCAACGAGGAACTTCACTATCGTATAGTTGACTCGACTCGAATGCCCTCTTAGCAATAGCATCCGTAACCGCAGCTATTGAGTCTGCTGTGGGAATAAGCGCCGCAGAATAGGCAGCTATTGACTCCCTCTTGACAGCTTGCTTATGTTAGAGCTATTGTGTCACTGTCCTTCTCTACTTTCTCTGCCGATACCGAAGAGGGTAACTAACCTCTTGACTAAGGGCTTGTTTTGTTTACAGAGTGAAAAAAGGAAACTTGTCAACTAGACTTAGCGGAATGTCCAGGGGCAAACCGGTCGTTAAGATAGAGTCGGTGTCGGCAGCAGTTCTTGCTTAGCGGGATCAGGTCACCAATCGGTGACATAGTTTAGGAATGAATATCCGTAACTCCCATTCCAGTACTTAAACTGACAAAATGGAATAAACAATCAAGACCTGGCTCAAGGCTAACCCCTCCACACTCAGGGTCAGGAACGGGAAAAGGAGAATGAGTAGGACAGGCTCGAGGTCAATTCTTTCTTTTAGGAGAGATCCCACCCCTTCTTTAGCGCTTGTTCGTTCTATAAGACTTCCTTCTCGTTCTCGGTGAAGGAATCGGAGCTGCTATAGAATCAGCATCTTACTCTTTAACGGCAAGCTCAGCAACGAGAAGTTTTCCTCTGCTGGAAAGCAGTCCTTCACGGATATGGGAGCTTACTCCGCTGTTGCTGGTTTAGTAAGCTAAGCATTTCCATCCTTTATGATTATGAAAAAGGAATGGATAGAGAGGAAGGCTCCAGGGTTTGTTTCTCTTGGTGTCAACATAGGAATGGGAGCAGTTTGAATGGATGCCTTTTTCCCTTGTTGAATCAGCCAAGTCAGTAGCCTTTCTTTTATGCGGGATTGCCTGTTGATGCAAGGAATAAGGGCTGGCTTGATGCCAAGAAGAAGCTGGTGGAGGAATAACGGCAGCTAAATCATCTGCTGCACAGTAGTACGTATTAGGCAAATGGGATTTTTCTTTCCTAGGCTGAGGAGCGTAGTCAGAGGTCTTTGGTGCCTGAATGCTTGACTTAGAGCTTGAACTAGGGGCAATCCAGCAACCATTTCAACTGGATACCATCAAGAGGGCAAGAGAGGAGGAGCCGATGAAATTCTTTCGGAGTTCTTCCCCGCTGACGTCTAAGCTCTCAAGGACTTGGATTAGTCAACAGGAATGAAATCTAAGAAAGCTGGTAGCTCGAGCGAGGAGCGGAGCCTAGCCCTATAGCTATAGGCTATATAATATTCTATTTCCTCTGCTTTGAATAGTTAGAATCAAACTCATTGCTCATTCATTAAGAGCTCTTGTCGGTAAAGTAGATCTAGATCGAGAGAGAGAATTGGCTTCTCGAGAATCCGCTGGAGTCAGATCAGTAGGGGAGTTCACACCGGGACTTTCTTAATAGAGAAAGAACCCATACCCTGAACCGGGGAAAGGCGATAACGACCCAGGAAATGGTGAAGTACGTGAATCGACTCCCTCTTCGAGTCCAGACCTTTTAACATAAAATAAAGAATAAGGGACTGACTTCTTTCTTGACAAGGATCCTGAATAAATCGCACATGCTCCAAGGACTTCACGGAATTAGGAGGCACACAGGTGGGTATACCAAGAGAAATGCGGGTAAGCGACGAGGGAAATTGCCTCAACAAAACAAGTTTTTATTTCCAGAAAGATCCCCACGCTGAGGGATGAACCTCGCCAAATGATCTTATGGATCACCCATCCCATCTTTTAGGTTCCATTTGGGCAATATGTATCCCGCTGGGTATGGCTCGTAGTAAACCTCTGTAAGATAAGGAGGATCATAGGGTAGGTAACCTTTTCACCATTCTAAAAGAATGGTACCTTCCAGTAAGCAGGTCTCTTCAGGCACTCCCAAAAGAAAAGAGAGAATTCAATTCATTTTAGCCTCTGGGCGAGGATACTCCAACAAGAAGAGCCTAACCAGGCCCTTGAGATAACAGCCCATACCATAGGGTAGCCCTACAGAGCCAAAATGAAAGGCCTTCATCATAGGCTAGCATAGCAGACAATAACGCGAAATCCAGGAAGGGGAGGGGGAATGAATGCCAAATCTGAAGCAAACCGAAAAGCTAGTTCCCGTGGAGTGAGTCTAGTGCTTCCCTTTAACCTAGAAGCACTCAGTGAGCCTTCAACAATGTCCTTCCTGGCCTGTTGTTTGAGTTGACCGAAGGCGGCGGGTGGAGGGAACCAAAGACGTTGACGATCGATTCCTTCCAAAGGGAGCTGTTGCCGACCCTTACACCATAAAAAGAAGACCAGTTTCCGATCGGACAAGAGAAGCAACTAGAGTTGACTTTTTTGTTAGACCGACACTCAAGACCCAGTTGCGAGCAATAGCGTCTTACACTTTCCCAAAGACCAATACACAAGTGATTCGCCATAGTCTAATCGATTGAGGAGGACAGCCAATGACCGAGCTTGAGGTGGGAATAAAGAGAATCTTCTATAAAGAATCTTCCTTTTATCTCCGCAGAAGGCCTGATTTATGCTTATTATCAATCCTTGTGGGAGCTTACCCCTATGGCTTTAGCACGCCCTCCCTCTTCTAAGGATAAATACCCATACTATTGAACTATAGCTCCCCTCTACGAGATGAACTCAACAGAGAAGAGGGGAGGAGCGCATATTTCTTTTATATTAAAATAAAGAAAGCTTTTTTAGTTTCCTTGCAGCCAGTTACAGGCGAGTCAGAAGCCCTTATAGCAAGTGCTAGCTCTATTTATCCTATTGGGATTGGAGCAAGAGTGGAATGGAAGAAAGAAAGCTGTCCTTATCTTCTCCTCCAACCGCTACCTCCTCCCGACATGAAGGAATGCCCAATAATCCTTCGGGGGCTGGTATGTCCTTTCAGTTCTGGTCTGGGGAAGGCCGATCAAAGAAAGGACTCCTATACTGCCTGGTGTTGATTCGGCAATTTGCGTCTAGTGGGGAGCTTTGTCATCTCAAAGAATAAGCGGATCTTAATCTTAAAGTCGTGGATCTCCTGATGGCGGCTAGCTGCTTTCTGCTCTCCTTATTAGTTTAGTGCCAACTCCGCTAGGTATAGGTAGGGAGTCTTCTACAAGTCGCATTACTGGTCGATGACCTGATTTTGGAAGCAGTCGAGATGCCTTTGCTGGGGGAACCCTTCCTTGCATTCTTTTATTGTATTCGCTTCAATCGCCCATGATTGAGACAAAGGTAGATGAGAAGAAATTCTTTTTCTTTCATAGTCTGCTAATTTTCTTCTTCTTGCATCTCGTCGATACGATAGGTTGATTTACCTTACTAGTCATATGCCCTAAAGGTTTACTGTCTGGATGGTACTTTTCAACAGATAAGCGAATCGCGCTCAAGTGGTGGTTGACGAAATATCTAATCCTCCTTTTCCCTGTCTGGTGTGGCCTTAGATTCCGCTGTCCCTTTCCGCTTCACGCAATAGCACGCTCCGAAGCAAGCGGGCTTCGCCGGTAGTAGCCTCCTGAATTAGTCGACTAGCTTCTTTCCGGCAAAGCTTACCAATCCTACACTCCTTTCTTCTATGTCTGGTGGAGCTATTCCCAGACAGCCTGAGAGCTGAGTGAGGACCTTATTTGAGATGCTTTTTTCCTTCCAAAGCGAAATAATCACTCCTCTAGCTTATTGCGCTCGATCTACATCCTACCTAACTCGATGTTGCTTTTCTTCTTAGACACAGAAGGTTTTTGCTCTCGTATTGCGGGTTTTCCACTTCGTTCAGTTACATTAGGGCTTTATACAACTCTACCTTGGTGATTAAGTTCCGCTTTAGTTGGTGTGAAATGAGCGGATTCTGGGATAGGAGGTCTTGTCGGTATGGAACCTACCCTTCCGGAGTGAAGGATTGTCATCCTATAGCCGAGTGTTTTTAATTTGGTTTAGAGTCGAGTGATGAAGCTCATGATTCTGCCGTTAGTGAGAAGCAAGTAAACTCTATAGCCCTAAACTAAAGGAGCAGGTCAAGTTCGTTCAGCTTGAGGGATAAATTACGTGGCTGACCTGCCAGTCCATCAAATATCGTAGTTTATCCTTAAGAGCAGGAGGTTCCTTGTGTGAAACTTAGATGTTGAAGCACGCACCCTTTCTTTATCTTATGCTATGGGTAAGGAATCAAAGGCAAGGAGCCAACCCCAGTTCTTTTTAGGAAGCAACCTCTCCCCTCCCCTGTGGGTTCACCCCTGAGTCTAATGCCTTAACGGCCTTTTAAGCGCCTCTCACAACGGACTCGACACCAATGGGGCGGGATTGGTCATCTTCTAGCTTACTCTGCTAGAACTATTGTGACTTCCATGCTACTAAGCTAATAAGATCGGGAGAAAAAGTTCTTAAAGAATGTTCATTTTATTTGATAAGTAATCAAGGAGCTATGTATATAGCACTCAGATGAGGCTTAGTGAAAAACTAAAGAGAACAGATTCAAGTTAAGTTAGCCCAGGGGTAATCCAGCTACAAATGAAAGAGTAAAGCGCATTATCTTCATTCCACTTCCAATTAGATGTGTTAGGCACAGTGAGATTTGCCAATCCTCTTAGAAATCAATTGAAAAAGAAAATCAAGAGTGCTTAGTGCTTGGTCCCAGATAGCAGCTCCTGATGAACTGCCCAGCTAGGCACGATCGCAGACAGACACAAATGGGGCGCCGCTTGCCTTAGTGAGCTCGAAAAAGAGGAAGGAAGGGGAGGACGCTTTTGCACAAGAACAAAGGTTGAGTCATAGGGGATTGCTTGAGGAAGGCCCACATACCATTCCGAGGGGTCCTCTCTCTTCCTCATTCTATTTCTTACTTATGGATTGCCTTAAGAAAAGCATCATTTCCTTCCTTTTGCTAGATTAAAAAAAATTCTACCGACCAAGCTGGTTCACCTCTAGAATTACGTATGTAAGTGTCTTCTTTCCTCCTCCTCTAGTAAAGAAAGGGCATCCTCAGACCAATAGAGCCTAGCCAGAGAGAGGACATTCCCCATGCTGCGGTTCGAAAAGGTCTCCCGAAGCAGGTCACCGGGAG
Source organism: Nicotiana noctiflora (assembly GCA_032618575.1). Classification (NCBI taxonomy): domain Eukaryota; kingdom Viridiplantae; phylum Streptophyta; class Magnoliopsida; order Solanales; family Solanaceae; genus Nicotiana; species Nicotiana noctiflora. Next base: position 120,086 of record JASVEL010007285.1, read on the forward strand.
CTAAGATAGGCCTGTGCTTGTCTAACTCAAGACAGATAGCGGAAATTCTATGAAGACAGATAGATATAGAAAGTGTTCAGCGAGTTCGAGGAATCGTAAGTCTCTGAGTGCAACTCCGAATAGCTATGCGATGGTTGTCGCAATCGTAGTAGCTCTGTTATTGTTTGATTTTTGGTTGTCTGATCACACTCGAAATATCATGAATATCCTTCGTCGTCTCTCTTCGATTTTTCAGAGATTTTTCAAGAGTTTGGTAGTACTTTTCATTGCTTCCTTTCTTATGAACTTTTTCTTTACTTGGACCATTCCATTTCTCGATTCCCTCGATTGGCTGCTTTCTTTAATGGAGGACATTCCTCTTTACGGCGGAGACGCTGGAAGGGGTGTTAGCTCTTCGACAGAACCAAGTCTTCCCGCGGCTGAAGAAGATCCAGGGGATCGGTCCGAGATCGAAAGAGCCTTGGATCAACTTGAATTGGCCAAGATTAAAGAACAAAAAGATCGCTTGGCCGAACAGATTAGCCCTCTGATTGAATCGGAGAAGGCACGACTAGTTAGAAGATTGTGGCACCGCAACTTGGGTGAACTTCCATCACCAAGTGAGATGGTCGAAATTATTATTAACCGCTTCGCCAGCAAAGCTGCCTATAATGCCAACAAACCCAATGTCCCCAGGGCGAATTTACGGCACTTGAGGGTTTGGTTGACACGAGCACAACAATCGGCGGAGCAGGATGGGAAGGGAAACATGAGTATAAAAAATCATATTTCTTCAATAATTGAAGGATATTTCAAGTAGAAGAGCTGACGTATTGTTTCACATTTGAATTTCTCTTACATTCTACGTTCCCGAAATGGATCCTATCAAATATTTCACATTTTCTATGATTATCTCTATTTCAGGTATTCGGGGAATCCTCCTTAATAGACGAAATATTCCTATTATGTCAATGCCAATTGAATCAATGTTATTAGCTGTGAATTCGAACTTTTTGGTATTTTCTGTTTCTTCGGATGATATGATGGGTCAATCATTTGCTTCATTGGTTCCAACGGTGGCAGCTGCGGAATCTGCTATTGGGTTAGCTATTTTCGTTATTACTTTCCGAGTCCGAGGGACTATTGCTGTAGAATCTATTAATAGCATTCAAGGTTAAAGATGACTCCTAGAGAGTTACCAAAATACGAAGTTCTCTTCTCCTTTCTTTCTCTTCTTTCTTTTTGATACTTGGTTGGCAGGGTCAGGGCCTTTCTCGCTGGGCGAGCGCATCCGATTCTAAAGTCCTTTCTTATTCTTAAACCACTTCCCGTTCAGTTGCTGAAAGATAGAGATCAGGCTTTCTAAATGAGATTGAGTTCCACGAATATGCAGGCTAGAAAGATGCTATTTGCTGCTATTCTATCTATTTGTGCATCAAGTTCGAAGAAGATCTCAATTTATAATGAAGAAATGATAGTAGCTCTATGTTTTATAGGCTTTATCATATTCAGTCGGAAGAGTTTAGGTAATACTTTCAAAGTGACTCTCGACGGGAGAATCCAGGCTATTCAGGAAGAATCGCAGCAATTCCCCAATCCTAACGAAGTAGTTCCTCCGGAATCCAATGAACAACAACGATTACTTAGGATCAGCTTGCGAATTTGTGGCACCGTAGTAGAATCATTACCAATGGCACGCTGTGCGCCTAAGTGCGAAAAGACAGTGCAAGCTTTGTTATGCCGAAACCTAAATGTTAAGTCAGCAACACTTCCAAATGCCACTTCTTCCCGTCGCATCCGTCTTCAGGACGATATAGCCATAAAGATGCACGTCTTAGTGGGGAAAAGATTTTGCCCCCGGTGTAGCTCGAAAGCAGAAAGAGTCGAATTCATTCGAGAGAGCTTGGTGGTCTTAAGAATGGTTCGGGTGGGGGATTCTCTTAAGAATAAAGAATTAGAATAGAATCTAATTCATGTTCATGTTAACAGAAGAGCGGATCCAATACCAAGACGCTTGAGAGAAAAGGCTAGCCTTGTATATACGCTATTTCTGTTTATGTCAGAGGTGCCCAAAGCTAGAAGCAAGATTTCGAGTAGAATATTCAAAGCTTTTGAGTAAGTAAGATGGATGGATTTGGAAGCAAGTGAAAGAACTAGTTGCATAGATATAGATATAGAGAAAGTCCTTTCTCTTCAGAGGGTGATATTAGGGTTTTGAGATCGGTTCTGACGTCGAACAGGTTTTCGACCCGAAAAGCTCCACAGAGCTGTCGTATGCGGGTACTACGAGGCCCACGACTTTCTTGATCGCCTCATTCTTCAACCATGGGTTAAGATGTGGCTAAAGTCTCTCCGATGGTAGCGTATATTACGCTCGAGGTCTCTCGAGCCTCCTCTTGTACCAATGTCTCCGTTTTAGGGTTTAAGGAATAAGGTAATGAAATTCCGGTATGGACTTTTGTTGTTGTTACGACAGGCGGAGAGCAGTGCCCTATTGGTCTAATTCCTGCTTCCCCTTGGTATCGGTAAAGGGGCTGGTAAGCGCTTCCCGAATAGATTCCTTTCTCTTCCCCGGACACCGAACAAAGGGAACCCTGGCTTCACTTGTCGTAGTAAGACCACCCCTCTATAAGCTTTCCCTATCGCTCTGATGAACCTCTTTCCGCCTGTTCTCTAGAGTTCAAGAACAGATTCTTGCCTATCCCTTATTTGTCCATTAAGTCCGTTTTCCGCTAAAGGCAGCATGAAAAGCACCTAAATTGTAATACGTAAGAGGAAGGACGACTAAGCAACTATGCTACTATTGGCACCCCAAACTAAAAACTACAACTGGAAATCCAACTTTAGGTGGTCATTATGATCAGAAACTCACTCTCTGGAGAATTTTATTGACCTCGCATATAACATGGGGAATCTGGTTAGCACCCATATTTAAGAATAAAAGAACAAAGACTTGACTGGACGGTATTCACGAGCAGATGACAAGCATGAGTGAAGAAGGGTCTTATGTTACCATTTTTGGTGGTAAAGAAGATGTTCTTGTTCTTCCATTCCCCAAACCCACTTCAGCTTTCAAGATTGGGTTGGTGTTCCGATAGGCGAGAGGTGTAAGCACCGCGAGGTGTGAAGCCAGATCGTACTAAAGACAATGAAAAAATTTAGAAAATGAGAGATTTTAAAAAAATAAGTAAAAGCAGAATGAAAGACAGTCCTATATTGACAAGGACGAGCTTTTTCACGAAGAAAGCTTCGCGCCCAACTGCTTGTATATCGATCGGAAAGAAGCAGCTGCAAATGCTATCAGTGGTTCTTCCTTCCTATCCCATCTATCTATAAGAGTTGCTTGATTCGCCCCCATCTTTAATAGGACTGGACTAAGTTCGGGCAGATCTCCGTCCCATTTCACGGATGCATCGCATTGAGAATTGACTCGTCGGATTAACCACTTAGACGGAGAGTTCCCCGTATTCCATTTCATTGGCAACAGAAATAGATCTAAACGGATTGCGCGGTACCCCGGACCGAAGAAATTGAAAAATGAATTGAAAAGAATATCAATATAAGGCCCAGATGTAACCTGTGCGGAGCAAGCCTACACTGGCCTGCAACTGCTTTCTCATTGGCTCCATTAGGGTTCGTAGTCTCATCCTGAAAAGGTTTTTTTCTTTCTCCGGATATACTCTCAACTTTCCCTGCTATCCTATCAACAGGTCAGTCAATATCAGTAGTGGAGGAAGAAGAGTAGTACCCTTTTTTCAGTTAGTCTTAATAGTTTAATAATTCAACTAGTGGTCTTCTTGCCTAAAAAAGGAGTCAGCCCAACATGGGCAATGATAGACAGACCAAAGATTTACGCAGTCGTTGTGTGCTTGCTTTGTGCACCGGCACAGCAGAATTCGAAGCTGCTCGGCGTACTAGCCCTATAACGGAGTCAGACCCAACCACACTCTCTTAGTATAAAGCGGAGCAGGACCGTTGGCCTGATCTGACTCCCCACCCAACCGCCCTGGCCTATGTTTCCGAATCAACTGCATCGTAAGCTGCTATAGCTCTTGCCAACTACCCTGGAAATGAAAAAGAAACTCTATCCTCAACCCTTCCAATCCTTAGTTCATGGTGGCAACTTCACCCCGTGCATCCTTTGGTTGTGAGCCCCGCCTAGAGGGAGGCGCTAAGGGAAGGGCGTAGCGTTAAATCTGCCTCGCCTTTCAGAGGTTTTCCACCCTTCTGTTGAGCACCAATTGGAAATCCAATCTGACTTCTAAAACGGAAGTGAGCACAGGTGAGAGGACCCCACTTTCCCGCATTCCTCTCCCCACGAGCAGAACACCAGAGATGCACAGCACGTGGGCCTTGTCTAACGAACGACGACTTTCGATTCTTCACTTCAAGGAGTAGAGTCGCTGCCCAACCCTACCTATATAAAAGAAAAAGAATCGATCACTAGGTCCCGAGCAATTCTACCTTCTTTCCATTATCCAACGCTCATGCGTCCCCTTTCTCCCACTCTTTTAAAGCTTTCAATAAAGCCTTCTTAGCTGTGGAAGCAGCAACCGGTCTGTTGGAAAGTTCCTGCATAAGTTGTCGGATCCTCAAAAAAAAGCTTTTCTGGGGACGCGCTGTTCAAGTCGAGTTTCCTTATTGTCCCTTCCAAGACATCCCTTCTAACTTCCCTATTTCCAAAGGAAGAAAGAAAGGTCGAAAGCTCTCTTTCGAGAGCCTCTTTTGTTGGGCTCGGCGGCCCCAATCGCAAGGCTAGATCCAGATCCCCCATAGCCTGTTCAGCATGAGGAATGGCTGGCGGAGCATCAGGATTTCCTTGATCCATTCTCAAGATCTCAGGCCCCCTACCAACTCGCTCCCGGTGACATTAGGCACTACCTCATTTGGACTGGAAATAATATAACTGTCCATAAAACAAATCATTGCTGTGTTT
>JASVEL010007285.1:130000-462892 GCA_032618575.1 Nicotiana noctiflora
ATTCACACAAACCAAAGGAATAGACTATGGCGAGAACCTTTCAACAGAGGCAAAGGTCATTTCTATTAGAATCTTACTTTCCTTGGCTACACAGAGATCATGGACATTGTATCCGTTAGATGTTAAACATGCCTTCTTGCATGGGGACTCACACGAGGAGGTGTATATAGAGATATCACCCGGATATGGAATGAAAGGGGAGTCACATAAAGTATGCATATTGAAGAAAGCCCTGTATGGATTGAAGCAATCCTAGAGGGCGTGGTTTGAGAAGTTCAGTAAGGCCATAGTTTAGTTTAGCTACAAAAGGTGTGCTTCTGATCACACACATTTCGTAATAAAGGGTGAGAAAGTGAGCCGGATCATAGTAAATGTTTATAATATTGTGGTCACTGGTGATGATGTTGATGAGATTGCATGATTGAAGGCTTACTTGAGTCGCACCTTCGACATTAACTTGGCATGCTAAGGTACTTCTTGGACATAGAAGTTTTCGACATCTATAAGAAGTAGAGCCATCTCTCAAAAGAAGTATGTCCTTGATTTGAAGAAAACGGGGATGTTAGGTTGCAAGGCCGCAATTAGCCCAATAGAAGAAAATCATAAGCTTGAAGAAAGGAGAAAAGAACCCTTGGATGATGCAAGCATCAAAGGCCTGTGGGAAAACTTAGATATCTTACTATCACTAGACCTGACATTACCTATGTTATGGGGTTGGTAAGCCAGTATATGCATGCTCCTTGTGAAGCACACCTACATGTAGTATACAGGATCTTGAGGTACCTCAAAGGTTATCTTCGCATAGGTATGATCTATACTAATCATGGCCATGGGAGAGTTGAAATCTATAGTAATGCTGATTGGGGTGGGTCAGTAGAGGACAGGAGATCAACTTCAATATGAGAAAAGATTGTTGAGAAAGCATCTTGTCGAAGATAAAAGAGTTCGAAACCTGAAAACCCCGAAACAAAGCCCGTATTCTTCTTAAACCCCCTATTCTTAGCATGATGGATATTGAATAAAGGGACGACCGAGGGGGTACTGATTTGAGGGAAGCCTAAAGGAAGATGTCGAAAGGTTATGTTAAAAAAGATGGCTATGAGACTAGTGCAAACAATATGTTGAAATAGTAGATTTAGTAGTCTGCTTTCTTTCTCCAGGTATGATCTCCTCCCTTGAGGAAGGCCCCTTGTAAAGACCTGACTCATTGTTTACTCATTGTTATGGGAGTTATCATCCCGTTTTCTTCATTTAACACTACAATATACTTATTTATATGTGTTTGGAAAGTTAGAAGCAAATTGTAAGGAATTTAGATAGAAAGCAGGTCATATGCCTCTTTATGAAAAGGATAATTTGGAAAAGTCAACTGAAAGTTGACTGATGAGTTAGTCAGCTCGGAATTGAATTATGATAATTCGACTAGTTTCGGGGGATCATTTATGACTTTGGAGGGCAATCAGAATCGAATTTGGGGGTCTAGTGTAGAAATAAGCTTGAATTGCCTAAGGTTGAATTTTGGCGATATCCGAACGGTAGGTGACATTTTGATCCGGGAGTCGAAATAGAATTCTGACAATTCTTGTAGCTTCGTTATGTGATTTTGGACTTGTCTGCAAAGGTTGAGGTCATTCGGACTAGTTTTGTCGTGTTTCGGCATCGGTTGTGAAATTTGGAACTTTAATAAGTTCTTAGGCTTGAATCCATGCATAATTGGTCATTTTGATGATATGTGATGTACTTTGAGGCCTCGACTAAGTCTGTGATGTGTTTTCTAACTTGTTGGTGCTTTTAGTTGAGGTCCCGGGGGTCTCGGGTGTATTTTGGGTGAGTACAGAAATCCCAGAACATAGAAAATGGAAGGGGCAGTCATTGGAACGCGGACCGCGGTCCTTTTGGCGCAACCGCACTGGCTGGGCGCGGACCGGAGTCATTTCTGTGTGGTCCGCGTCGGTGGAAACATCTTCAGATCACTGATCCTACTTTGGAGTATCATATCTTTTTATATACAAGTAATTTGGAAGTGATTCAAAAATGAAAGTTGTAGCCCTTCATCTCTAGTGTCCAGAACACTAAAGGTATCCTAATTTGGACATCTGTAATGAATGTTATGGCCAAAATACCAAAGCCTGTCACTGTAGAGCAAACTGCACGGCCGCGACCATTTTTGTGCAGCCGCGGAGACTGGGCGTGGACCGCGGCCATTTCTGTGCGTTCAGCACTGCTGGAATCCAAGGGTTATTCTATAAATACGAGGTTTTAGGTTTTATTTGATTTTTGGACCTAGAGAGCTCGGAGTTTGGCGATTTTTCAAAGGTTTTTCAAGAAATTCATTGGGGTAAGTGATTCTAACTCAGATTTTGCAAGACTATATGAATATATCATTTAATCCATCTTATAATTTGTGATTTGGGATGCAATTTGGGAAGAAAAGTGGTGAAATCCTTCAAAAATGTAAAATAAATATTTGAAGGACCAAATGGTGTCAGAATTGGATAAATTTTATATGTACGGACTTGTGGCGAGACGAGGAACGCGTTGGTATAAATCTCAGAATTTTCCAAGCAGCGGGCCCGGGGTCAGATTTTACCAACTTAGTGCAATTATGCGTATTTCGTATAAATTGAATTGGGTTATGTTTCTTTGACCCGTAACTGTTGTGAATTGACTAGATTCTACACACGAGGTGGAAAATTCAAAAGGAAAAGGCATTCGGACGAGTCTTCGGCCGGCTATAGGTGAGTAGTTTGTGTATATGGTAGCCTGAGGGTTCGAAACCCGAGCTTAGCACATTGTGATGCTAGTAGGGCGTGGCTCGCACCCCGTGGCAGGTGCGGGATTGATTCTGACTGGGGATTGAGACTTAGCCCATCCTGAATGAGTATAATATGATAATTGTGGTTGAAAAACATTGTGTTTGGTATAATTGTGGGTGGTAAGCCGTGTTTGGGTCCTTGTGCCGACCTGTAGTATCCCTAAAGAATAGTTATATATGTGATAGCTATACTTGCTTAATCACTGAACTCAGTCTTGGTTTAAAATCACCATATTGAAATGCTAAGTCACCTGTTTTGCAAAAAATTAAATATAAGTTAAAGTATTTTCATAATTTATGAACTGGAACCTGGAAATAAATAATTTGAGCTGTTGTGTGACTTATATGATTTTTGTGGAATGAGGATGGATCGGGCTGCACGCCGCAGCGGTTGATATGATATGAGGATCGGGCTGCACGCTGTAGCGGTATTGCGCTTGGGCTGTAGGAGCCCCTCCGGAGTCTGTATACACCCCCAGTGAGCGTCGTCGATGTTAAATGGATCGGGCGACATGCCATAGCGGTTACGTGCATTGTATTGCATTCTTTGTCTGTGAATTATCGGTGATAGTGGTAATGTATTGTTGTTGTTGCTAGTTCATAGAAGGAATCAGACTGTAGTTTAGCTTCATTATATGGTATTCTATGGATTTCTTGCTTCCAGCTACTTGTATATATTTATTACTCACTGAGCACTTAGGACTCACCCCTACTCCCTGCACCTTTGTGTGCAGATTCAGGTACACAGGAGGGATAGACGAGCACTCCAGTTTTTATCAATATTTATCCGAGTTGCTGAGGTAGCTGCTGGCGTTCGCAGGACCTGGCTTCTCTTCTTATTCCGGTTTTCCTTTGTATATACATTATTCGGACTTGAGTATTTGGTTTAGATATTATTATCCGATCATGTTTAGAGGCTCTAAACTCATGACCCTAGATCTTTGGGTGACTATTCAGTTTAGTTTTGTTGTTGATAATGATGTTCAGGTAATTGATTTGAGCTTAATGCTCGGGATGAGAGTGTAAATGGTCGGGCTTGCCTAGCAGTTGTGTTGGGCGCCATCACGACCAGGATTGGGGTCGTGACAAGTTGGTATCAGTGCCTAGGTTACTAGGTCCCATGAGTCTTGTGCCGGTTGGTAGAGTCTCGTGGATCGGTACAGGGATGCCTGTACTTATCCTCGGGAGGCTGCAAACCTTTTAGGAAAACACTTCATATTTCTAGGAATTCTTATCGTCTGTACTTGATTCAACTTGAGATATAAAATTTGAAATTCCTTCCACATGTCTGTGTACGCATCGAGCATTCAATAATATAATTGCCTTGATGGCTTGTGATTTCCCGATCGAGGGGCGAGATATAACCTCCGTGAGTTCATGTTGGGCCAGTCAGGAGGACTTGAGGCCAGATCTTTGTCTATGACATGAGCACCAAAGTGCTGATTTTACAAACTGGTATTATGAAATTTCGTGTGATCGGTATTGTTCCTAGCTGTGGAAATGGCAGCTTAATAATGTACGAGCTGTCAGGTGTTAGATCCTTGTTGTAATCTATTGTCTAGCCCCGAGCTGTGGGCGTGGTGATTATTTATCATATCTCTTAGTTGGAAGGTAAAGTGCCTTACGTGTAGTAAAACGAGTTTAGACTCAGGAAGACTAAAGTGATTATGCTATGTATATCCTGGTGGAAGGTGTTGTACTAAAATACAAGATTGATGCAAAGTAGGTGGGTGGATTCGGATATGTAATTGAAGAGTATTTGATATGTGTTATGATGCGAGCAGGTGTAGTGCAGGTTCAGGTATAAATTGTGATAATATAATTCGTATACTATTGAGATTTAATGTTTTTGAAATACATTGTGATGTCTTGTTGAGTGGTGGATGTATTGTTAGAATGTTTTGGTGATTCTCTGGCAGGTGGATAGCCAAATTCACAAAGGAAACTCTGCCAAAATTTTTGAACAATTTGGGACTTAGAAAAGATTTTTGTCACCTAAAGAGAGTAGGCTTAACTGTGGTGTGTGTATAAATGCAAGAATTGCAGAAGGGTTAAGGTCTCTGATTATTCGAATCTTTGTCAAGCTTGTAAATGACTTGATTTTAATCTCACCATAACATTGTGGCATCATTTGAGTAAAGAATGCTATGAGCAGCTAAAAGTGCTTTGATGTATGGCTCCGAGCCAAGTTGGCAAAGTTGTTATGGATTAACGGATTTCACTATTGTGTGCTATATTGGTTCTGTCTCTAAGTATGTCGGGAAGATGATAAAGGTTATGGTGCTTCGTAGATGTGAAGAAATCCTATGATGATTTGAACTGTTGTTGGTAAAGAATGTTCGGTGTTTAGAAAAGAAAGATAACTAAATGCAGCTGTATGTAATCAAGTTCTGCGATGTCAGAGTTCTAACAAGGCACGAGTTGTTCTGTTCAATAAGACAGCTGAATTACAGCTGAATAAGGGTGAATGACGCCCGAGAATGGCCTTGCGATGTTCAAGACTTTGCTTGAAACGGTAAGGTGTCTTAAGATTGTGTATATGGCTAACGACGGCGGTTTCGTTATAAGGGATCAAGAATTGTGTATGTTATGTGAATGAGGGGATTCTGTGTATCTGTGTTGGGGAGTAATGATAACGAATTCAAAATTGCAGGAAGTTCTTCAAAATAAAGTATTATAGAATGTGGTACATCTGGGAAACATTGAGAGAGTATTCAGCGGCATGTGAGCCTTAGACTGAGTAGACTTATGTACGAGTCTCGTGTGGTAACATGAGTTAAGTTATTGTAGTGCTACAGTAAAGGCTAATACTAAGTTAAAGATGGTTCAGAAAGGAAATTGAGTAAATGTAGCAACTTGTTAATAAACTGAAACGGTATGATAAGGATAAGATTAACTCCTGGTATGCATTCGGAATAATGAGACTTGCAGATATGGTACAACAAAGCTCTTGAGTGCTGGCAGTTGCGTAGCTCGATGTGGGTAGAAGGACTCGGTCCTGACAGTTAAACTTATGCAATGAATTGGGAGAAAGAGTTTGTGATGTGTTCTGCCGTGGTTTGAAAGTGAGTATATTCCTGTCGGTATGCGAGGCATGGAGTATGTAATGACTTTTCTTCTATATGGGATCATGAAGGTCCTTGACTAGTTGAGTGCGTCGATGTTCACAGCGTAGGAAAGGGATAGAAGTTTCCATGTTATCTCAGTGTGGTATGGTATATACGATGTGTCATGGGAAGTTGATAATGGCATGTTCAAGGCTTTGAGATCAATTCATAATATATGGGAAGTCATTAAAAATTATTGGGCAGCGCGGGCACCTGCGGGTGATCTAAGAATCGATCTTTCTAGCGATTAATGGAAAAATGGTACTGCTATTCTAGTGATTTGGCAGGGTATATGGTCAAAAAGGGACAAGGTAATGTTAACTGATAATATCTAGTGGTAGGGTGGTATTCTCGGGTTGGATCGACTGTGATGAATGAGTTGTTGATTGCATAGGGAAATGTCTGAATGACTTTTGTGGTATGAATGGATGCTTGACGTGTATTATATATTCGTACAGTAGAGTGTGGAATCAGGCATAGTAATTCATGTGTTGTATAGGTGATGGAGACTAGAAGTTCTCGCAATCCGCCTATGCAATGGTTGTTTATCGTGTGTATCGATACCGTTTAGCGATTATCAGAAATTGGAAGCCAGTGGCTCTCTCTTAGCTTGATATGATGAATTTGGGTTATGATACTTTATTTTAGACTGGTTGTCAAAAGTCAGGTCGTCTGGATTAATGTGATATGGACTATGTCGGAAATGGCACAAATCGCGTAGCAGAGTGCATCATAGTATGCTCCAGCAGGGTAGTTGTACCTAGGACCAGCGGGCGGCTGGTAGGTAATTTCTTCGTAAGTTGGGTCTTTGTGGCGGATATCAGTGCAGAGGTTTCTACTATTAATTCAGTTCAGGTATTGGGGAACTTTGTCGGATGCGTTTCTTGTGGCCGAGCTTGAGACTATATATATGTCTATTGTAATGAGCAATTTGACTCGGTGTGCATTTCTTTTTGCGGTATTTATGCATGGATCGGGTGGCATGCCGCCACGGGTTATTTGGATTGGGTGGCACGCTGCAACAGGTATGGTATCTGGATCGGGTAGCACGCCGCCACGGGTATGTTATTTTGAGCAGGTTGCACGCCGCAACCGTGTGAATTGGAGAATAGTTTTTCATATGTTACCTTATGTACTATAATTCTTAGTCTCTGAGGAAAGTCAATGTTGGGTGTTTCTCGGCAAATGGCGCATCAGTTGTGCCTTTACGAGATTTGATGGCGTATATTAATTGTTTCACCGTGGGTGAGATTGATTGCTTGAGTTCAGACCTATATCTGTGCGTGGCTGACTGTTTTGAGCATGATGACTTGAGGTGCTTCATGAGTAATGGTGTTTGGATGGAATTATAAGTTGTGTCAAGGCCATATGATGTTACGACACTTCGAGATGAATTCAGGTACTCTATTTCTATAATGCGAGATTGGGTCTCAGTTCTATGTTATGATGGTACGGAGGAATTGAAATACAGCTCTTTCGTTTGAGTTACTTGTCATGATTTGAGTATGTTCAGACGTTTCTTATTGGAGCATATGTTGTGCTCGTCGTGGCTTAGGTCGGTGTTGAGGTGTCATATCACCAGTGCGGTGTGTTATCATCGGAATGATCGTTGGAGTCGTTAATGAGTGCTGGCGTATGTGGTTTCAACTGGTTAGGAAGGTGATATCGAGGTTTTGCTCTGAAATCTATTATGGTATCAGTTAAAAAGGGAAATGGATTCATGAATGGATGACCTGAGAGATGAATTCGATATATCGCGTGTTCGGTTGCCGTGGGCAATATATGAAGGTGTTGGAATAAAACTTTAGCTAATGGAAAAAGTGTTTTTTAGTTAGTACTTGGTTAACTTGGGCAATTGTTGTGATCATGAGGCATCGTCTCAAGTGAATGGGTCATTTGATACATTATGTGATCTCACCGAAGTGGCGAGTATGGGCTATTACAGTTGGATCATGTATGTCTTGAGTATAGACGTGGGATTCGGAATTGGAATATGTTTTCGGAAAGAGCAATGTGGTCTACGTTCCAGATGGACTATGGAAGTTCAGCTATATTGTGTTATCGGACTTATGATGGACAGGGTAACGTGATACCACCCCACATATATGCTTGGTAAGGTCATTCAGCTATTGAATTGCTTCCAGTACAACTCTGGGTATGCTCGAGGATGAGCGTTTGTTTAAGTTGGGGAGAATGTAGACCCGACTTGTCGTTATGGGAGTTATCGTCCCGTTTTCTTCATTTAACACTTCAATATACTTATTTATATGTGTTTGAAAAGTTAGAAGCAAATCGGAAGGAATTTAGATAGAAAGGAGGTCATATGCCTCTTTATGAAAAGGATAGTTTGGAAAAGTCAACTGAAAGTTCACTTATGAGTTATTCAGTTCGAATAGTTTTGGGGGATCATTTATGACTTAGGAGAGCAATCAGAATCGAATTCGGGGGTCCAGTGTAGAAATAGGCTTGAATTGGCTAAGGTTGAATTTTTGCGATATCCGAACGGTAGGTGAGATTTTGATCTGGGAGTCAGAATGGAATTCTAACAATTCCTGTACCTTCGTTATCTGATTTTGGACTTGTCTGCAAAGTTTGAGGTCATTCAGACTAGTTTTGACGTTTTTCGGCATCGACTGTGAAATTTGGAAATTTAATAAGTTCTTAGGCTTTAATCGATGCATAATTGGTGATTTTGATGATTTGTGATGTGATTTGAGGCCTCGACTAAGTCTGTGATGTGTTTTCAAACTTGTTGGTGCTTTTAGTTGAGGTCCCAGGGGTCATCCCGGAACATAGAAAATGGAAGGGGCAGTCATTGGGATGCGGACCGCTGTCCTTTTGGTGCGGCCGCACTGGCTGTGCGCGGACTGGGGCCATTTCTGTGCGGTCCGCGTAGGTCGAAAAATCTTCAGATCACTGATCCTACTTTGTAGGCTCATATCTTTTTATATACAAGGAATTTGGAAGTGATTCAAAAACAAAAGTTGTAGCCCTTCGTGTCTAGTTTCTGGGAACATTAAAGAAATCATAATTTGGACATCCGTAGAGAATGTTATGGCCAAACTACCAAAGCATGTCACTGTAGATCAAACTCCATGACCGCGGCCATTTTTGTGCGGCCGCGGAGACTGGGCGCGGACCGCGACCATTTTTGTGCGGTCAGCAGTGCTGGATTCCGAGGGTTATTGTATAATTAAATACGAGGTTTTAGGTTTTATTTGATTTTTGGACTTAGAGAGCTCGAATTTTGGCAATTTTTCGAAGGTTTTTCTAGAAATTCATTGGGATAAGTAATTCTAACTCAGATTTGGCTAGATTACATGAATATATCATTGAATCCAACTTTTAATTTGTGATTTGAGATGAAATATGGGAAGAAAAGTGGTGAAATATTTCAAAAATGTAAAATAAAGATTTGAAGGACCAAATGGTGTCGGAATTGGATAAATTTTATATGTACGGACTCGTGGCGAGACGAGGAACATGTTGGTATAAATTTTGGAATTTTACGAGCAGTGGGCCCGGGATCGGGTTTTACCAACTTTGTGCAATTATGCGTATATCGTATAAATTGAATTGGGTTATGTTTCTTTGACCCGTAATTGATGTAATTGTTGTGAATTGACTAGATTCTACGGACGAGGCGTAAAATTCAAAAGGAAAAGGCATTGCAGACGAGTCTTCGGCCGGCTAGAGGTGAGTAGTTTGTGTATATGGTAGCCTGAGGGTTAGAAACCCCGGATTAGCACATTGTGACGCTAGTAGGGCGTGGCTCGCACCCCGTGGCAGGTGCGAGATTGATTGTGACTGGGAATTGAGACTTAGTCCATCCCGAATGATTATAATATGATAATTGTGGTTGAAAAATACTGTGTTTGGTATAATTGTGGGCGGTAAGCCGTGCTTGGGGCCTTGTGCCGACCTGTAGCATCCCTAAGGGATATTTATATATGTGATAGCTATACTTGCTTAATCACTGAATTCAGTCTTGGTTTGAAATCACCGTATTGAAATGCTAAGTAACCTGTTTTGCAAAAAATTAAATAAAAGTTAAAGTATTTTCATAATTTATGAATTGGAACCTGGAAATAAATAATTTGAGCTGTTGTGTGACTTATATGATTGTTGTGGACTGAGAATGGATCGAGATGCATGCCGCAGTGGTTGATATGATATGAGGATTGGGTTGCACTCCATAACGGTATTGCGCTTGGGCTATAGGAGCCCCTCCGGAGTCTGTACACACCCCAGTGAGCGTCGTCGATGTTAAATGGATCGGGCTACACGCTGTAGTGGTTATGTGCATTGCGTTGTATTCTTTGTCTGTGAATTATCGGTGATAGTGGTAATTGTCACACCTCCCTTTTTACTACCCCATACTAGGAAAAGCATATAAATACGCTTATAGGGTATACCTCGATGTTCAAATACCCGAGACGGATATAATAGCATAGAGGAAGGAGTTTTTCCATTTAAAGGACAATCGGTTCGGGATTTTGTTATAATTAATCAGAGTCGCCACTTGAGATAATAATGGTGTCCCAAGTCACCGGTTAATCCCGAATCCGAGGAAATTGAATCTTTTCAAAAATGTCTGCGAAAAAAAGATCTGGTTAAGGAACTATGTTAACCCGGGAAAAGGTGTTAGGCATTCCAGGGTTTCGTGGTTTTAGCACGGTCGCTCAATTGTCGTTCTCGACTCTTGTTTGACCCAATATAGATTTTAACAAAACGTATGTGCTTTTGCTTTTGATATTTTAAAGAATTTGCGACATTGCAAAAACGCACCTCGAGTCACACCGCAACCAGTACACCTATGACTTTTAGTACATTTCAGCTTTGCCGGGATTTAAGATTTGAGTCACACCAAGTGCACACTCGTTCATAGGAAAGTACGTTAAATCGTGTCCTAAATAACGTCTATCGGCTTTTAAATCTTTTGGGAGAGGTTATGGAATTCGCTATTAGCCTTCCCGAATCTATTATAAATTATTTCATTACTAAAAGGGGGCCCCGCTATTTAGTGTTGTGCGAGGCTCGTCCCAATTATATTTTATAGTCCAAATCCTAATAGGTGTATACTATGTTTTTCTAAATATGTTTTTCCCTTAATCAATTTCTGGTACTAAGCATTCTAGGCCCGTGTTATTTTTACAGCTCTTATTTTGGGCCTGAGCTTCTGTATTTGTGCTTAAACGAATATTAAACCTACCCAGGCCTCAAAGGCCCAGGCAGTCTTCAGGCTTTTATTAGACAATCCAGTTGGCTTCGCACAAAGGTTCAGGCCCATAACACATATTGGGCCCAAACTAAATAACAATATTAACAGTTGAAGTAAATGAACAAAGATACACATCTGAAATAAAAATGCACTTTAATTTATTCAGTAAAGGAAAATCAATACATCAATTATCGATATAAACTATGAATCAATTATTTGTTGCCATAAGCTTGAACTAACAGACTACTTCCTCCTTTTACACTAACATTTGAGGTTCATACTAATTCTGAGAAGACAGTTCGATTACATATGAAGCTTGAAGAGTAATTAAGCTAATTACCTACAGATTATCTAAAACTGAGGCGTGCTATGCACAGAGTTGCGATTATACCACTGATTTCATCATGAACTAAACCTCTTATCAGATATCACAAATCCGGTTGTTGCCTTATCTAACTGTTTCCTCTTTAAATTACTCAGATCCGAACTTAGGTCCTCAAAATTAACTAACTATATGAGCAATGATTTCATAAACCAGTTTTTCAATTAAACAAACCCAGTATCTAAATTCGAATGGCTTCACAACTTAAGCATTATTAAACCACTAATTTTACTAAGATTTAAATCCTGCTATTGTCTATGTATAGATTCACGACAGTATGATTAACTATATGATTTCATTTTACAAAGAAGCTTACTGTGAATGAATAGTTAACGATTTTGAAGAAAAACAGTGATATGCTAACTTATGTTTTAGAGTTTTTACCTAATTAAACTAAGTGATATGCTACTACGACTATACTACTACTATATCACTAATTATTACAAAGTTTTTGTTTCTGTTTCTATACCACTACATTCTATACTACCACTAAGCTACAGATCTAAGCTATTAAAGCAGTAACACAAAATGAATTACAAATTCATAATGACACATAAATTAAACAAAAATTTCCATGTTATTTCATCAGGATCATCAATACAGCTTCACTCGAACAGAAATTGTACCTGGATCAGCAAAATGAAGCCGATGAGTCTAAGGGACTAAGAAGTAAGCACAGCAATGAACTCAGACAGCAATGCAATAGTGGAATTGAATGACAAATGAACAAGACAACACATCAATAGCAAGCAGAAATCGCACAGCAAAGGAAGTAGAAATCCAGACAAAATTCGAGCAAAGAACCCCAAAAATCAGAAGAAATCAACAAGTTCTCACTCGAAAAATCCCAGAAACACTACTGCTATATTAGTATCTTTTCTCTGAACTTTTATTCTCAAAAGCCAGCCCATATTTCACTCTTTTTGGGAGTATTTATAGGAACGGAGGGGCTGATGACATGGGGAGAAAGTATGGGATTAAATCCCACTTCTCCCCCTCTTAAAATTATCCAATTTACACTTAGACCCACAATTATGTTAACAGAAACCCTTCCAGCATGTGCTGGAAGGTTCCAAAGATTCCTTTTATGGGCCTTTTACCAATGTAACCTAAGGGGTTAAAGATTTTTACAGAATTCCCATTTTAGGGAGACCATTATACCCTTTAATCTCGGCAAAATTGCAGAAATCAGGGGTGCAAATGACTCCCTTAACCCTTTATGTTTCAAACTATTTACCAAATTACTCAATTGGTTCCCTTTTACACCCTTGAAGGCACTGCTGAATTACCTGACTTACCTAGGTCAGGTTTCAGCATTTTAAGACTATATTTAACTAGTGGCCAGTCCTTGCATTGGTATTTAAGGACTGGCCAACTCTACTTTAGGAAACTATTTCAATTTTAGCCTCTTTTAGTTCAGCTTCAGTTAATTAAAACCTCTTATTTCATTTTTAGACTAATTGCAGGACTAGCCTGCCTTATTATTATAATTAACCTATTTAAAGCTTAGCCAGTCTCAAGTTGAGACTTGGCTTGGGTAATTAAACCCAATTACTGAACAAAGTTGGGCCCAAAGCCTTTGCAGGCCTGGCCACTCTAATGTTCAGGGCTCAAAAAAGAGCCTGGGCAAGTCTGCATTTGCAGACTTAGCCATTTTTGCACAACCAGCCCCCCTTTTAAGGTGGATTGGTTAGTTGGGACCTTATAGAGTTGATCAACCTTTGCAAAGTTGACCAATCTTAGGTCAATTATTGCCTAATAACATATTTTTGTTCATTTTAAGTTAATTAAACTAATTTGCAGGACTAGCCTGCTTTATTAAGGCATTTAAACTAATGGCCGGTCTCAAGTTGAGACTTAGCTTAGGCAATTGAAGCCCAATTACTGAACATAGGCTGGGCTAAGGTCTTTACAGACATAGCCACCTAAAGTTCAGGGCTCAAAATGAGCCTTGGTAAGCCTGCATTTGCAAGCTTAACCAATTTTGCACAACCAGCCCCTTTTGAGGTGGACTGGTGTGTTGGGACCTTATAGAGTTGATCAGCCTTTGCAAAGTTGACCACTCTTAGGTCAATTATTGAACTTATAGCCTATTTTTGTGATTTTCAGTTTTAAACCTATTTAAAAACTAGCCATTTTCATGGAACTTAGCACTAACAGCTATAACCAATCCCCTAAAGCTTAATGGGTATTGATCAAATACCCATGCTAACAAGAACTACTAACACTCAATCATTTTCAACGTGTTTTTGCACACAGAGGCACATAAAAATCAAATAAGATGGATTAATCAACCAAAACTCAGAAAGGGCAATTTGATATGGTTGAATCTTAATTAATTAATTCACATTATTCAATTTCATGTGACAAAGTATGAACCCATGTCAATTTAGACCTAGTTACTACTAGCTCAAGTCAGATGACAGTTGAAAATCTTCAGAAGCTTTAAGGTTTATGGCATAGACATACACAGAAGCAAAAATTCTCACAAACAATCAGTATGAAAGATCAAACATGGTTCACAAAAATCTATGGATCTTTGATATCAGTCAGACTAAGCCACTTTCCATACAAGTCATGGCAAACAAGACAAAGAATATGGCACAAAAGAATATAGATAAAATAATGAAGAAAGAGTCTTGAATCTATCATGCCACAATACAGGAGAAAGATCATGGACATTAAAATGCATGTGAAAGACCTCTGAGGGTATTATTAGAGTAAAAGTCCTTAATTAAGCATGAAAATCAAATTGCTGACCCTAGAATCATGCTAAGTAAAGGGAACAGAGAAAG
Organism: Nicotiana noctiflora; assembly: GCA_032618575.1. Lineage (NCBI taxonomy): Eukaryota > Viridiplantae > Streptophyta > Magnoliopsida > Solanales > Solanaceae > Nicotiana > Nicotiana noctiflora. The sequence goes on from JASVEL010007285.1 coordinate 144,321, forward strand.
CTGAATAAAAACAAACTCAGATATGGGACTAACAGTTAATCCTAACACTATAGCTAAACATGAAAAAGACTAAAAGAGAAGATTCATTCAAACCTTATTGAGAGCTAATAAAGACAGGCTAAACATGTAAAAGAGATATTGAAAACCAACAAAATGGAGGAACTTAATACTAACAAGAGACTTAAGACAAAGACCCAAAAAAAGAGACATCTAAATCGAGTTTCTAAGTCAGAACAAGAATCCCCGACACATTACTCATTCACTCTCGACTCGATAGGGATTGCAATCTCGAGAGAGGGAGCAACAATTGACCTCCTACAATAAGTAGATGGGGTGGGCTACGATGGATACAGTGAAATCAATCCTTATTTTGCACTCACTCTCACCAGCCTGAAACATATATAAATCATGAATTCTTCAGAGCGGGCCGGCAGGCCGGGCATACGGGGACCGTCGAAGAAGTGCCTCAAGGCGCCGCAGCCACTACTTTGACTCCTTTTATGCAATTATGAACTCCATGGAACTTTATCAATTCCAATGCAACTTATCCTTTAGGAGCCGATGTAACAAACTACGCGAGCCTCCCAACGAAGCCAACATAAATCCGATCCGAATAAAAAAATTAAAAGGAAGTTTTATTATTGTGGTATACCAGCCACCTGTTCTAGAACTTCCAGTTCCAATCGAAGCATATAGATCCGTAAATAGATTTGTATGTATAGCCACTTCAGTCATGCTCGTCCTTTCTCGAACGTATCTTTTTTCTGGGAACATGGTCAACCAGAAATTATTATGTTCGCGATTTTTCATCCACCGATGGAAAAAATGCTCCAGTTTTCCATTCTCATATGAGGCCGGAAAGTGGATTGGCAACAGGTCGGCACAAAAGGATTCATCATGCTCAAACATGAGTTGATCGCTCGTTAGGGACAATTTATAGATCATCAAATTCCCACAAATGGAATGAAAAGTGGGTCCATGTAAATGATCAAGACCTTGCAAACAACAACGCTCCGTCCCCATAAGGTGTTCGTAACCCAAAGGTAATCGTTGATTGAACTCTATCATTTTTGTGTTAGTTGACCTAAATTGCACACTTACTGCTGGGGTGGGCCTCGGCCTCCGTACCATACGTGGTATGAGTTTTTCCCTCATGCAGCTCAGGACGAAGACCGGGGGAAGTTTAGAAGAGATGGGGAAACCTAGCAGCTGCCGGTCGGGGCAGCGATAAGCTTGCTTCTTCACAAGCCTATCCCCCCAAAAAAACCGATAGGGCTAGCACTTCGCGTTCTTTCTATTCCATCCCATTCCATTTCGGGATAGGCGGCTAATAATAAAATAATAAGTGAAGTAATCATCGTCTGACCAATCAGCTCGGACACCAGACCGCCCGTGGCCGCCCATTTTGTCTCGTCCAAAATGGAATGGCTCTCTTAGTTACGATGCACCCCAACCCAAGTCCCCACGTCCGCTTTTCTCTGCCCGCAACCCAATAAGTTGGCAAAGCCAACACAAGATTAGGGTCATCCTCTTCATTCTATGCTGACCCCAGCCCAGGCTAGCTTCTTGGCAACCCCGTTCCCACCGCACTCACAGCCCGGCTGGACTTCCAGCAGTAGTGAGAATTCTCCCGTTACCTGGTCAAAGACTTGGTTGGATGCGGGTACACACGTAGATGATATCATCACGATCCCTCTTTTCGTACCGCTAGGGATGCTTAATGCCACTTCGCCAACTGGCCTTACCTGCGCTTTCGTGTCTCTCAGTGTGGTCAGCACTGGGTGTTTCCGAGCAGCAAGGCTTACACCCATTCGCATTAGTTCATCCAATGTACCTTACCCTTATGCATGAATTATTGAATAAGCCATCTTCCTATCAAGGTTAAGGAGTCAACCGAGTATCTTAACGGCGGGATTGAATACTCGGATCGAATTAGAGTTCACGCTGCCCGTCACAAATAGGAGGTGTGGGCCACAGGTTGCACATAAGCTGCCGGGTCGCACGACAGAAGAACAACCAACATAAAGATGCACACTCCTCTATGTGAAATATTCATATTCATAGGAGCTTTTTGAAAGTAGTCGTGACCAACAGCCATCAGCTCTCGGCTTGTTGGTAAGGTGAGAGCTTCAAGCCCGATTTTAGGTGGCGCACCCTCCACACAAGCACCACCCGATGAAGGGGGACGGGGAAAGCTATAGTCCCAAAACCTTCGACCCTTCTTTCTAAATAGGGTTGCCCGAGGAACCTCATCTTCTCATTTCGTCGTTGCTCATTCCCGTTAGGCCGAAGTTTTTGGCCTTTCCTTCTTCACGCTTGCTCAGGCTTCGCTGACCTATCACGTGGTAAAAATAAGAAAGTACAAAAGAATAGTAAACAGAGCACACCGCAGAAAGATTCTAAAGATGAGATGTCCCCCTTGTATTCGAGAAGAATGAAATGAAGAACGGGAATGAAATGAAATAAAGCATTTCTAGCTCTAGTTTTGGATGAGCTTCTCCCAATTATTTTTGTTAATAGAATAAGGCGGCTTGCTCTGACCAAGACTCAACTTTTTGCTCCGTCCGCAGAGCGTATAAATTTCCTGGAATGTAGATAGACCAAAAGAGGGAATGAAGGGATAGGAATAGGAATTATAGTACCATTGGAAAAAAGGCACCTGTGGGAATATCTCTACTGATAAACCATTTTAATAGTACGGTTGCTGTCGCGCCACGAGGCATGACCATGGATGTAATGAAAAAGAAAAAGTTATGTAGTTGGACCATATGTTCTATCCATTCGAGTTTTGCTTCTCTATAGAAGATGAGAGGCTAAAAATGAAAGTGTTCGCAACACATACCGAAAGGGTACTAATTAAGCCGACCATTAATGACTAGTTAAAACACCAGGAGTGGTCTGATACCATATTTGATCAGACCGCTCTGAGAAAGATAAAAAGCAAACTCTCAAAGTTCGGAGCCCATCTCCAACAACGTCTTCGTAAGTGAAGTGAGGTACTTCTTTTGGTTTGAATAGGGGGTCGCCCTTTTTTGGTTGAAGTAGCCACGACTTTGTTCGTAGTCAGTTTAAACCCATAAACCCAGTCCACTTGCAGCCATGTTGATCAAAATGACTAAGTTTAATGACTTGACCAGTCACTAGCCCTCGTATTATAAGATTCTCTCACCATGTGGTCGACATTCCATTACCTTTAGTCGTAGGTGCTCGTTCTATTTTGATTTGAATGGGCCAGGGGCTCCCGAGGTACATATGGCCGGCCCTTCAGGTGTCTCGGTGATACAAACAAAGAAAAAACGATGGTTTTTAACATACCCTTGAACAAAAAGTCAATCATTACCAAAGGATGAAATAGAATAATCAACCTTATTTTTTCCTTCTCGATGATTCCCCTGACAATCAAGTTGCACTTCCTTCTAATAAGTGGCTGAGAGTTAGCAAGCAACCCTGGCCTCTTGGCAAGAGGTTCGCTGTCCCCTTCATTTCCGGTCCGGCCGCAGTACGGCACCGGAGCTCGAAGCTACGATCAGATCCGATTGGATCTGGTCCTATCCGACCCAACCCCGGAACTTAGAACGGCCGGCCTGTTTGGACGGTAGAACGGGGAGAGGGGGAGTCGTGCCCATTCTCTATCCGGGCACGAGCAGGAACATAAAAAAATGGAAAACAGAATACATGTACATAATGTAACGACATATTCAAAAATACGTGATCCGATTTGATATGCTGCCCACAGAAAGGAAAGAGTTTACCGAGTGCATAGCAATTCATTAGCGAATGACCTAAACAACTTCGGGAAGAAACAAAGAAAGTACACTTAACCAGGAGGATCCAAGGCATAGTAAATGTCAAAGAACGTCTACTTCATTTGGACAAGATTTTGTGACTTTCTAATTGGAAAAGCCTCAAACATTTAAAGAAGCTATGTCTTCTTCGGAATCATTGTTATGGAAAGAGGAATACAATAGTGAAATAGAATCCCTATTGAACAACAATACATGGTGATTGGTTGATCTTCCTCCTGGAAATAAGCTGTTGGGTTCTAGATGGATCTTTAAGAGGAAAATGAAAGATGATGGTACTATTAACAAATATAAGGCAAGAGTTGTGGTCAAAGGGTATAGAAAATGAGAAGGTGTTGATTATTTTGATACATACTCTCCAGTTACAAGAATTACATCCATACAAATGTTAGTTGCATTAGCTGCAGTTTATGGTCTTGAAATTTATCAAATGGATGTTAAGACGGCCTTCTTAAATGGAGAGTTGGAGGCAGAAATATTAATGGAACAACCAAAAGGGTTTGTGGTTCCAGGTAAAAAAAAAGAATTTTTGTAGACGTGTTAAGTCATTTTACGGACTAAAACAATCATCCAAACAATGGCATGCGAAATTTGACAAAACAATATTGTCAAATGGGTTTAAGATAAATGAATGTGATAAATATCTCTACATTAAAAATGTTCCAAATCACATAGTCATTGTTTGCTTATATATGGATGATATGCTCATAAAGAGTAATGACGATGTCAATATAAATGTTGCTAAGCGTATGTTAACTAGCATGTTTGATATGAAAGATTTGGGAGTTGCTGATTTAATTCTGGGAAGTAAGATCCATAAGACTTCTCGAGGTCTATCGTTGTCACAATCTAATTATATCAAGACAGTACTTGAAAAATTGAAGCACTTAGGGTTTAAAGTTGCAAAGAATCCAATTGACATAGAATCTTGCATTAGCGAAGAACAAAGGTCAAAGCATATCACAATTAGATTATGATCGTGTGTTGGGTTGCTTAATATACATCATGAATTGTACATGACCATATATAGCTTGTGCTATAAGTAAATTGAGTTGATATACGCGCAATCTAGGTGAATCTCATTGGATGGCCATGAAACGAGTTTTGGGGTACCTATACATACCTAGGACATTGTTTTGCTCTATAGTAAATATCCTGCGGTCGTTGAGGGATACTGTAATGCAAATTAGATCAGTGGATCAACTGATTCCAAGTCCACAAGTGGATATTTTTCCACTATTGGTGGAGGATCGGTATCTTGGAAGTCATCCAAATAAACTTGTATTGTCCGCTCTACAATGGATATTGAGTTCATAGCCTTGGATAAAGCCGGTGAAGAAGCTACATGGCTCCGGAATTTCTTGGAAGATATTCCATCTTGGCCCAAACCCTTGGCAAAATATGCATACACTATGATAGTCAAGTGGCAATTGGAAGCCCTGGGTGCATTATGTATAACGGTAAATCTCGTCATATACGACGAAAACATAAAACCGTTAGACAATTACTCTCTAGATAAATTACCACGATTGACTATGTAAAGTCAAGTAATAATGTGGTGGATCCACTTACAGAAGGCCTAACTATAGATGTAGTTAAGAAATCATCAAGGGGAGTGGGACTGTGGCCAATAACAAGTCATACTGGCGGTAACTCTACCTAGAAGACTGGAGATCTCAAGATCTAGGTTCAAGGAGTTCATACAAAGTCATTAATGACAGTTCAATATTGTCAAATAAACTTTTTGTCCATTCTTGTATAAGACAATGTTCAGTACTAAGGATCAAACATTAAGATTTTTAATGATTTCTAGATTTGATACGGGGTATATCAAATAGTGTATCTACGGGATGACACGTTTAGGAATCACCTATGTAAGTGTGAAGTGTTAGCCGCTTCAAGGAGGACTTTGTAATACTAGTTCTCCACGCACATATAAAATCAGGCGGTGTTCATGGCTGAAACGAACACAACAATGAGAACAAAATATGGTTAAGAGTTGGTTGTGTGACTTATGGTTGTCTAGGTATACACCAAAGTTCAATGGTTCAAAGGTATCAAATCTACCGATTCATCGAGTCTATCTGACATAAATTCACTATGGAAAGATTTAAGGGAAGCATACATTTCGAGATGTCCTTATTTGTGAATCACACGGCTTTTTATGCATACTTTCGTGATATAGCCATTCCCCATTCATGTGGAGGATTGTTTGATTTTTAATCTATTTAATTAATATATTAAATACTTAAAAGAGGAATGGGAAATGGAAGGAAATAAAATTTTTGAGTGAAATTTTAAGTTCCCTCCTTGGTAAATGAACATTGTCCCATATTGGAAGAGGAGGAAATTTTTCATAGATATATGAGCAATTGCTCTACTTCTTGCTCTTAAAGAGTTGAGAAGAAAGAAAACCTCGCGCTGTCGTCGTCGTCGCTCACTCGGTTCGGCTTCGTCTTCGGCTTCGGCTTCGGCTTCGGCTACGGCTCCGGCTTCAGCTTCGGCTTCGGATTTGTCTTTGGTCAAATAATTGATTGATTAATTTTTTGGACTAAATTTATTTGTTAATATAAAATATTAACATAAATATTATTAAATATTTATTTTAATAATAGAATATTAACATTAAATAAATATTACTATTAAATCCATTTTAGTTTTTTATTTTTGTAACAGAAAGTTAACTACCCATCAAATTTTCCTCTTTATTGTTCCTCTTCAATGTTGAGTAAATAGCCATTTATGTAATGGCTTTTATGTTGTGGCAGTTTTGCAGAAATAGCCATTCTGAAGAGTTGCACCTCTTCGGATATCAGCCCAACTTTTGGCAATAAATACAACACTATTCTGCTCAAAATTTTACTACGAATTTTCTGAGTTTCTCCTCATTTCTTCTGCATATTTTATATACAAAGAAAGCTACAATAAGTGTAATTTGCTACTGAACTTTGTGTCGCTGAAACACTAGGGTTTAAAGTACCACTACACCATGGTGCAATTCGTTCTATCTTGGGAGGAAATAATCCACAACAATGGGTATTAGGAAGGGATTAAATTCCTTAAGGAAACACTGTGAATTGAGTGGGTTATAATTAATTTTCAATTATTTTTTGTTTATGTTCATTTCTGTTTAAATTTATTTATATTTCCAGGATTATTTTACAAATACGGTATACTAACGTGCCTCTGTACATCACCCGAGTATTGTGTATGCTCTGTTACATATTTGAGGTATTGTGGTACCGTTGTGGACTCGTTGGTGTATTGGTAAATTTCTTTCACAGCAATTATGATAAGTCCTTGGTGGGGTATCCTTGTTGGTTATTTCTTAATAACTTTGTTGATACACATATATTAAGTTATTGTGTAATTATCATAGTTACTATATCATTCGTGTAGTAGTATATTTGTATTTTATGACACTTGTTCCAGAAGTATTTAAAGTGGTGGGTCGAGGATCTTACTGGGTTATATTTACATATAACTCACCCCTTACATGCATGTCTATGTAGATACTATATGTGAAGATTAGAGTTAATAGCTGATGAGTTCGCTAGAATTGATTTGGTTATGGAGGTGAGCCGCTGCATTGTTCATGAAAGCTGCCAAAAATAGTCCTTATCATTTATTTATTAATGTCTTTTGTAATTCTCTTAGATGCCTCATAGTCTAGTATAAAATTTGGGCTAGAGTTTTAATATAATATTTTGAGATACTAGTTATTTATAATTAATTATCAAATGATTTGGATACTCATAATTAATCAAATATTGCAAGTTAATGGTTAAGGTATGAAAATATGGTTCGCCTGGCAGGTGGTGTTAGCTAAGTGCCACTCACGTCCAGGGGTTAATTTGGGACGTGACAGGAACTTATGACTGTTGGAGGACTTTTGGTTGCTAACATAATGAACAAATTAATATCTTTCCAATCTGCAAAACTTAGTAGAAATCGAATACTTTATTTATCTTTTTTCCCTTTTGTTATTTTTTTAGTGATCTGGCTATTCATTTTATTGACTCTCTAGCTGAGTACAATCTCTCATGCTCGGCCATGAACGAGAGACTGACCAAGCATGTTTTGCTTGATTACTTTTGTACTAATATTGAAAGAGGGAATGGTAGATTATAGACTTGATCAAATTTCAAATGTTTATTGCTGCTTTAACTTTATCTTGATGTTTACTTGTCCATTTTGGAGGCTGCAATTAGAAACATATTTCGATCCTGATTCTACGGGCAGGGATCATGGTTTATAGTAATGCAGGAATATCGTCACTTCAAGTTGTTGAGGATGAACAAAAACTTCATTGGCTTCACACTACAAACCTGAGATTTGTTAGTAAACTATTTTTGTAAAATAATTCCGGAAAGATAAATAAATATAAACAGATATGAACATAAACAGAAATAACAGAAAACGAATTCGAGCCCACTGAATTCACAGTATTTCCTTAAGGAATTTAATCTCCTCCTAGTACCCAGAGTTATGAATTATTTCCTCCCAAGATAGAACGAATTACACATTGATGTAGTGGTACTTCAAACCCCAGTGTTTAAGCGAACACAAAGTTTAGTAGCAAATCACACTTACTGTTGCTTTCTTTGTAGTTAAAATATGCAGAAGAAAGGAGAAGAAAACTCAGAAAATTCGTAGTGAAATTCTGAGCTGAATAGTATTGTATTTATAGCCAAAAGTTGGGCTGAAATATGAAGAGGTGCAACTCTTTAGAATGGTTGTTTCTGCAAAACAGCCACATCATAAATGCCATTACATAAATGATTATTTACTTTAAAATAAAGAAGAAAAATAAAGTGGAAAAATTGATGGGTAGTTTATTTTCTATTACAAAATAAAAATCAGAAATTCAAATTTAATATTAATATTCTGTTATTAAAATAAATATTTTACTATTAATAATAAATTTGGTCCAAAAAATTAATCAACCAATTGATTGTCCAAATCCAAATCCAAATCCAAATCCAAATCCGAATCCGAATTCGAAGCCGAAATCGAAGCCAAAGCCGAAGCCGAAGCAGTAGCCATAGTCGTAACCGAAGCCGAATCTATGCCGAGGGAGCGACGACGACGACGCTCTAAGGCTGGCTTTCTTCTCAACCCTTTAAGATCTAGAATAAGAGAAATTTGTTATATACCCATAAAAAACTTCTTCCTCTTCTTATATGGGACAATGTCTATTTATCAAGGGGAATTTAAAATTTTACTCAAAAATTTCATTTTCCTCCATTTCCCATTCATCCTCTTTTAAGTATTTAATATACTAATTAAATACACTAAAAACCCAACAATCCCCCACATGAAAGGGGAATGGCTATATCACGAAAGTATGCATGAAAAATTGTGTGATTCGCAAGTAAGGATTAATTGCATCTGGATAAGTAGGTATCTCTTTGAACTTTCCGTAGTGAACTTATGTTGGATATACACGATCAATCGGTAGATTTGATATCTTTGAACTGTCGAACTTTAGAGTATACCTAGTGTGAGCACGTGATTTTTGCCCCGCGTGAGAATTACTATAAAAATCCAAGAATAATATAGTTTTATGTTGTTTGCAATTTTCATGGAATATGTGTTATTTTTTATAATTATTTGGGGCTGTGTGAGCATTTTGTTTGTTTTAATTAATAAAATATAAAAATATATTGCGTTTGCATTCTTAGGATTTAATATACAATTAAAAGTAATCAGGTTTATTTGGCAAAAATAGAAAATAATAAAAATATGTGTTTTTGCATTTTAATATTTAAAGTCTAGTTGTGTGATTTTATTTTTTAATTAATATTTAATTGTGTATAATAACTGCTATTAGGAATTAATTGATATTTTATGTGGTTTATAATTTAATTTAGACTTTAGCTTTATTGATTGATAAAATAAAAGAAATGAAATGGAATTAGAGATCAAAATTAGGATTGGGCCACTTTTGAATTAAATAAACCAGGCCCAAAACACCGACAACTAGCCGGTCCAATTCTGATCCGTCTCAGAGACAAACCAAACACGGTCGTTTTGGTGTCTCAGATCTCAACCATCCATTAACTCAATCCAACGGCCATTACCCACCTACCCTACCCATTTGAATAACCCAAACCCACCCCCGACCATTTCGCTTCTGAACTGATCCAGCCCCCACTAGACCAAACGGCGTTGTTTCACGTAAGTAAAGTGATCCACATCGTTGATCTAATTAGATCCAACGGCTTGGATTAACACGCCCAGTATATATTGGTTCCCACGACCCAGCCCCCCTCAGACCCCCCACCCACCTCCTCGTCTCTCACTGCTTTAGAGACCAAACTTCACACCATCGTCCTCTGCCGTGGTCCGCCGGCGGCCGGTGTCCAATCAATCCCAGTTTTACACCATGGAACCCCCTAACTCCCCTCTACACGAATACGTTACCAGCTTGCCTCGAATCAGTCTGCAGCTTCTCAAATATTCAATCAAAGATTCGAGCCCAACCCAAATTTACCCCAATCCACTTCAAAATTATACACCAAACTCCCCTGGACCTTCTCTTCCCAAATATCCAACCCGTTTGTCTCGAATCATACGGTAATTTCTCAAATTTTAGATCGAAACCATGAACCCTAAAATGGGACCAGTGGAAAGAGTCCTTCGTTTGGTGTCCCTCGTTGATTCGAAGCCTATTTCAACTTAAAATAATGATGCCCGTTTGTTCTCCAACAAGAACAAATGTTTGCCATTATTTTATGTTGATTCAAAAGGTCAATCCCCAATTCGATCTTAACCTGTGAGTCCCTATGTCGCTTCTTTTCAAGTTTTTATTTTTGCCCCTCTCATTCTTTTTTGATTGTTCATTTTTTGTCTAGTGTGGACTAATTAGCCCGTGCTTAACTGTTAATGAAGGATTTTGCCGCAATTAGACCTATAATTGCCCATTTTTACTGTTTGTTGAAACTAGATAATGTGTGCTCATTTTATGTTTGAGTTAAAGTCCAAGAATAGATAGTTTTGTGTGTTGTTTCTCTAATTTTTGTTTAGTTTTTGTTTTTTTTCAAATTAACCAGTTTTCATAATTCTTGGTTTGAAGTCTGATTTATTGGTCTCTACTTGAAAATATGTTATTGAAGCTAACCTGAATTCTAGCTTGGAATACTATGTGAGTTCATTGATAATTGACATTGGTGATTCGAATCTATTTGTTTGCTTTGTTTAAATTGTTCTTATATGAATCCAAATTCGCTTGACTTGTCTTAATGATATGAATTCAACTTTATTCATACTGATTGATTAGGGTAATTTGGTGATAGCTGCATAAGATAGAAATCATAGAATCATCAGGGGAATACGGGTAGGACAATAATCTCAGTAGTTTTAGGGGTAATTTAGGGATTAATTAAAATTTGAATCACTAGAAATTAAACTAAAGGCTGCTATTAGGTAAGTGGAAATAAGAGTCACCCTTAGTTTAATATTGAAAAGGTGCATTGCACATGGAAAGGTTAGTGGAATCTGAAGGGACATCATGGTTTCCACTGCATTTATGAACTTTAGAGATTTTTTATATAAAACCTATGTTTAAACAAATGTTTGAGTGGAAAATCATAGGTTAAGTGGGTTGGCCAACATTTTTAATAATTAAAAGGGGCTGGTTAGTTTCGATTTTAAGGTTATAAATAGAGACACATATTTTCATATAGGGGATAGACTTTAAAAAAGAGATTTTGGAGAGTCTTTTAGAACACACACACAGATTTCAGAGAAAAAAACAAGAGACAAGATTGGAGATTTTAGGAAATTGAAAACACCAGTCTGCTACTGTCTGTTTGGAGTTTTAAAACTCTTGATCTTCGAGTGTCTTTGGTGTTTAATTGTGTTTGGATTTGCTGGGTTTATACTTGGGATAATTTGGAACTTGTTGTGACTATTTTAATTGTTCCATTGATGTTGGTATCTTGCTGTTGATCTCAAATCTGGGCTGTTGTTGGTATACTGTTACATTGTTGTTGTTGTCGCTCATATTATTGCTGCACCTCACTCCTCTTTTCCCATTTCCAAGTATTCATCGCCTCTTTTAATGTATGAGAATGGATGAACGTGAATTGATCAATCTAAAATTTCTAAATAGCAGTTTTCTTTTTAATGTTTTTGCTGCATTTGTGAAGCAACTGATAGTAGTGCTCATATTGTTTCTTCCTTGTGGACATTTGATTTTTTCCAAATCTCCTTGAATTTTTAGAGCTCAAATAACCATTTCGATCTGGATGAGTTGTTGTTAAAAGGACATGTAATTTGTTTTAGGATTTATTCTGCCTCCTTTCCTTTTAGGGTCATGTTATTTGGTTACCTTGCTTTGTTTTGGCCTAGCTCATCATGTTTTAATCGCGGTTGATGTTTCTTTTATGTTAAATGGCTTAAGAATGCTCGGAATTTGGTTCAATATATGGACCATGAGAGTCAGTGCAGTAAGTTTTAGTAGTATCAGGCTTGTTTCATGTTCTTCTAGGTTTGTTGGACTTGATGCTTGTATGAGGGTTCTATTCCAGTTTTATTTAAATAATATGTGTAGATGTTGATGGGAGTACATGCAAGTAAACATTTGACTTTTATTAACTATTTGGTTTAAAAGTGATAAGCTGCATGATATCTCAAAGTGACAAGGAATTAACTATCAGAATGCATGTTCCCTTTTATCCTTTTCCTCAATTACGAAGTCTGCCAAATGTTAGCTTCTTTTAAGGTCTTTTCATGAGAGTTTGATCTTTCCTTTTAATTGGAATTAATCACGTTTTGATTTAGTTCACTTTGAACCGAACTTGGGCTTATTTTGGGTTTTGAGCCTGAAGACATTTGCAATGAACAAAGATTGTTTTTTATTACTTGGGTCGTTCGTCCCTGGCACTGGTGGTCAAGTTCTAGTTTAACAGTTTCTATTGCATGACCCCCTCGTAAGTTTGTATAAAATTATTTAATATACGTAGAAAGCCTTTAGGACCATTTTAAAATACGATTGTAGTTGTGTATATATTCACGTAACATGACCATGATCCTAAATTAATTTGGAGTGTGCGTTAGTGCAACTTCGACCAACCTTCCTTAATAATAAAAATAGGTTACATTTTTTTATTTTAATTCATCAAATCGCATATAGTCTTGTATAAATTTCTTATGGGTTAAACTAATACTTTCTAGATATCCTTTAGGACCGTTTAAAATATGATTGTGGTTGCATATACGTTCGCGAAACATGATCACAAATCTAAAAATCAATTCAAAGTATGTGTTCGCGCAACTTTAATAAATCTCTTCTTAATACTAAAAAATGGGCTACAAGCTATTAATTAATTTTAGTAGTTTGAGGCGTGCCGTTCACTATTGAATAACATATGGCCTTCGTGCAAATTTCACAACCTATATGTAAACAAAACGAATAAAATTTCGTACAAAAATCTTTCAGGGTCGACTTAAAATACTATCCTAATTAGGTTTATGTTCGCATAACATGATTACAATTTAAAAAATAAAATAAAATTAGAGTATGCGTTAGCACAAACTCGGCCAAACTATTTCTTAATAAATAAACAAAATGATATTATTTGTGGACACGATTTGACGCGTCAAAAAGAATGACTATACGTTCGCGTAATTCAATTCTTTAAATACGAATAATTCAAGTAATTAAAAGCGGTAAAAAGATAATGAACATAGGTTTTAAAATCAGAAATTAAATTATTTTAATAAGCCGAGTATGATCAAAGCGGCCGTGCTAGAACCATGGAACTCGGGAATGCCTAACGCCTTCTCCCGGGTTAACAGAATTCCTTATCCGGATTTCTGGTTCGCAGACTTCTAAACAGAGTCATTCTTTTCCTCGATTCGGGATTCAACCGGTGACTTGGGACACCATAAATCTCCCAAGTGGAACTCTGAATTAATTAAATAAATCCCATTTTGATTGTCCTTTAATTGAAAAAACTCCCTCACGCCCTCACGGGTTAGCGGCAAAAAGGAGGTGCGACAGCTCTGGCGACTCTGTTGGGGACCAAACACTGTTTGACTCAAAACTTTTGGTTCAGGGTTACAGAATTCGAGCTTATTTTACAATTTTTATTTGGCTTATTTATTATTAATATTATTGTATTTGTGAACCTCGATGCTAAAAATATTATCTTTTTACCGCTTTAATATTGTTTGAATTTGTATATAACTGTTTTCTTACGTCACACCTCTAAGTCTTCTAAATTTATTGTGCTTACATGCGTGTGGCCCACTTTTTGTTAGAAGTCATACCAATCAGAATGAGGTTGGGTCAAGTAACTAGGCCGGGCTGACTTTCGTGCTTCCGGTATGTTACCCCCACTCCGGCTCGAGTTGTCCACTCGGGTAAGCCAAGTATAGAACAACAAACTCAAGATTCTAAACTTAGAATAATAGAGCCTCACGCCGGATCCCTAGTAGGAACGTTTATTTGCATCATCTGCATTCGATTTTGGAGACTCAACACTTTGGTTGGGTCTGTCTAGGACAGGTGTACCCGAAATATAAAGACCAATATGATGCCTCCTACTTGCTATTTAGGCATTCATTTGTTTGAGATCTACATGTTGACCGGCTTTTAAAAGAAATTTTGGAAGACAGCAGTATAAGGGTAAAAGAGTTAATTGCCTGTTTTGAAAAAAAATATCAAAATAATGTCGAAAACTCTGCCAATTTTTCCATTTATAAAATTTAAAATAAAACAATTCATTTGTCTTCCAAAGTAATCTGTTTTATTAAGTAGAACTACGCTATTTTGATTCTCACAGGCTGTGAGATACGTAGGCAACCCATATCGAGCTCAACTATTTTAAAAATAATGGTAAATAAATGTTGTTACAAATTAAGGTGATGATATTTTTGTCAAAAATAGTCAAATGTCTTTGAAAGAACAAAGGAAGTCTATGTTTGCAAGAACAGCCACTTTTAGTTATTTTTAATTTTTATTTTGTGAGCAAACTCAATTTCTTTTCATCAAATGCTGAATATTTTTACAATAATGATTTTTTTAATGTGTCTTAATTTTTTCAAAAATAATTTTTTTTTTAATTAATTCCAGATATAAAATGAGCAACATTCAGAATCCATCAATCACAGATATTGAGGAGTTTCTATTACAATTTCAGATGTGGTGGTATGATTTGGGAAAATACGGACAGGAATGGGTTACTAAGTATCTAGGAGCTCTCACAGATATCATGAAGGTCAAACCACGTGATGATTTGATTGCGGCACTAGTAACTTTTTGGGATCCTGCTCACAATGTTTTTCGCTTCCCTGATTTTGAGCCTACTCCAACCTTGGAAGAAATAGCCGGGTATTCCAACTTTGACGAGAAATTGAGAGACCAAAATATAATATTCCCAAGGTCTCTTTCTATACACTGATTTTTTGATCTTTTAAATACGAGTAAGCAGATCAAAAAGAAAAATATTGTAAATGGATATTGTTCTTTCAGACTTCTATACTCTAGGTTTGGAAAGCCTGATGTGTTCGAAATTCATGAAAAGGGCCTCACCAACAAGCAAAACAAAGATACTTGGCTGATTCACCGTCGTTTCGCTTTCATCGTGGCTTTTCTGGGAATTATGGTATTCTCAAACAAGGAGCGGACAATAGATATTCCCATAGCCAGAATCGTATAAGTCCTCACCACCAAGGATCATCAGACTCTTGCCCCAATCATTCTCTCTGAAATCTATCAAGCATTGACATTGTGTAAGACATGGGCAAAATTCTTCAAAGGATGTAACATTTTGATGCAAATGTGGTTGATTGAGCATCGCCGACATCATCCCAAGTTCATGCAATATTTTCCAAGTGGGAATAACTTCATTGAAAGTTTTGAAGAAAGGATAAAAAATTATAAATCTCCAGAAGGGGTGGAGCCTGGGTAGCCCATCTAAGATCTTTTGTCGCAAATCTGATTGAGTGGACCTTAGGGTGGCTGTCAGTAAAAGAAGTGATACACATGTCGTCTTTAAGGGGTTATTTGTTGTCCGGTTTGAAAAGTGTCAAGCCGTACACGCCACAGAGAGTATTAAGACAGCTAGGGAGGTACAAAGTGGTGCCTGAAGACGAAGATTTAAGCATGCAAGTGATTGAGCTGCACCCCGAAGCCAAACTTCCAGAAGCTTTAATCCAGCAAACCTAGAATAGTTGTCGATACTTGAAAGAGGATACCCAAGTTCAAGATACTGCTAAAGGTGATACCCATAAAAAGGCCACATGTTCAAGCTTTTGATGATAAAATCCAAGAACGGTTAGCGTGGGGTGACAAAGAAAGGGGATACAAAGACACTATTCACGCCTTAGAAGAGAGCATAAGGAACCTCAATTTTGAGAAAATTTTAGAAGCGCAAGAGGTGGAAGGGGAGAAGAAGATATTGATTTGCAAGAACAAATCCCTCCATACTCAGTTCCAACAAATGAAGAAAGCATCTGAAACACCGGTAAGAAGTTGGAAAGATCAGAAAATCATTACCAACATGATGGAAACGATGCAATGTATTGACTTCATATTAACAAAGACCAAAAAGGCATTGGACAAAGCTAACGAGAAGATTATCCAGTTAAATGAAGAAGTCTACGTATATATAATAACTATTTAGCAAAAAACTACGCTGGGTCTGATTCACGCGGGGATGTGATACGTAGGCAATCCAACAAAGATTCGACCACCACTAACGATAAAAGAAAAGTAAAATAAAAAGGGGAAAGTTTGAAGATTCCATAAATACTCCAAATCCTAACACTAACGAGTTTGTTGTTTCATAATTCCTTCCAGTCAGTTGTTAGTACGTTCTGGCACCACACCTCTATCCAACTAGATCTAAAGGACCTCTACTTTAAGCATGACTACTTCGGAGCACATCATCGAGGAAGAGAGGCCAACTAGCCAATTACTGAAAGAAGCCATGGAGAAAATAGAGCTGATAGGGTTTTTTTTTTAAATAAACTAGGTATTGCCTAGGTTGGTTTTCATATATATAAAACACATGTTACACCATTGGTGGAGAGGGACATGTACCTTACCTCCCCCTATACAAAGAAGGTCCATTTGGCTCCATGTATGGCCACCAAATAGAACATGGACAATGTGATGAGATAGGCCTAAATGTGATAACATCCCAATGTCTTTCCTAATGAATTACATTGAGGTACACAAAATTACAGTGAGAAGATCTAGATATCTAGTACATAGAAGTACTGAAGAAACTAAATCTATAAAATTAGAGGAATGGAATACAAGATTCCATGCATATCTACTACTTCTATCCCTCTGGACTAAGTAGAAGAAACAAAGGGGGGGGGGGGGGTCAGCTATAAAAAAGGCCCCATAAAAGTGATTATCTTCCCAATTGCTTTATCAATGAGAGTAAAGAAAGAAATAAGGAAGATAGCTATCAAAAAAGAAGTTGATACACAGGGGGGAAGACTCTAGAGTAGTCGATATAAGAGAATGAGTTGGGAGAAGCCTTCTTCTTGAAATCCAATTGATAGTCTGAGGTGGAACCCCTTATTGCTGAAAAGTGACCAGTTGGTTCTTTCCTTTCCTGGTGCATGCATTCGCAGGTGCAGCTGCTAAAAGTATTGGAGCCATGCTAATGTGTTGTCTGGGAGGGTATATTTGAAGACCTCTGTGATGCTGCGTATATGGGTGAGGGGGAAGATTACTTGAGTCAAATGCAAATAGTTTCTACAGGCTGAGCATTTTAAATGTTGATACCACTGCATGAGACTTTACCAAATGATCAAACATTGCCAAGAATCTGCAAAAACGAAAACAGAAAGGTTAGTGTAAAGGGAGTTCAAACTCCAGGTTCTTGTGGAGGCTGGAGTTGAAACTGGGGAGAGGGGAGCCTTGATGATCCCTTTTCTACATATTTGGTTCATGTTATTGTGTGAGCTGCATACAATTTTGTAGATGCTCAATGTGAATAATAGGAGCTACCTTGACAGTCCAAAAAGGTACAGGAGAGGTGCTATCATCTTTGCAAGTGCACAGCTTGGGTGAGAGTGCATCTGTGTGTGGTTTTGCCTGTGTGTGTAGCATGGGAAACAGTTGGATCTTCTTTGGGAGAATGAGCATCATAGATGCTAATACCACTCCCAAAATACAAATCCAATTGATTAGAGTGAGTAGCTGCAAAACAAAGAACAAGTTAGAGAAAACAAGGGTATGAATATTTCTGCTCATCTCCCTGTGTTTGGTTAAGTATGTACTGTTGTTGATGGTATATGTTTGTGTATAGAAGTGGAGAAGGTGAGGGGGTGAAGATGAGGTACAGTTGTAGAGTGCAAGGGGAGTTTCTGTCTTATTATGCACTGAGATATCCTTAATGAATGTGAAGGTGTATGAGGTTGGTTGTTGAGAGTAGCTATTGATCAGGTGATGTTTTGTTTGGGCCTGGCCATGGGGCATGAGTTTAGCCATTAGTTGGCTAAGTGTTACCCCTGGTTTATGTTTCAGTTCATTGAGAGTGGAGAGTGGAACTGAACAGGGGGGGAGTAAGTACACTAGACACCTGCAAAATAGAAACAAACAATGTTAGAAACAGAGGAGGGAGGGAATCAGAGGAGTTACTTTGGTCCTTATATTCTTTGAACGTTGGTTTTTCCTGGCTTTTGAGAGCCTGTAAAGGTGTGGGGGATATGGTGAGAGTTGTCTTGAATTTGGATTAGTTGGAGTCTGGCTTGTGGAGCTTTTGTAGCTAGCCATAGCCATGGGATGAGGTGGAGGCATGAGGAGAAGCTGTGGTGAGATGAATTGGCATCCTGAGTTCTATGGATCTTTTGTGCCTAAAGGCAGGGGTTCCAAGTGAGTCAAGGTATATTTGGCCCCTGATGTGTTTAGGAAGAGAGTGGGGATTGCTAAAGTTTGTAGTGGTGGTTAGTTCATGACTGAGTTTGGATAGGGAATCAGCTGGGTAATTGGCTTCTCTATATACATGGGTGGCTACAAATTCCTCACATTAGGAAGGAAGGTTCTTTAGTTGAAGGATCTTGATACTTAAAGACCAAGGAGGTTCACTACTGCCTTTAAGCCACTGGATAAGGAGGTTAGAATCTGATTCAAGGTGAATTTTGTGAAAGCCATTAGTTAGACACCACTGGATGCCAATGATAGCAGCCTGTATTTCAGCATCATTATTGGTTCCCTGACCTAACGGTGCAGCAATGGCCTGAATGAACTCCGCATTTTGTCCTCTAATGATCACCCCTGCTCCTATCTTTCCTGGATTTGATAATGCACTACCATCACTGTTGAGTTTCAATAAGGTGGGGGTGGCTTGTTCCAAACAACTTGGGAAATTTTGGTGAGATGGGTGATTTGCTCAAGTAAAGGGTACAGTTGAGACCAGGATATGGGCCAAGTAACTGTAGGGAAGTTTGCCCTTAAGAAAAGGTTAATATCAGAGGAAATGGCAAAGAGTACTCTTGAGAGGGATGTTGATTTTGCTCCATATCCAGAACTACACCTATTTTTCCATAAGTTCCAATAGATAATGGTGGGGATGGTGTGCAGAACAAGTTTGTGAACCTCATTCAATCTTTTGTGGATCCACCAGTTCATTAGGAGCAATTTTAATGGTAGACTCTCAGTATGGATGCCTGCAGGTCCACCAAACTTCTTCCATATTATGGTTGCAAAATTACCTGAGTTAAAGATGTGGTCTACAGTTTCAAAAGCATGGACTAAGCAGCAAACACATCTTATTATTGTTGGTGCATTGAATTGTAGGACTCTATCATTAGTGGGTAATTTGTTTCTAAGGGCTCTCCATAAACAGAATGACCACTTAAAAGGTATTTTCTTGTGCCAAATCATCTTATTTAGGAGTGTATGGACTTTTCTTCTTCACAGGAGATTCCAAGCATATGCACAAATAAATTTTCCAGTGGTAGTGAGAGTCCAAATGGGTTTATCAAGTGTATTCGGATGATAATGAATGGGAGTTTGGACAATTTGTGGGATTTTATGAGCAGGGGCCACTTGAGAGAGTTTCTGAAGGTTCCAATTGCCATTTTCCCAGTAGGTAGATACTGGAATCTTTCCAAGTCTACCTCCTTCTGTCCTGTGCTGAGCTAAGTGGCCATCCCCCAACAAATTATCCCACAAAATACTACAGCTGCCTAAATGTAATCTCTATAGAATGGACCTTTCTGTTTTTTTTTTAATTGCCATCATTCTCTTCCATGATTGAGACTGCCCAGAGTGCCATTTTCTAGAGATAGGATGAGATCTTTGGCAGTATTTAGCTTTGAGGAAAGAACTCCAGAGGGAGTTAGATGTTCTAAAGTTCCACCACTGTTTGGATTCTATAGCTATGCACACCTCAGCAATGGATTTGAATCCCAGGCCTCCTTCTTCTATAGGGTAGGATAGTTTTTGCCATGAGGACCAATGATATTTACATTTATCCTTATCTATCTACCAGAAGAAGTTAGCACGAGTCTCTCAATATGTTTCATAACTGATTTGGGAGGAGATATAGCTGAGAGAAGGTGTATGGGCAGTGATTGAAGGACATATCTAGTAAGAGTGGCCCTTCCTCCATATGATAACATCTTGCCCTGCCATCATCTGATTCTAGCTACTACTTTTGCAACCAAACTATTAAAGTGAAAAATCCTAAGTCTACCAGTGTATAAAGGGAACCCCAGGTAGGTGATAGGAGAGTCTCTTTTAGTAAAGCCAGTGGTAGCTTGTATTCTTCTCACAGTGGACTGCCTTGCATTTGAGGCAGTCATGAAGTGACTTTTGGACTTGTTGACCTGTTGGCCTGAGATTGCCTCATATTGCTGAAGAATCCGCATGATCCTTCTCAGAGAAGCCTTGGTTAAAGATGAGAAGATGATGATATCATCTGCAAAGCTGAGATGATTGATTTGGGGACCCCTTTTCTCCATGTAGAAACCATTAAAGAACTCATCATGAGTTAGAAGGTTGAGCATTCTAGACGGTAATTCTGCACCAATGATGAATAAGGAAGGAGCAAGGAAATCTCCTTGTTTTAAGCCTCTAGAGGATGTGAAAAAACCACATCTGAGCCCATTGATTATTACAGAGTACCAATTGTTAGATAGAGCCCTCTAAATCATATCAATGATCCTTTCACAGAATCTCAATCTCCTTAGCAAAATGTATGTGAAGGCCCATAAGACTCTGTCATAGGCCTTGGCCATATCTAGCTTGATGACAACATTTGAACCAATGCTTGGCTTTTTGATCCCATGTGCAATTTCCTACGCCAGCATTATGTTTTCAGAAATATTCCTACCATTCACAAAGCCAGACTGATTGTCAGAGATGATCCTAGGTAAGATAGGGGCCAACCTGGAAGATATGACTTTTGAAATAATTTTGTTGATAAATTTACTCAAACTAATGGGCCTGAAGTCAGTTATGGAGTTGGGGAATTCAATTTTTGGTAGCATAACTATGCAAGCAAGAGTCATATACTTAGGCATAGTGCTGCCACCAAAAAAGGAAAGAACAACATTCAGGAGGTCATTCTTAATAATCTCCCAACACACTTGGTAGAATTTCCCATTCATACCATCAATTGCTGCAGCACTTGTTGGATTCATGGAGAATACCATATTTTTGAGTTTTGACATGGTGGGGTCTGCAGTCAAGGTATCATTGTCATCAAGAGTTATCATAGAGGGAATTCATCTAAGGAGATCTTATCTGATTAATCCCCCAAGTTCAGTGAATAAACCTTGGAAATATTCAGTAGCAGCATCACCAATAGCAGTGTCACCTTGTACCCATATTCCCTATTCATTTTTGTTTTTGTGGATGTATAACTTCCTTATTCTACCCCTGATGAGACTATGAAATTATTTGGAGTTGGCATTACCCTCCTTGAACCATTGGAGTTGAGTCTTTTGCTTTAAAATAATCTCTTCCAATTTGAAATATTTGGTGTAGCTTGCTTTAATCTTATGAAGTCTACTTCTGTCATTCTCATCATTGGTGTTTGCCCAGTTAATTTCTACAACGCTGAGTTGCTCTTCATACTCTTTACCTTTTTGAAATATGTCTCTATACTCCTGTCTGGACCATTTGCTGAGAGTATTAGTGAGGGCTTTTAGTTTTTTATGGAAAATGCACATAGCATTACCCTGAATTCTTTGACTCTAGACTTCTTTAACTAGTTTCACGAACTTGTCATTCTCAACCCAGCAGTTGAGAAAACTGAAGTATTTTTTGGGGATCCCATGTGTTGTATTTATTTCCATGAGCATGGGTTATGATCAGAGCCAGCTGAAGCTAGGTGAGTGACTGTGGTAGCAGGAAAGGCTGAGATCCATTGATCACAGGTCAGTCCCCTATCCAGTCTTTTCCAGACAATAACACATGGACCCTTTCCATTAGACCATGTAACCATTGGTCCATAGAAGCCATGGTAAACAAGTCCACAATCTTCAATCATATTCAGGAAGTCGACTCTCTTGTTCATATGATAAGGAAGCCCCCCTATTTTTTCTTCTACAGAAGCAATGACATAAAAATCACCTATGACATACCATGGAATTGTGTATGAAAGGCATTTTTGTCTCAGAGTGGTCCAGAGGGGTCTTCTCAGGATGGCTTTGCATTTAGTATAAATGATAGTGATTATGAAAGGCTTATCAACTATCACATGCTGCAATTGGAGGGATAGTTGTTGGTCATCTTGATCAAGAACATTGACATTGAAGTCATTATCCCAGAAAGCCCAGATTTTATTATTGATGTTGGATGTAGCATGGTTCATTAAGAGTTGGAGCTTGAAGTGGTTGATATGGGTATTATCAATAAAAGGTTCTAGGACTGCTATAAAGGAAAGATGATGGAATTGCTTTAGGATTTCGAGAATTTCAATAGCTCCTGAGGACCTAATGCCTCTTGCATTCCAAACAATTGTACTAATCATTCGAATAAGTTAGAGGATCTATTTTTTGGAGGGACACTGCTACTTCTAGCAGCTTTACTTCTTGTCAATCTTGGGGAAAATGTCAATACGATAGGAGTTCTGGAGGATTTCTTTGGTCTCTGGTTATTCTTTCCATAAATGGCAGCAATCAAGAGGTTACAATGTTGCTCTGTTTAAAGTTCATCATCAAAAAGGGCTTGGTGGTCTATTTGATCTTCCTCTAACTCATCTCATCTTCTGATTAGATTGGTATATATTCATCTAGCAGTGGGTTCTTTTCTGGGTGGGTCTCAGAAGTTAGTAGAAAGAGTGGCAGTTGTTCTGAAGATTTAAGAGAGGGGATTCCTGAGGGGATTAGATATTGAGGGTGTTGAGAGATGAGGCTTTGAACCAGAGGAAATTGATCTGGATAATCTTGAGGCTCTCTAATAGTGATACCAGAGTTCTATTATTTTTTTTTTTTTGCCTTTCTCTTCTTTTGAATGGGTTTATTTTTGTATTTTGGGGGTTGGATGGAAAAGTCCTCCACAGCATGAGCTTTTCCTTTCATCAAAGCTCTCATTTGAGCATCACATTCTTCAGATAATTCCTTGCAAGAATCAGAATCACCATCCATAGAATTGGCTGACCTTGGAGAACAAGTGTGATCATTTTTAGAAGGAATTGTGCTAGCAGGGGCTAGTTGGTCAGTCCTAAGGTCATCAAATTGTGCCAAAGCACACTCATGCAGAACATGAGGAAGCCCCTCCCCCATTGGTACCCCTTCCTGTCTAACACCAAGTGTCTCCTGGCCATTCACCACACCTCCATCAACAACATGACATGTGAAAATGGGATAGTCTGATCCATTTCATTTGTAAAACATGGGGGATTGGGGTGGGGTTGATTTTGAGCCACAGAATCAGCAGTCCTCTCCAGTTGAGCTGGAGGATTGATAGTAGGCTGACCTGGTAGTGTCGGTTGATCTGTTTCTGCTTGATTCTTTGTTTGTTCTGTGGCCTGCTTTGGTAAATATAACTGCTGTTGCTTTTTGCTCTGCTGATTGTTTTTGGATTTCTTACTTTTTTGGACTTGCCATTCTTCCTCACTGGCTTCATTTGCAATCTTCTTCTGTGATTGCTCTTGGGGATTGCTCTATCGTTTGTTGTTTTTGTTTTGATCTTGTACTCCTCCTTTTTTCTTTGTGGCCTGAAGTGGCCTGATATTGGTACCAGCCTGTTGTAGGTCTTTTAATGTATGAGAATGGATGAACGTGAATTGATCAATCTAAAATTTCTAAATAGTAGTTTTATTTTTAATGTTTTTGCTGCATTTGTGAAGCAACTGATAGTAGTGCTCATATTGTTTCTTCCTTGTGGACATTTGATTTTTTCCAAATCTCCTTGAATTTTTAGAGCTCAAATAACCATTTCGATCTGGATGAGTTGTTGTTAAAAGGACATGTAATTTGTTTTAGGATTTATTCTGCCTCCTTTCCTTTTAGGGTCATGTTATTTGGTTACCTTGCTTTGTTTTGGCCTAGCTCATCATGTTTTAATCGCGGTTGATGTTTCTTTTATGTTAAATGGCTTAAGAATGCTCGGAATTTGGTTGCATATATGAACCATGAGAGTCAGTGCAGTAAGTTTTAGTAGTATCAGGCTTGTTTCATGTTCTTCTAGGTTTGTTGGACTTGATGCTTGTATGATGGTTCTATTCCAGTTTTATTTAAATAATATGTGTAGATGCTGATGGGAGTACATGCAAGTAAACATTTGACTTTTATTAACTATTTGGTTTAAAAGTGATAAGCTGCATGATATCTCAAAGTGACAAGGAATTTACTATCAGAATGCATGTTCCCTTTTATCTTTTTCCTCAATTACAAAGTCTGCCAAACGTTAGCTTCTTTTAAGGTCTTTTCATGAGAGTTTGATCTTTCCTTTTAATTGGAATTAATCACGTTTTGATTTAGTTCACTTTGAACCGAACTTGGGCTTATTTTGGGTTTTGAGCCTGAAGACATTTGCAATGAACAAAGATTGTTTTTTATTACTTGGGTCGTTCGTCCCTCGCACTGGTGGTCAAGTTCTAGTTTAACAGTTTCTATTGCATGACCCCCTCGTAAGTTTGTATAAAATTATTTAATATACATAGAAAGCCTTTAGGACCATTTTAAAATACGATTGTAGTTGTGTATATATTCACGTAACATGACCATGATCCTAAATTAATTTGGAGTGTGCGTTAGTGCAACTTCGACCAACCTTCCTTAATAATAAAAATAGGTTACATTTTTTTATTTTAATTCATCAAATCGCATATAGTCTTGTATAAATTTCTTATGGGTTAAACTAATACTTTCTAGATATCCTTTAGGACCGTTTAAAATATGATTGTGGTTGCATATACGTTCGCGAAACATGATCACAAATCTAAAAATCAATTCAAAGTATGTGTTCGCGCAACTTTAATAAATCTCTTCTTAATACTAAAAAATGGGCTACAAGCTATTAATTAATTTTAGTAGTTTGAGGCGTGCCGTTCACTATTAAATAACATATGGCCTTCGTGCAAATTTCACAACCTAGATGTAAACAAAAAGAATAAAATTTCGTACAAAAATCCTTCAGGGTCGACTTAAAATACTATCCTAATTAGGTATATGTTCGCATAACATGATTACAATTTAAAAAATAAAATAAAATTAGAGGATGCGTTAGCACAAATTTGGCCAAACTATTTCTTAATAAATAAACAAAATGATATTATTTGTGGACACGATTTGACGCGTCAAAAAGAATGACTATACATTCGCGTAATTCAATTCTTTAAATACGAATAATTCAAGTAATTAAAAGCGGTAAAAAGATAATGAACATAGGTTTTAAAATCAGAAATTAAATTATTTTAATAAGCCGAGTATGATCAAAGCGGCCGTGCTAGAACCATGGAACTCGGGAATGCCTAACGCCTTCTCCCGGGTTAACAGAATTCCTTATCCGGATTTCTGGTTCGCAGACTTCTAAACAGAGTCATTCTTTTCCTCGATTCGGGATTCAACCGGTGACTTGGGACACCATAAATCTCCCAAGTGGAACTCTGAATTAATTAAATAAATCCCATTTTGATTGTCCTTTAATTGAAAAAACTCCCTCACGCCCTCACGGGTTAGCGGCAAAAAGGAGGTGCGACAGCTCTGGCGACTCTGTTGGGGACCAAACACTGTTTGACTCAAAACTTTTGGTTCAGGGTTACAGAATTCGAGCTTATTTTACGATTTTTATTTGGCTTATTTATTATTAATATTATTGTATTTGTGAACCTCGATGCTAAAAATATTATCTTTTTACCGCTTTAATATTGTTTGAATTTGTATATAACTGTTTTCTTACGTCACACCTCTAAGTCTTCTAAATTTATGGTGCTCACATGTGCGTGGCCCACTTTTTGTTAGAAGTCATACCAATCAGAATGAGGTTGGGTCAAGTAACTAGGCCGGGCTGACTTTCGTGCTTCCGATACGTTACCCCCACTTCGGCTCGAGTTGTCCACTCGGGTAAGCCAAGTATAGAACAACAAACTCAAGATTCTAAACTTAGAATAACATAGCCTCACGCCGGATCCCTAGTAGGAACGTTTATTTGCATCATGTGCATTCGATTTTAGAGACTCAACACTTTGGTTGGGTCTGTCTAGGACAGGTGTACCCGAAATATAAAGACCAATATGATGCATCCTACTTGCTATTTAGGCATTCATTTGTTTCAGATCTACATGTTGACCGGCTTTTAAAAGAAATTTTGGAAGACAGCAGTATAAGGGTAAAAGAGTTAATTGCCTGTTTTGAAAAAAAATATCAAAATAATGTCGAAAACTCTGCCAATTTTTCCATTTATAAAATTTAAAATAAAACAATTCATTTGTCTTCCAAAGTAATCTGTTTTATTAAGTAGAACTACGCTATTTTGATTCTCACAGGCTGTGAGATACGTAGGAAACCCATATCGGGCTCAACTATTTTAAAAATAATGGTAAATAAATGTTGTTACAAATTAAGGTGATGATATTTTTGTCAAAAATAGCCAAATGTCTTTGAAAGAACAAAGGAAGTCTATGTTTGCAAGAATAGCCACTTTTAGTTATTTTTAATTTTTATTTTGTGAGCAAACTCAATTTCTTTTCATCAAATGCTGAATATTTTTACAATAATGATTTTTTTAATGTGTCTTAATTTTTTCAAAAATAAATTTTTTTTAATTAATTCCAGATATAAAATGAGCAACATTCAGAATCCATCAATCACAGATATTGAGGAGTTTCTATTACAATTTCAGATGTGGTGGTATGATTTGGGAAAATACGGACAGGAATGGGTTACTAAGTATCTAGGAGCTCTCACAGATATCATGAAGGTCAAACCACGTGATGATTTGATTGCGGCACTAGTAACTTTTTGGGATCCTGCTCACAATGTTTTTCGCTTCCCTGATTTTGAGCCTACTCCCACCTTGGAAGAAATAGCCGGGTATTCCAACTTTGACGAGAAATTGAGAGACCAAAATATAATATTCCCAAGGTCTCTTTCTATACACTGATTTTTTGATCTTTTAAATATGAGTAAGCAGATCAAAAAGAAAAATATTGTAAATGGATATTGTTCTTTCAGACTTCTATACTCTAGGTTTGGAAAGCCTGATGGGTTCGAAATTCATGAAAAGGGCCTCACCAACAAGCAAAACAAAGATACTTGGCTGATTCACCGTCGTTTCGCTTTCATCGTGGCTTTTCTGGGAATTATCGTATTCTCAAACAAGGAGCGGACAATAGATATTCCCATAGCCAGAATCGTACAAGTCCTCACCACCAAGGATCATCAGACTCTTGCCCCAATCATTCTCTCTGAAATCTATCAAGCATTGACATTGTGTAAGACATGGGCAAAATTCTTCAAAGGATGTAACATTTTGATGCAAATGTGGTTGATTGAGCATCGCCGACATCATCCCAAGTTCATGCAATATTTTCCAAGTGGGAATAACTTCATTGAAAGTTTTGAAGAAAGGATAAAAAATTATAAATCTCCAGAAGGGGTGGAAGCCTGGGTAGCCTATCTAAGATCTTTTGTCGCAAATCTGATTGAGTGGACCTTAGGGTGGCTCTCAGTAAAAGAAGTGATACACATGTCGTCTTTAAGGGGTTATTTGTTGTCCGGTTTGAAAAGTGTAAAGCCGTACACGCCACAGAGAGTATTAAGACAGCTAGGGAGGTACAAAGTGGTGCCTGAAGACGAAGATTTAAGCATGCAAGTGATTGAGCTACACCCCGAAGCCAAACTTCCAGAAGCTTTAATCCAGCAAGCCTAGAATAGTTGTCGATACTTGAAAGAGGATACCCAAGTTCAAGATACTGCTAAAGGTGATACCCATAAAAAGGCCACATGTTCAAGCTTTTGATGATAAAATCCAAGAACGGTTAGCGTGGGGTGACTAAGAAAGGGGATACAAAGACACTATTCACGCCTTAGAAGAGAGCATAAGGAACCTCAATTTTGAGAAAATTTTAGAAGCGCAAGAGGTGGAAGGGGAGAAGAAGATATTGATTTGCAAGAACAAATCCCTCCAGACTCAGTTCCAACAAATGAAGAAAGCATGTGAAACACCGGTAAGAAGTTGGAAAGATCAGAAAATCATTACCAATATGATGGAAAAGATGCAATGTATTGACTTCATATTAACAAAGACCAAAAAGGCATTGGACAAAGCTAACGAGAAGATTATCCAGTTAAATGAAGAAGTCAAATCTGGTAAGGAACGTCAAGTAATGTTATTTGAAGAAGAAAGGGCTCGATTTGAGAAGGAAAAAGACCGTTGGATACGCTCAGAAGCTCAGCTCCGTGCACAACTGGAAAAAATGAAAAGAGAGCATCAACATGCAGATGTCGATAGGGAGAGGGCGCAAGCTAGGATCGAACAAGCTAGACTTCAAGCTCAGTTGGATGCGGCTTTAGATCGTGATTGTCATATAAGAGATATAGCCATCACTCACCAACAATAGCTACATGACCAAGACCAGAATCTCCGGGATTTCAGAGCACAAGTTCATGACTTGGCTGTTTACACTTCGCAAAGTTATGTGAATTGCTAAGGGATGGATTGTGAAAGGTTTCTAGAACACCTGCCAAAATTTTCCTGTCATCTTGCAATGGAGTTGGAAAGGATGTACCGTACATTAGGAGGTCAACTCGATCAAGACCCACAGTGAGCAGATGTTCCAAGTGATTGAAGATTGTGGAGGATGTCTAGTTCTAATTTTCTTATGTCTTGTTGTAATTCAAAGTTCGTTTTTAAATTATTGTCTAAGATGTATTTTGAAATTTTGAAAAACTAGTTGGCATCTTTGCTATTTTATTTTTATTCTTGAGTCAAGTATTTCTCTTATTTTGATGATTGTTGTAAGACATGTTTTGTAACCGCAAGGGTTTTGTTATGAGAATTCCAAAATTTTGCCACAATCTTGTTGTTCACGAACTATGCCGGGTCCGATTCACGCGGGGATGTGATACGTAGGCAATCCAACAAAGATTCGACCACCACTAACGATAAAAGAAAAGTAAAATAAAAAGGGGAAAGTTTGAAGATTCCATAAATACTCCAAAGACAAGCTGGGATGACACATTCAAGACATGTTAGAAACGATTAATTGTTTAGGAAACATTGCATCCCAATATGTGATTATTGAATCTGTTAAATCATAACACTAACGAGTTTGTTATTTCATAATTCCTTCCAGTCAGTTGTTAGTACGTTCTGGCACCACACCTCTATCCAACTAGATCTAAAGGACCTCTACTTTAAGCATGACTACTTCGGAGCACATCATCGAGGAAGAGAGGCCAACTAGCCAATTACTGAAAGAAGCCATGGAGAAAATAGAGCTGATAGGGTTTTTTTTTTAAATAAACTAGGTATTGCCTAGGTTGGTTTTCATATATATAAAACACATGTTACACCATTGGTGGAGAGGGACATGTACCTTACCTCCCCCTATACAAAGAAGGTCCATTTGGCTCCATGTATGGCCACCAAATAGAACATGGACAATGTGATGAGATAGGCCTAAATGTGATAACATCCCAATGTCTTTCCTAATGAAGTACATTGAGGTACACAAAATTACAGTGAGAAGATCTAGATATCTAGTACATAGAAGTACTGAAGAAACTAAATCTATAAAATTAGAGGAATGGAATACAAGATTCCATGCATATCTACTACTTCTATCCCTCTGGACTAAGTAGAAGAAACAAAGGGGGGGGGTCAGCTATAAAAAAGGCCCCATAAAAGTGATTATCTTCCCAATTGCTTTATCAATGAGAGTAAAGAAAGAAATAAGGAAGATAGCTATCAAAAAAGAAGTTGATACACAGGGGGGAAGACTGTCTAGAGTAGTCGATATAAGAGAATGAGTTGGGAGAAGCCTTGTTCTTGAAATCCAATGGATAGTCTGAGGTGGAACCCCTTATTGCTGAAAAGTGACCAGTTGGTTCTTTCCTTTCCTGGTGCATGCATTCGCAGGTGCAGCTGCTGAAAGTATTGGAGCCATGCTAATGTGTTGTCTGGGAGGGTATATTTGAAGACCTCTGTGATGCTGCGTATATGGGGGAGGGGGACGATTACTTGAGTCAAATGCAAATAGTTTCTACAGGCTGAGCATTTTAAATGCTGATACCACTGCATGAGACTTTACCAAATGATCAAACATTCCCAAGAATCTGCAAAAACGAAAACAGAAAGGTTAGTGTAAAGGGAGTTCAAACTCCAGGTTCTTGTGGAGGCTGGAGTTGAAACTGGGGAGAGGGGATCCTTGATGATCCCTTTTCTACATATTTGGTTCATGTTATTGTGTGAGCTGCATACAATTTTGTAGATGCTCAATGTGAATAATAGGAGCTACCTTGACAGTCCAAAAAGGCACAGGAGAGGTGCTATCATCTTTGCAAGTGCACAGCTTGGGTGAGAGTGCATTTGTGTGTGGTTTTGCCTGTGTGTGTACCATGGGAATCAGTTGGATCTTCTTTGGGAGAAGGAGCATCATAGATGCTAATACCACTCCCAAAATACAAATCCAATTGATTAGAGTGAGTAGCTGCAAAACAAAGAACAAGTTAGAGAAAAAAAGGG
Organism: Nicotiana noctiflora; assembly: GCA_032618575.1. Taxonomy (NCBI): domain Eukaryota; kingdom Viridiplantae; phylum Streptophyta; class Magnoliopsida; order Solanales; family Solanaceae; genus Nicotiana; species Nicotiana noctiflora. The sequence goes on from JASVEL010007285.1 coordinate 175,239, forward strand.
TATGAATATTTCTGCTCATCTCCCTGTGTTTGGTTAAGTATGTACTGTTGTTGATGGTATATGTTTGTGTATAGAAGTGGAGAAGGTGAGGGGGTGAAGATGAGGTACAGTTGTAGAGTGCAAGGGGAGTTTCTGTCTTATTATGCACTGAGATATCCTTAATGAATGTGAAGGTGTATGAGGTTGGTTGTTGAGAGTAGCTATTGATCAGGTGATGTTTTGTTTGGGCCTGGCCATGGGGCATGAGTTTAGCCATTAGTTGGCTAAGTGTTACCCCTGGTTTATGTTTCAGTTCATTGAGAGTGGAGAGTGGAACTGAACAGGGGGGGAGTAAGTACACTAGACACCTGCAAAATAGAAACAAACAATGTTAGAAACAGAGGAGGGAGGGAATCATAGGAGTTACTTTGGTCCTTATGTTCTTTGAATGTTGGTTTTTCCTGGCTTTTGAGAGCCTGTAAAGGTGTGGGGGATATGGTGAGAGTTGTCTTGAATTTGGATTAGTTGGAGTCTGGCTTGTGGAGCTTCTGTAGCTAGCCATAGCCATGGGATGAGGTGGAGGCATGAGGAGAAGCTGTGGTGAGATGAATTGGCATCCTGAGTTCTATGGATCTTTTGTGCCTAAAGGCAGGGGTTCCAAGTGAGTCAAGGTATATTTGGCCCCTGATGTGTTTAGGAAGAAAGTGGGGATTGCTAAAGTTTGTAGTGGTGGTTAGTTCATGACTGAGTTTGGATAGGGAATCAGCTGGGTAATTGGCTTCTCTATATACATGGGTGGCTACAAATTCCTCACATTAGGAAGGAAGGTTCTTTAGTTGAAGGATCTTGATACTTAAAGACCAAGGAGGTTAACTACTGCCTTTAGGCCACTGGATAAGGAGGTTAGAATCTGATTCAAGGTGAATTTTGTGAAAGCCATTAGTTAGACACCACTGGATGCCAATGATAGCAGCCTGTATTTCAGCATCATTATTGGTTCCCTGACCTAACGGTGCAGCAATGGCCTGAATGAACTCCGCATTTTGTCCTCTAATGATCACCCCTGCTCCTATCTTTCCTGGATTTGATAATGCACTACCATCACTGTTGAGTTTCCATAAGGTGGGGGTGGCTTGTTCCAAACAACTTGGGAAATTTTGGTGAGATAGGTGATTTGCTCAAGTAAAGGGTACAGTTGAGACCAGGATATGGCCCAAGTAACTATAGGGAAGTTTGCCCTTAAGAAAAGGTTAATATCAGAGGAAATGGCAAAGAGTACTCTTGAGAGGGATGTTGATTTTGCTCCATATCTAGAACTACACCTATTTTTCCATAAGTTCTAATAGATAATGGTGGGGATGGTGTGCATAACACGTTTGTGAACCTCATTCAATCTTTTGTGGATCCACCAGTTCATTAGGAGCAATCTTAATGGTAGACTCTCAGTATGGATGCCTGCAGGTCCACCAAACTTCTTCCATACTATGGTTGCAAAATTACCTGAGTTAAAGATGTGGTCTACAGTTTCAGAAGCATGGACTAAGCAGCAAACACATCTTATTATTGTTGGTGCATTTAATTGTAGGACTCTATCATTAATGGGTAATTTGTTTCTAAGGGCTCTCCATAAACAGAATAACCACTTAAAAGGTATTTTCTTGTGCCAAATCATCCTATTTGGAAGTGTATGGACTTTTCTTCTTCTCAGGAGATTCCAATCATATGCACAAATAAATTTTCCAGTGGTAGTGAGAGTCCAAATGGGTTTATCAAGTGTATTCGGATGATAATGAATGGGAGTTTGGACAATTTGTGGGATTTTATGAGCAGGGGCCACTTGAGAGAGTTTCTGAAGGTTCCAATTGCCATTTTCCCAGTAGGTAGATACTGGAATCTTTCCAAGTCTACCTCCTTCTGTCCTGTGCTGAGCTAAGTGGCCATCCCCCAACAAATTATCCCATAAAATACTACAGCTTCCTGAATGTAATCTCTATAGAATGGACCTTTCTGTTTCTTTTTTAATTGCCATCATTCTCTTCCATGATTGAGACTGCCCAGAGTGCCATTTTCTGGAGATAGGATGAGATCTTTGGCAGTATTTAGCTTTGAGAAAGAACTCCAGAGGGAGTTAGATGTTCTAAAGTTCCACCACTGTTTGGATTCTATAGCTATGCACACCTCAGCTATGGATTTGAATCCTAGGCCTCCTTCTTCTATAGGGTAGGATAGTTTTTGCCATGAGGACCAATGATATTTACATTTATCCTTATCTATCCACCAGAAGAAGTTAGCACGAGTCTCTCAATATGTTTCATAACTGATTTGGGAGGAGATATAGCTGAGAGAAGGTGTATGGGCAGTGATTGAAGGACATATCTAGTAAGAGTGGCCCTTCCTCCATATGATAACATCTTGCCCTGCCATCATCTGATTCTAGCTACTACTTTTGCAACCAAACTATTAAAGTGAAAAATCCTAAGTCTACCAGTGTATAAAGGGAACCCCAAGTAGGTGATAGGAGAGTCTCTTTTAGTAAAGCCAGTGGTAGCTTGTATTCTTCTCACAGTAGACTGCCTTGCATTTGAGGCAGCCATGAAGTGACTTTTGGACTTGTTGACCTGTTGGCATGAGATTGCGGCATGATCCTTCTCAGAGAAGCCTTAGTTAAAGATGAGAAGATGATGATATCATCTGCAAAGCTGAGATGATTGATTTGGGGACCCCTTTTCTCCATGTAGAAACCATTAAAGAACTCATCATGAGTTAGAAGTTTGAGCATTCTAGACAGTAATTCTGCACCAATGATGAATAAGGAAGGAGCAAGGAAATCTCCTTGTTTTAAGCCTCTAGAGGATGTGAAAAAACCACATCTGAGCCTATTGATTATTACAGAGTACCAATTGTTAGATAGAGCCCTCCAAATCATATCAATGATCCTTTCACAGAATCTCAATCTCCTTAGCATGATGTATGTGAAGGCCCATAAGACTCTGTCATAGGCCGTGGCCATATCTAGCTTGATGACAACATTTGAACCAATGCTTGGCTTTTTGATCCCATGTGCAATTTCCTGCGCCAGCATTATGTTTTCAGAAATATTCCTACCATTCACAAAGCCAGACTGATTGTCAGAGATGATCCTAGGTAAGATAGGGGCCAACCTGGAAGATATGACTTTTGAAATAATTTTGTTGATAAATTTACTCAAACTAATGGGCCTGAAGTCAGTTATGGAGTTGGGGAATTCAATTTTTGGTAGCATAACTATGCAAGCAGGAGTCATATACTTAGGCATAGTGCTGCCACCAAAAAAGGAAAGAACAACATTCAGGAGGTCATTCTTAATAATCTCCCAACACACTTGGTAGAATTTCCCATTCATACCATCAATTGCTGCAACACTTGTTGGATTCATGGAGAATACCATATTTTTGAGTTTTGACATGGTGGGGTCTGCAGTCAAGGTATCATTGTCATCAAGAGTTATCATAGAGGGAATTCATCTAAGGAGATCTTATCTGATTAATCCCCCAAGTTCAGTGAATAAACCTTGGAAATATTCAGTAGCAGCATCACCAATAGCGGTGTCACCTTGTACCCATATTCCCTCTTCATTTTTGTTTTTGTGGATGTATAACTTCCTTATTCTACACCTGATGAGACTGTGAAATTATTTGGAGTTGGCATTACCCTCCTTGAACCATTGGAGTTGAGTCTTTTGCTTTAAAATAATCTCTTCCAATTTGAAATATTTGGTGTAGCTTTCTTTAATCTTATGAAGTCTACTTCTGTCATTCTCATCATTGGTGTTTGCCCAGTTAATTTCTACAACGCTGAGTTGCTCTTCATACTCTTTACCTTTTTGAAATATGTCTCCATACTCCTGTCTGGACCATTTGCTGAGAGTATTAGTGAGGGCTTTTAGTTTTTTATGGAAAATGCACATAGCATTACCCTGAATTCTTTGACTCTAGACTTCTTTAACTAGTTTCACGAACTTGTCATTATCAACCCAGCAGTTGAGAAAACTGAAGTATTTTTTGGGGATCCCATGTATTGTATTTATTTCCATAAGCATGGGTTATGATCAGAGCCAGCTGAAGCTAGGTGAGTGACTGTGGTAGCAGGAAAGGCTGAGATCCATTGATCACAGGTTAGTCCCCTATCCAGTCTTTTCCAGACTATAGCACATGGACCCTTTCCATTAGACCATGTAACCATTGGTCCATAGAAGCCATGGTAAACAAGTCCACAATCTTCAATCATATTTAGGAAGTCTACTCTCTTGTTCATATGATAAGGAAGCCCCCCTATTTTTTCTTCTACAAAAGCAATGACATAAAAATCACCTATGACATACCATGGAATTGTGTATGAAAGGCATTTTTGTCTCAGAGTGGTCCAGAGGGGTCTTCTCAGGATGGCTTTGCATTTAGTATAAATCATAGTGATTATGAAAGGCTTATCAACTGTCACATGCTGCAATTGGAGGGATAGTTGTTGGTCATCTTGATCAAGAACATTGACATTGAAGTCATTATCCCAGAAAGCCCAGATTTTATTATTGATGTTGGATGTAGCATGGTTCATTAAGAGTTGGAGCTTGAAGTGGTTGATATGGGTATTATCAATAAAAGGTTCTAGGACTGCTATAAAGGAAAGATGATGGAATTGCTTTAGGATTTCGAGAATTTCAATAGCTCCTGAGGACCTAATGCCTCTTGCATTCCAAACAATTGTACTAATCATTCGAATAAGTTAGAGGATCTATTTTTTGGAGGGACACTGCTACTTCTAGCAGCTTTACTTCTTGTCAATCTTGAGGAAAATGTCAATGCGATAGGAGTTCTGGAGGATTTCTTTGGTCTCTGGTTATTCTTGCCATAAATGGCAGCAATCAAGAGGTTACAATGTTGCTCTGTTTAAAGTTCATCATCAAAAAGGGCTTGGTGGTCTATTTGATCTTCCTCTAACTCATCTCATCTTCTGATTAGATTGGTATATATTCATCTAGCAGTGGGTTCTTTTCTGGGTGGGTCTCAGAAGTTAGTAGAAAGAGTGGCAGTTGTTCTGAAGATTTAAGAGAGGGGATTCCTGAGGGGATTAGAGATTGAGGGTGTTGAGAGATGAGGCTTTGAACCAGAGGAAATGGATCTGGATAATCTTGAGGCTCTCTAATAGTGATACCAGAGTTCTATTATTTTTTTTTTGCCTTTCTCTTCTTTTGAATGGGTTTATTTTTGTATTTTGGGGGTTGGATGGAAAAGTCCTCCACAGCATGAGCTTTTCCTTTCATCAAAGGTCTCATTTGAGCATCAAATTCTTCAGATAATTCCTTGCAAGAATCAGAATCACCATCCATAGAATTGGCTGACCTTGGAGAACAAGTGTGATCATTTTTAGAAGGAATTGTGCTAGCAGGGGCTAGTTGGTCAGTCCTAAGGTCATCAAATTGTGCCAAAGCACACTCATGCAGAACATGAGGAAGCCCCTCCCCCATTGGTACCCCTTCCTGTCTAACACCAAGTGTCTCCTGGCCATTCACCACACCTCCATCAACAACAGGACATGTGAAAAGGGGATAGTCTGATCCATTTCATTTGTAAAACATGGGGGATTGGGGTGGGGTTGATTTTGAGCCACAGAATCAGCAGTCCTCTCCAGTTGAGCTGGAGGATTGATAGTAGGCTTACCTGGTAGTGTCGGTTGATCTGTTTCTGCTTGATTTTTTGGTTGTTCTGTGACCTGCTTTGGTAAATATAACTGCTGTTGCTTTTTGCTCTGCTGATTGTTTTTGGATTTCTTACTTTTTTGGACTTGCCATTCTTCCTCACTGGCTTCATTTGCAATCTTCTTCTGTGATTGTTCTTGGGGATTTCTCTATCGTTTGTTGTTTTTGTTTTGATCTTGTACTCCTCCTTTTTTTCTTTGTGGCCTGAAGTGGCCTGATGTTGGTACCAGCCTGTTGTAGGTCTTTTTGGACTGACACTACAGTTGTATTCACTTCTTAATATCCATGACTGCTACTAGCCTTGGATGATTCTTCCTTTTTCCTCTTCTTTTCTTCATCTTTTGCTCTTAATTCACAAAGGAATTCAGAATGACCTAAGTGTTTGCAGTATGTGCAATAGGCTGGTACTTCATCAAATTGGACCCCCAACCATTCTTCTTCACCATTTTCATCTTGATTATCATCATACCCTAACCAAACATGTTGGGGTCTGGGCTTTGTTAAGTCAATTTGTATCTTCACTTTAGCTACACTCCCCCTGGTTTTTTGGAATGAAGCTAAGTCTAGGTACAAGGCTTTGCCTATAGGAGAAAGAAGGGGACTGAGGATTTCCATAAGGTAAAGGTGCCAAGGGAGTTCAGGTATAATCACCCAAATAGGTACTATAGGAGAGTCCTTATTGGGCTTGAAGGCAGGGGACCATGCTTGAAATTTCATCATTTGCCCCTGAATGTACATGTATTGCTTATCCCAAATAGTGTAGTGATCATACTCATTATCCAGGTCTATATAGACTGTTCTTGCATTGAAATGAGCTATTTTCACTCCCCCCCTGGGTTCTGTTTGGAGAACAAAACCTTTCCTTATGATGTCCATTTTTGGCATAGTATTTGAGAATTTTCCAACTATGGTAAATTTGCATCTATCAGCAAATTTGATCATGTAATCCTTTTTTTTAAGATCACAGCTAGTTGGCCTTGCTTGGTGGTTTTTTTTGGGAGGGGTAAAGGATATTGGTTGGATCTCAGCCTCATGTCTTGCTCGAAGTCTAGTGACATAAGATTGAGATACAGTTGGTGGAGGGGGAGGAGGTTGGGTTGTTTGTTTGGATTTTTGTGGAGCTTGGTTTGGCTGGGAGTTATAGTTTTGGGTTTGGTTTGAGGGTATAGAGGAGTTTGGCTTGTCAAAGATGGTGGAAATCTAGGGGTTAGTTGTGATAGGAAAAGAAGGTTGGACTTGAGAGGCTGTTACATTAAGAGTTACATCAGGGTTATGCACTGGAGTTGCAGTGATCATTGGAGATGTGGTCTGATATGCACATGTGTTATTAGTACCGGTGGTTAGGGTTGGTAAGGGTACGCCATTAAGAGTTAAATTAACTGAGGATTGACAAGGCTGGGGATTACCTGAATGGGCATGAGTCTGTAGATAGCTGCCTGAGAAACCACTGCATCCTCTGTTTGGCCATAACTCGTAGATCCATTTATCATTTGAGCTGAAATTTGGCCATTATGTTCCAAGGAGCTTATGATGTGTTCTCCAATCAATAAACCCCCCATACTTTGATCATATTGACCATGGTTTGTTCGAACATTTTTCATGGAGCATTGGTCAGGATAACTAATTTGGATGGTGTGATCAATTTCCTCAATAGATTGAGCTGAAACTCGACCTAGATCTTCTTTTGGTGAAGTAGAAGAGATTACAATAGCTAAAGAGTTCTCATTTAACTGGGTAGCGGGGTTGAATTTTGGCTGAACATTGTTCAATGAACAGTGAACAATAACATTATTTTGAAGATTCAAAGAAATCGGACAGTGTAAAATTGGGTTTGGAGGGTTGGAAACAATAATCTGGGGTGAATGAACAGATTGGCATTGGTTTTGTGTGCGGATTATCCCCGGAGGACCCTGTCCGGCCAAATCATGAAGAGGTGCACTGTTGTATTGGTAATCATGAGTAATTCCTTGTTGTAATTGACTTATATTTGGAGCTGGGAATACCATTTGTGATGTTTGTGATATCGCCATTGATCGAAGATCACAAAATGGTCTGAGACTTGGGTAGAAAGTTGGTCTGACTGTTGGACTGGCTGGGAGAGACGATTGGAAAATTGGAGCTGGTGATTTATACCCATATGAAATTGATGATTAAACTTGATTCTTCTCATCATTATATGACTTTTGGTACCTATGTTCTTCAATTTGGACCTGTGTATCAGTGTGCGTCATTTTTGCATGCTCGCCGAAACTTTTGGAAACATCAGTGCCGGCGATTTGGACGGTGAAACTGTCTGAAATTTTGAGTAGTGGTGCTCTTTGAGGAGGAGAATAATCTCCACTATTTACAATTTGGATTGGAGAGCTGGATTTTGACTGTGGAATTTTTGAAGTGCCCTTGTGATTGCGAGCTACACTAGTTGCCACACCTTCCTAAAGATTCGTAGCTCCTGGGTAATCCATTTAAGATAGTGTTTGTTGGAGGTTGTGCGCAATAGCTGGGCGGTCCTTTTGGGACTGGTCTAGTGGATTTTCACCTATGGACGGTTGAGTTCCATCCATTTCTATCGAGACTGTCACTGTAGCGATAAAATCGCCTGTACGGAGAGCGTTTTTGAAGCATTAGTGTGGCATATTGTTGAGTTTAGCGGATAGGGTTGGAAATGAGTGCGATACACTTAGCCTTGGCCAAAGCACAGAAGAGCCTTGAATTACCAGTCAATCCTACAGTAGGACATGCTCCAGAATACTTGCACCCAAGCCCTTCAACAAGCATACCAAGTCATCACTATTATCAGGGGAGAAGCCCCTATGACACCCAAGCTCCACCACCTAACCAACATTTCCCACCACCAAGCACTCATGTTTTTATGGGACCCCCGCCAGCCACACTACATAGATCAAATAGCGAGCCATTATTTTCGTCTCATGATACTCAATATTATCCCCCAGAAGCTACCTTCAATGCACCAGAACCCCATAACCCTCGTATGGAAATCCCAACAGAGCATGAAAGGCCGGAAAAGGCTTTGGAACAGGTTGAGGTGATAAGAAAGGTCAGAAGCCTTGAGCAAAACCTCAGAAGTATGCATGGGTTAGGCAATCAGGTCAGTGTGGCCTACAAAGATTTGTGCCCTTTTCCCGACGCCCACTTACCGATGGGGTTCAAAATGCCCAAATTTGACTTATACGCAGGGCACAACGATCCCATGGCGCATCTACGCGGGTTTTGTAGCAAAATGAGAGGGGTGGGTGGCAAAGATGAGCTATTAATAGCTTATTTCAGCCAAAGTTTAAGAGGGTTAGCGCTCGAATGGTACACTAGGCAAGATACCAACAAATGTTACACTTGGGATGATCTGGCCCAAGCATTTGCCGGTCATTTTCAAAACAATCTGGAGTTAGTCCCCGACCGTCTCACATTACTAAGGATAGTTAAGAAAACCGAGGAAACTTTCCGCGAGTTTGGTTTTCGGTGGAGAGAGCAAGCAGCTAGGGTAGATCCTCCCATGAGAGAGGGAGGAATGGTGGATTATTTTTTACAGACATTGGAGCCAACCTACTTTGGTCACTTGGTGACAACGGTTGGAAAGTCTTTTAACGAGGTGGTGAAAATAGGGGTCATGATAGAAGAAGGACTGAGGTTCGACAAAATTTTGAACTACTCAGCGCTCAAAGCTACAACACAATCTATTCAAAGCGGCACAGGAGGTGTGCTGGGGAGAAAGAAAAAAGAAGAGGTCGCTACGGTGGAAGCACGCAGATGGTCCAAGGCCAGAAAATCGTACTACAACCAACCCAGACCCCACAATCCAAATTATCCATATTCCTCACACAGCCTACCACAACACTACTATCCTCTACAGGAACCACATTTTTCTGTACACCAAACCGAAGCATATACCCAACCTCCAGCACGCCCACAATGGCGCGCGCCAGCTCCACATAATGCATACCCAGCTCCACATAATACATACCCAGCTCCGTATAATACCTACCCAGCTCCACAAAATGCCTACCCACCAGTAAGGGCATACAGAAATCCTGCGGGGCCAGGTTTCCGGGGGAATCAGGCATTCAGGAATGATAGGATTCAGAGGCAGAGAACATTCACTGAATTAGGAGAAAACTATACTGCTTTGTTCCACAAATTAAAACAGATAAGTTTGTTGAATCCAATTGATCCCAGAATACCTAATCCCTTGCCTCAAAATTTGAACCACTCGGTACACTATAAATATTATTCGGGATCTCCTGGACATGACACCGAGAAATGTTGGACGTTGAAACATGCGATCTAAGATCTTATCGATACTAATAAGATTGAGGTTCAGGAACCCAAGGCACCCAATATTAACCAAAACCCCCTACCAGCCCACCACGAAACCCAAATGATTAAGCTTGTGCGTGGTGAGGAAGAACCCAAGCAGCCATCACAGACAGTGATGATGATCCGGGCCAGTGCAAAAGTGAAATCAACCAGTGGGGAAGTGGAGGTACCAATTAATAAGGAGGATGTTAAACCAGTAGTAATATTGGGAAGAACCCATCTGCCACTACAAAGACAACAAAATTGGTAGTGTCTGGATCGTCATCTGCACCTGTGGTGGTTGTGAAAGGAATTTGTAGGGAGACGGTCATCATAAAGCCGGTAATCCAATTGCCTGTGACCGATAGCAAGGCCTTGCCTTGGAAGTACGAAAAGGCAGTGGTGTTGTACAAAGGAAAGACAGTAGAGGAAGATATTTGCGAGGCTCAGGGGTGACTCGAACAAGACGATGTTTTGCCCTCGTAGTATTGAAAAGATCTAACCCAGCATTGGTGAAGAAACTAGTAACAGAGGAGGAAGTGAGTAGTTCTTAAAAAAGATGAAAGCCCAGGACTACTCTATTGTGGAGCAGTTAAGAAAAACCCCGGCCCAGATTTTGTTGCTATCCTTGTTGATCCATTCCAGTGATCATTGTCAGGCCTTGATGAGGATCTTGAATGAAGCCCATGTTCCTGATAAACTTTCTATAAATCACTTGGAAAATATAGTACATAAAATCTTTTAGTTGAAGCGAGTGACATTCTCTGATGATAAATTGCCAAAAGAGGGTACGGAATATAACAAAGCCTTATACTTGACTATGAAGTGTGAAGACTCGGTGGTCACTCGAGTATTGGTGGATAATGGTTCAAGTGCCAACATCTATAATTTGGCTACTCTGAACAAACTGAAGATTGATCATGACAAAGCCCGTAATAATGGCTTCTGCATAAGAGGTTTTGATGGAGGTAGTACTAACTCAGTGGGTGATATCATACTGGAACTAACCATTGGTCCAGTAAATGGAGTTCCAATTGGTAGATCTGGCCGTATCATACACTCTGCTATTGGGACAACCCTGGATTCAAGCTGTCAAAGCAGTACCTTCTACATTGCACCAGATGGTGAAGTTTGAGTGGCATAGGCAGGAAATAGTGATGCACAGGGATGATGGCACAAGCATTATGAGTGATGACATGGTGCCATTCATAGAAACAAAGAATGACAAGGGACCATGGGTATACCAAGTCTTCGAAAGGGGTTTCAGTGGACAAGGTTTCCGAAGGCGAGGCCCTCGCATTAACCATGATCTTAGCTGCAACTTTTATGATCGCCTCCGAAATGATGAACTATGGGTTTATACCAGGAAAAGGTCTGGGGGCCAAACTCCAAGATATCATTCAACCCATTTCGACATTCGGGTTAGGGTTCAAGCCAACAGTAGCAGATGTGAAGAGAGCTCGAAAAATGAAGAAGAAAGTCTGGGTCCATCCCAAGCTAGTTCCACGCCTCTCCCGGTCTTTTGTTAAAGCAGGTGTCAAGAGTTTGCCGAACCCAAAGATTAGTGGACCGTCAATTGCACCAGATGGAGATTTGGAGTAGAGCTTTGAAAGGTTATTTGCTAATGTCAACATGATCGAAGCTGGAGAAGGTTCCAGTAAAGCGGACATACAATATGTGGGGCCTAAAGCCAAAACCAACAATTGGACGGCTACTCCTTTCCCCATCTGGAAAGAGTCTTGGTAGTAGGCTCTGGATTATCTTTTGTTTCCTGGATTATTCCAGAGTTGTAATACAGTTTTGGTTTTGTTTGTAGTGTGAAACTCTATTATTTCCGCATCTTAATAAAATGAAAGTTTCTCTTCTTTTTCTTATTTTTTTTATTTCGTTTCTTTTATTTATGAACAGTTCTCTTTTGGTCGTTTCCAATGACATGGCATGCACAACGGATCTTTAACCTAGTCTAAAAGATCAGTATGATTCCAAATTAATTATGAAAGAAATTGACTATAATGATGAATCGGAATACGATGAAGATGAGGCCTTTGAAGTGATAAGTAAAGAGTTAAGCCAGTTCGAAGAAAAACCCAAGCCAAATTTAAGCGACACAGAATCCATCAGTTTAGTGGATGTTGACAATGTTAGAGAAACTAAGATTAGCGTTCACATTGAATCACACATAAGGGATGAGCTAATCAAAACACTCATAAAATTCAAAGACGTTTTTCCATGGTCGTATGATGACATGCCAGGTTTAAGTACCGATTTAGTGGTTCACAAATTGCCCACTAACCCAACATGTCCTCCCATCAAGCAGAAATTGAGGAAATTCAAAATAGATATGAGTGTGAAAATTAAAGAAGAAATAACCAAACAGCTGCAACCAAAGGTTATTCACGTCACCAAATATACCGAGTGGTTAGATATTGTGGTACCAGTACCAAAGAAGGATGGGAAGATTCGAGTATGTGTCGACTACTGCAATCTTAATAAGGCAAGTCCAAAAAATAACTTTCCATTGCCCAACATTCATACTCTGATCGACCATTGTACTGGGCATGATATTGGGTCTTTTGTGGATTGTTTTGCTGGGTATCATCAAATCTTGATGGATGAGGAAGATGCAGAAAAGGCAGCTTTCATCACCCCATGGGGAACTTATTGCTACAGGGTAATGCCGTTTGGTTTGAAGAACGTTGGGGCAATATACATGAGAGCAATGACTACTGTGTTTCATGGCATGATACACAAAGAGATTGAGGTGTAGTAGACGATGTGAGCATAAAATCCAGGCGTCAGGAGGACCATGTAGCAGATCTGAGGAAGTTTTTTCAAAGTCTTCGGAGGTATGACATTGAGCTTAACCCAACCAAATGTGCATTTAGGGTTCCCTCGAGAAAAATGTTGGGATTCATTATTAGTCGGCGAGGCATTGAGTTGGATCCGTCAAAGATAATCCATCCAAGAGTTGCCAGCACCAAAGAACAAAACCGAAGTAATGAGTCTTTTGGGAAGATGGAACTACATCAGTCGATTCTTTGCTCAGCTCACATCGACGTGTGAACCTATTTTTAGGCTCTTAAAGAAGGATGCTACAGTCAAATGGACTGAAGAATGCCAAGAGGCTTTTGATAAGATAAAGGAGTATTTGTCAAACCCACCTGTGTTGGTTCCACCTGAACCCGTGTGGACTTTCATACTTTATCTAACAGTTTTGGATAATTCTTTCGGCTGCGTATTGGGACAACATGACTGTGAGCACGTGATTTTTGCTCTAAGCAATAAATTCCAAAATTAAAATAAATAATATTTTTGTGTGCAATTATTGCTTTGATTGAAATAAGATGCATTTGTGTGTGTGCAGACAATTAGAAATGAAATTAGAAAATTAAAAAGAAATTAGGTTAAATACAAATATTACAATTAAAGTAGTTAAAGGAAACTTTAAAAAAAAGGCAATAATGACGGAAATTGGAGAACAATAGTAGAAAAATGTCACACAATATCAGAAAATTAGAGAAAATATGAAATTGAATAATTAAAAATAATACAAAAAGAAAAAAATAAAATACAAAACAAAATACCACAAAAATAATTAAAATATAAAGAAAATACAAAAAAATAGAACTGGGCCAAATGCTAGCCCAAGTGCATTGGCCCAAACCAGTTGAGAAATCCGGTCCAGCACATTTGAAATGAAAATGATCTCAGCCGTTCATCACACTAAATCCAACGGCTGAGACTTTATCCGGAATTAATTAATTAACTAAAATCTGAGATCAAATCCTAGTCGTTCATGCCTTAAGATCTAATGGGCGTGAATTAGTCTCTCATTTAAATGAGACGACGTCGTTTTGGGGAATTCAATCTTGGCCATTGATCTCACATTATCCAACAGCCAGGAACTCATCAATCCTACCGAGTATTTAAAGGTCCGGTCTCTTCAGAAACCGGCCATTTCCTATCTCTAAACCCTAGCCGCCTCTGCTTCATCTTCTTCCTCCTCTCTCATCACCGGCACTGGAGACTGGCCACCTCTCATGGCAGTCTCCGGCCAACTCCCAACCCCCAAACCTTTATATCCTTCTTCTCCACCATGAAACACCTTGAAAACCCAAGAAACCCTAGGAAAACATTCATCTTCTTGAAATTTCGGTCATCGGAGTTTCTCTCCGGTGACCAAAACTATGAGAACCCCTCCCAAATTAACACCACTTGACCCTCACACCCAGATCTATTACCCCCCATAAGTGGTTTCCTTCGAATATCTCTCTAAATGCTCGAATATTCCAAAATAGGTCGCCAGAACCCTAACTCCGGTCGACCTAAAAATCAAACCCTACACAAAACCCTTCCCTCATGATACCCTGAATCCATCTCTACCACTAAAACAATAAAAAGAATTCAACTTGAAGTGTGAAAGAAAGAAAAACTGGAAAAGAAAGGAAAAGAAACTGGAAAAAAGACTTCAACTTGAAGTTTGGAAGAAAAGAAAAGAAAATAACAAGAAAAGGGGAATAGCACAGGAGACAGATCCTGCGAAGCTAAGTCCACTTCTCTCATTTGTTTGCTTTTATGATTTATTGTTCTTTCTAAGTCCACTCCTCTCATTTGTTTGCTTTTATGATTTATTGTTCTTTCTTGTCTTCTTTGTTTGACATCTTCATCATCTTCATGTTTTAGTATGCTTTTGTTTAATTTCTTTTCTTGTTAGTCGTTTAAGCTACTGCATGTTTAGATTAGTTCCATCTTCTGAAATAATCTTTGTTTAGTTATGTTTCTCTGTTAGTATCATCTCTTCTTTGAGCTTCTTTGATAAATTTTGCCTATCTATGCTTAGTCAAATACACTCGAGCATCATTAGGGTTTTTAGTAGTCTTTAACATGAGAAAGTTCCGACTCGTCTCCTTTATGTTCAAATTGACATACCTTGTTTGGAATCTGGATTATAAGTTTGTTTGATTGAAATTCAACAATATTCAATCTCCTCTCTGAGTTTTTGTTAAATGACAAGTAATTCTGATTTTATGGCTATGTATGCAATTTGATGTAAAAGGGGCTATGTTTGCAATGATTTTTTGTTAATTGATTGCTGTTAAGACTAAACGTACTTAGGTGATATTGGTTATAGCTGTAATAGTGTAGTAATTGGAGAAGTCGTTAAGTCTGAAAACATGTTTTAAATAGCTAAGTGGTTAAAATTGAAAACAACATAAAAAGAGGTCATAATTGACATAAGTGATAAAGAGTGGTCAGTCTTGTAACTAACCAACTCTGATAGTTCTTTAATTCTGAAATCATTGGCTAAGTTTTAAATTGGTTAAATCTGTAATAAAATGACTTAAGTCTGAAATTGGCTAGACTTGCAAAGTCTTTGTTGGCCTGTGGATAACTAATTGGCTAAAACTGCAAAGCTAAACATTGGACTGGCCAGGCCTTAAATAGGATAGATTTAGATAAATAAGCGGGCAAGTCCTGCAAATTAACTCTAATAACAAAAAATTGAAAGAAAGGGGCTAAAATTGAAACAAGTTGAAGCCCAAATCTGGCCAAGTCTTAAATGACTCATTAGTAGTGACCAAAAGTTAAATAATAACTAAAAATAGCATACCTTAACCTGGATAAGGTCGGGTAAATAATGAATGCCATTAAGGGCATAAGAGGAATAGAAAATAGCATAATTGTGGATTTAATAGAGCATATAAGGACATTAAAGACATTTAGGCCTATGATTTCTGCAATATTGCACAAAACTAAGGGTATAATAGACCTAAATAAAAGGCAACTTAGTAAATAACCTTAGCAAGTTGGGGTACACTAGTAAAAGACACCAAAAAGAATCAATTAGAACCTTCCAGCACATGCTGGAAGGCAAATTCAAAACAGAAAATGGTAGGTAAGTGTAACAATTGGTAAAATTCAAGGGAGGAAACTAGAATTTACTTTCTAGCTTTTCCCCCCAAAATTTTCACCAATCTCACCTATAAATAGACCACATTTGAGCCTGATTAGAGGCTGGATTTTGGAATCAAAAATTTAGAGAACAAACATATAGAATTATAGAATAAAGCTGCCTAGATTTTAGTAGAAGTTTATTCCAAAAGCTGTAGAAGACTTCCTGCTGTTGCGCTGGTCTTTTATTGCTTATTTGCTGGTGTCACGCCCCAAATCGAGGGACATGATCGGCGCCTAACCGGGTAGCCCCAGTCAAGCGGACCTGGGTGCCTTTCATTCCCACGCGTTACCCCTGTATTGATTATTTCTCATTAACCAAATATCTTACTAATCATAACTGATTTCACAATAAACAAACATAACTATACTAGTGATTCGTTAACAAGTTTATAGTTTTTACAACGCCCAACATAATATAATATATACATAAGACTGGAATCCCACTGTTTACATGTCTACAGAGCCTCTAAAATACAAAAGGGAACACAATACTTGTCGGTAACAAGGCTCCGGCTATACCTTACAAAACCAAAATGAAATCTAATCAAAAGTGGCATGAACCACATAGGGCCCCGAGGAAGAAAGGGGCTCACCAAAATGGGCAGTGGAAGATGAAGAATACTACTGCCGATGAGCTGGAGTGTCTGCTACTGATCCACCTACAATCATAACACGAATGTAGTGTCCATGGCAAAAGGGATGTCAGTACACTTGAATTGTACTGGTATGTATGGACAAACTTTGTCCCAAGTAAACTCAAGCCGTTAAACAAGAATCACGATGACAAGACAGCCAATAAATTTCATCAAGAATCAATTAAGCCAGCTAACCACATTTTCCACATTTTACTCATTTCAAATAAGCCTCAACACAAGCACGTTTAAGGTTAACAAATAGAACAACAACCAATCAACCACATAAATTGCAAGTAGTCAAACAAAGGGGCAATCGGTGCCCCACAAGTTGCAAACTCTCCTGCTGTCTCCTATCACAATTTTGTATCAATGATTTTGTATCAATTTCATTAGCGATTTCGATCGCTTTCCATCCTTATTACCTCGTCTACCCTTATTACCTCGGTCACCCTTATCACCCCAACCCACACCTTATTTCGTCATGTTGCAGCGCGCAACCCGATCCCACCGTACAGTTTCAAACACAAGCAATCACAAACAGCAGATAAGGCACTACACACAATTACAACAAGTTCAAATAAGCAACTTACAAGTTGGTTCATGTCATCAATTACTTCTCAAACCAATATTACAACCAAGTTACAATGTTTCCAAAAATTGAGAATGTTCATACCGTATTGTTCAACAACTTACCAATCCTCAAGTGTTTCGTTTCTTTTCCACAAGGTGCCATATATGCCATCCTAAACATTATTCGCAATTCTTTACCAAATTCAAACGTTCACCCCTAGGATATTATGTGATAGTTTAAAGACCTTGTACGCGAGGTGACGGGCATGTACATGCGCTGGTGGTTGTGACACATACTTTACTTGAATTGTCTGATTAGTAATATTCCTGCTCTTAACTGATTTAATCGATACTTTTACCCGGTCTTAGCTAGAAAAGCATGATTAGATAGGATTTTACTGTCTAGTTGCCTAATTGTTTTACTTGAACTTCTTGATAATTGTTGGCACTACTTTCGGTGAAGTTGTAGTTAAGCACGTTATATTCTCTCTGCGTATTTCTTTATTTGCTGTGTTTGGGGACTGCGGGTTTGATTCCCCGAGATCCCTGGGCTGTAGGTTTGATTCCCAGAGACCCGAAGTGATATTGTTTGTGGACTGCGGGTTCGATTCCCGGAGATCCTGAGTTATTGAGATATGGACTGCGGGTTCGATTCCCGAAGATCCTGAGTTATTAAGATATGGACTGCGGGTTCGATTCCCGGAGATCCTGAGCTATTGATATATTATTGAGATGTGGATTGCGGGTTCGATTCCCGGAGATCTTGAGATTTATTGAGACATGGGCTGCGGGTTCGATTCCCGGAGACCCAGGGGTACTGTTAATGGGACTGTGGGTTTAATTCCCACAGGTCCTGGACTTGTTAATTGAGTTTTGTTACTTGTTGTTAGCTTAATTGTAGATGGTTGTAGCAATCTCTTTATTTTTGTTATTTCAGAATCATTATCCTTTAAACTGCTTATTATTGTTACTATCATTTTGTTATTGCTTTCTCTCAGTAGGGCCCTGACCTTCCTCATCACTACTCCATCGAGGTTAGGCTTGGCACTTACTGAGTATCGCCATGGTGTACTCATGCTACTCTTCCGCACACTTTTGTTGTGCGGATCCAGGTACATCAGGACATGCCCATACTAGGTAATTCAGCAGTACATTTGGAGACCTCGAGGTATGATCTGCTACGTACTCGGATCCGGAGGCCCTCCTTCTATTCTGATAGTATTAGTAGACTTTTCCTTTATTTCGTTGTTAGATACTCTTTACACATAAAGCCACAGTTGTATATTCTCTTTTAGTCTGTGTTACCCGTGGGATTCTGGGTCTTGGTGGTGGTATATGCAGTATGTTTTGATGGGTGTATGTGCCAAGCGGCACGGATTACATTCATTTTTATATTATTTTTCCTCTATTTATTATTTAATGTTCATAACTTGTATATTCCGCAATGTGTCAGGCTAACCTAGTCGTGGGGACTGGGTACCATCACGACATGTTCACGATTGGTGAACTAGGGTCGTGAAAACTATGATGAACATAGAGGTTAATGAAGGTATTTAGTGTCACGACCCGGATTCCCCACCATCGGGAGTCATGATGGCGCCTACTAGTGGAAGCTAGGCAAGCCAACTGTTACTTAAATTTTTCCTTAATAACAATTCCCTTCTTAAGACTTTGAATAAAATCATATAATTACAGCAGAATAATTAAACTTAGCGGAAGACTTAGTCAATTTTATCAAATATGATACAGAAAACCAAAAGATGATACACTACCCAAGACTGGTGTCACAATACTCACGAACTTTTAAGAATAATACACATAATTGTCTAAAAACAATACAAGCTGTTTATCTCGAATACATGAGATAACATAATGAAATACATAGATAGAAGAGACAACGGGTCTCCTGCGGACGCCTGCAAGGCTACCTCGTAGTCTCGGTAGTTGGAATATCCACAATCGTACTACTTCCGCTGCTGCTGTCCGTAACCTGTATCTGCGCAAAAAGAGCGCAGAGTGTAGTATCAGCACAACCGACCCCATGTGCTGGTAAGTGCCTGGCCTATCCCGGCGAAGTAGTGACGAGACTAAGCGTAGTCACCCACATAAACCTGTACGGTTGAAATATATATACATATACAACAGCATAAAACGTTATCGAACGTTTATAAGGAAAGAACTTGTTCTAAAATATCAGTCAATAACTCACAATATCTGGAGTAATATGTTCAACGGAACAAATCTTACTTTCATGTCTCAATTCATTTTTCATTTCATATCTTGCGGTAGGCGTACCACGCACTCCCAAATGTAACAATAAACTATATCTTGTGGTAGGCGTACCACACGCTCCCAAATGTAACAATAAGCTATATCTTGTGGTAGGCGTACCACCCGCTCCCAAATGTAACAATAGGCTACCGGCAACTATGGCCAACGCCAAGATTCAAATCACTTTGTGGTCGGCGTGCCACACGATCCCATTTCTTATCATATAAGTGGTCGGCGCGCCACACGATCCCAAATTCTTTAATAATGTATATTACAGACACTAAGCCAATAATCTCTAATCAACAGTATTTATATTACCGGTGTAAAACCGATAAATGACATAATTCAACGATATATCCCTGTTACCGGTGTAACACCAATAACTCTTACTCAACAATTTATATGTATTTTACCGGTATACAACCAATAAATGACATTGAACCTACAATTTATCTTCGTTACCGGTATAACACCAATAACTCTTAATCAACAATTCACACATAACCCAATTCCTATTCTCTCAAGCTAGGGTAGAACAAACACTTACCTCAAATGTTTACGAATAACTCAATCCGTAGCAATGCCTTTTTTTTCCAATTTGGCTCCAATCCAATCGTATCTATACACAATTGACTTAATATCATCAATTCTACTTAACAAACTAGTTCACATGGCTAAATATAAGTTTTATAACATTCTGCCCGGAATAGTAAAAATCGACCCCGCGCCCACATGATCGAAACCCGAGTTTCGAACCAAAATAAATTCACCCAATCATCCATGAGTTCAAATATATAATTTGCTCTCAAATCGGACCTCAAATTGAGGTCAAAATCCCAATTTTTATGAAAACCTAAGTTCTACCCAAATCCCCCATTTTTACCCATAAAAAACCTTAAATTGAAGATGAAAACATGATAGATGATGTTAAAGTTTGAAGAAATAGAGTAAAAGTTGACTTATCAATGATTTAGAGAAGAGGGAGTTCATGAAAAATCGCCAATGAATATTTTGGGTTGTGAAATATGAAAAATGAAGCTGGAAATCGTGATTTACAGGTCTCTGTGTTCGCATTTGCGAGCAGGGGTTCGCAATTGCGAACCCCGACCAAATTCTGGAATTTGAAAAATAAGCCAAGGATGGGAAGTTAGCATTTGTGAACTTTTGTTCGCATTTGCGAAGCCAAGGCAAAATTGGGAAGTTCGCATTTGCGAACCAAGGCACAAAACTGGGATGTTCGCATTTGCGAACTTTTGTTCGCATTTGCGAATTCGCATTTGCGAATTCGCATTTGCGAACTCTGCAGATCAGGTGCTGACAACAACTTTCTAACATGAAAAATTGATCTCGGGCCTATCCAAAATTCATGCGAGCCCTCGGGGCTCCAAACCAAATATGTACATTGACTTAAAAACATCACACAAACTTGCTCGCGCGATCAAATCACCAAAATAACATCAAAATCAATGATTTGGGCTTTAAAACTCAAGATTTCATTCAAAATATCATAACTCCCAAAATTTCCAATTTAAAGCCGAAACACGTCAAACGCCGTTCGTTTTCAGCCAAACTTTACAGGAAGCGCTTAACCAATATATATGACTTGTACCGGGCGTCGGAACCAAAATACGAGCCCGATACCATTACTTTTTAATCAAATTTCAGTTTCATTTTCCTTAAACATTTTTAGAAAAACAATTTAACAGAAAATTTCTTTTACCGGGGTTCTACACCTCGGATTTTAATTTCAGGCACACGCCCAAGTTCCATATTTTTCTACGGATTTTCTAGGACCGTCAAATCACGGGTCCGGGTCCGTTTACCAAAAATATTGACCAAAGTAAACTATATCAATATTAATATCAAAATTCTTCAAATTTTCCACATATTTCATATGTTTCAACATAAAAAGATTTCCAGCTTCGCGTCCGGACTACGCACGCTAATCGGGGCAACTATAAATAAGTTTTTCGGGACCTCAGAAGCTCAAAATGATTAATAAAACAAGTGATGACCCTTTGGGTCGTCACATTTAGATGTTGAAAATATCTTTTAAATTGAGAATTTAGTGAATTTACGAAATGTTTATTCTTGAAATTTAAGAAATATGTGCAGAAAGTCATGACTAGTTCTTTGGGATTACAAAATAGATGAATATTGTTCTTCATGATTTTTAATAATTTAGTTATTGGGTATTGAATTATTAAGGTCATTAGATGTAAGAAAGGTGGGTTTGAATTGAGGATGGTCTAGTAGCTATGTCCTAAACTCTATATGAGTTGATTACGTTGAATCCAATTGGATTTAAAACAAAATGGTTATTATCATGTAGATTGAATCAAGATGAGCGCGTAAAAGGTTCTTGCATGTTATGGAAGGCTAGAATAAGGTAAGTTAAGATGTACTTTCTCTTAAGAATTATTTTACAAATTTCATAAATTCCAAAAAGTTACTAAAATTCTTTGAATTTTGGTTTGACTTCGTTAGAGTGAGCGACGACTGCCAACCATGGTTTAATATTTATAGTGTATAGTATTATTATATAGTATTGCTTACGTATAAGTTGTGGCGCTGAAGATTTTCAAGCTTTCATTCTTCGATAACACTTTATATTGTATTTTACCAACTTGATTTGAATTGATAATATTGTGAAATGTTAAAGTTTATTTATGAATGTACTTCGTAGTTATTAAATTATCTTCACAGAAAATATTGCTCGCTTGAGATATAAAAATAAAAGGGTACAAGACCTATGGGTCAAGATGCTTTAAAGTATAGGTTGAGGGAAATTAAATATATTGAATATGGATCACACTTGCCATGTGTGTATCACTTTATGTCAATAGATACAATTCACTGTGCTAGCACTATCGTCAAAATCCCATGACTTTGGGTCAGACGGCCTCGTGACCAGGCGATGGTCACTACATTTATCGAATATTGTTGCTTATGGCAACTATGGAACTCCCCACAAAAAGGTTTAAAGTTTATTGAAGGTTCACAATCATATAAAGAGCTACACTTTTATGAAAGTGATATAGATTCTTGAAATGCTTAAATGCTCATCATTTATCACCACTATTTTTGCAAAGTGTTTTACTTATTACGTATCATGTGTATATTTTTTTATACTGGGTTGTTGTTGTTGTTGTTGTGTATATTTTTTTATGTATCCCGAAAGTATCGCTTCAATCTTAAGAGAAGGAGTCAATGATACTTACGGGGTACAATTTCTATAGAAATTATACTCAGCTTGCTTTGTGGGGCATCTTATTTTATTGTTTCAATCCTACTCACTTTGGAGGTGACGGTGCGTGCTAGGTGTCTTCTCCATCTTCCAGTTGCTTCTGGTGAGCCCACTACTACTTCTGTGGGTTCATTGTTATTGTAGTATTTCTTTTGGATGATCAAGGGATTTATGTCTCGTATCATTATTCTCGTGTACTCCTTTAGAGGTTCCAGGCACAGGTGTGGGAGGTCTATGGGTTTATGAAAACTATCATTTTATCTTCATGTTATGCTATTATTTTTATTTCTACTACTTATCGCGAGAAAATGATTTTTGCCCTAAGCAATAAAATTCTAAAATTAAATAAATAATATTTTTTTGTGTGCAATTACATGTTTGTTTCAAATAAGATGCATTTGAGTGATGAACAATTAAATATAAAAATTAGAAAATTAAAAATAGGCTGAGTATAAATTTTACAAATAAAAGAATTTTTAAAATAAAATTAACAAAAATACATATATATACCGGAAAATAAGAAAAAATAGCAAAAAATGGCAAAACAATATCAAAAAATTGGAGAGAATAGGAAAATAAAAGAATTTGAGTAATTGAAAAAGAATATAAAAATAGAGTGAAATACAAGAAGAAAATACATAAAAATAATAAAAAATACATGAAAAGTACAAAAAATACACATCTGAGCCATTTCTCCAGGCCCAGATGCATTGGCACAATCAATTAAAGAAGATCGGTCCATCTAATTAAGTGACAAACAATCTCAGCCGTCCATTTATCTAATCCAACGACTGAGGATTAATCCGAAAATCTAATTAATTCAATAAAGTTGTGATGTTAAATCTGAGTCGTTCATTCATTTAATCCAACGGAAGAGATCAAAACCCCTACTTAAACTAAGCGGTGTCGTTTGAAGGAGTTTAATCCTGGCCGTTGATCAACGATGATCCAATGGCCAGGAATTGTTCAGACGTTATAGGTATAAAAGGCCAGGTCTCTCTCAGAGACCGGCCATTTCACCACATTCTCAACCCTAGCGGCCTGATGCTTATTCTTCCTCTCCTCTTGACGTCGCCGGCTATGGAGACTGCCCGCCGTTCATGGCAGTCTCCGTCCACTCTCTTACCCCAAAACTTCGCTCATCTCACTCCCCTACCCAAAACCACCAGGAAAAACATAGAAAACCCTAAAAGCCCCAAATCTTGAAAACCCGGTCATCGGAATTCTTCTCCGGTGACCACCATCCTTTTACACTGGTCTCGAAATTAACACCCCAAAACCCTCTTCTCTTGATCTACAACCCCATGTAAACCATTTCCTTCGAATCTTCTCCAATCGTTCGAATTTTCAAAAAAAAAGTCTCCGGAACCCTAACTCCGGCCGACTCAAACCGAACCCTACACCAAAGTTCCTTTCTTTGACATCTCTGAACCCATTTCTGTTATTAAAACCAATAAAAGACTTCAAGCTTGAAGTCTGAAATCTGAAAGAAAATAAAAGGAAACTGAATAAAAAGAAAAAGAAAAGAACAAGAAAAGAAAACAAAAATGGGGAAGCTTAGGAGACATATCGTGCGAGCTAAGTCCCCGTCCCTCTATTTTTCTATTTTTGGTTGATGAACATGTTTTGTGTTATTTTCTGTTATATTTTGAAATTAGTCTGTTTGCATGTTAGATTTTATTCGTCTTCTCTTCATTTTATCTTTTATCATTATTGTTATAACCTGTTTCTATTAGCTTATCTTATAATATTTTCTAATATTCTTTGTTAATAACATGTTTCACTAGTTTATTGTTAATCCTAGCTATTACACTTGACTATGTATGCTCAAGCACTTTAGGGTTTTCTGTTAGTCTTTAACATAAGAATATTCTTAGTATGCCTCTTATGTCAAATTTGATATACTGTGCATCAAAACCTGAATTGTGAAGTTATTTGATTGAAATTCAACAATATTCAAATTTCCCTCTAAGTTTTGGTTAAATGACAAATGATTCTGATTTTGTGGCTATGTGTGCAATTTGATATGAAAAGGCTATATTTGTAATATATTCATGCTATTAGACTACAATTAAGCTTAATATGTTGTTAGGTGATATTGGTTATAGTTGTTTAGACAATTAATTGGATAAGTTGATTAATTTTGAAACATGAAAGTAGTTTAATTAGATTAAAAAATGAAAATGACATAAAAGTGGCTAAAATTGAAATAACAATAGAGTGGTCAATGTTAAAACTAGCTAATTCTATAAAATTTTGAGTCTGAATCCAAGTGGCACTACTAGAAAATAGGCCTAAGGCAACGCCACAACATCCGTTGCCATAGTAACGACAACCGTTGCGATAGAGATAGTGGCACGGTTTAGCGTCTGTTGCGGGAACTTGCGTCGCCATTGGTCAATTGCAACGGTTTCAAGCAACGGTTTAATAACCGTTGCCATAGGAACATCTAATGCAACGGTTGTATCATGACCAAAACCAACAGTTAATAGTGAGTTATGGCGACGGTTTTGAACCGCCGCTATTTGGATATTGCAACGACTGAGAACCGTTGCTATAGACATTACAACATTTTATATATTATTTTGTTTTACTTGTTGGAACGGTTATTACAGGCTGATGCAACGGTTATGCTGAGCTACTGCAACGAATATCCTGAGCTACTACAACACGTATCGTGTGCTACTGCAACGCTTATCCCGAGCTACTGCAACGCTTATTGGAAGCTATATAACGGTATCGCAACAAGATAAATATATAATACACTGAAATTAATACATAACTAACGAAATGAAAATATATTCATCAACAGAATCATAATTCAAAATATACAACTGCATTTATCCATTTATAAAAGCAAAATATACGATAAAAGTGTTTAATAATCCAAGAGTTGGAATACATAAGTTTGCAAAATAGTTACAAAATAAAAACATTCTTAGATTGTCTGAAGATTCTTCGACCAATACTTTTAGGTAAGGTCTTCACTGCTTTCATCTCCCCCTTGATCATTTGGTTCACCTGTAAATTCAACAAGAACAGAAATAGTTAGAGGCAAGAAAAAGATGTTAGAGGCAAGAAAAAGAAATAGTTAGAGGTAAGAAAAATAGTTACAGGACCATTCTGCCTAATAATCTGCCATTATGCCTAACAAAAGGCGTGTAAGAAACATTCAAATCTGCCTAACAACATAGAGCAGCACATACATGGCGGATGCACACCTGATTATCACATTCACAACAAGTACTTGAAAGAGAAAAGAAGTAAATAAATATCACAGCAAGCTAAGATAGTAACCACCACTAACCAAGTGCATCTGGAATACTACTAAGACTTGATGCATTAATCTGCATCTTCTTAGGTTCATATTCACCTATTGCTTTCTCAAATAGCTAGAACACCAGCCCATTCTATTTTTTTTTATTTGCACCAAGTTTCCGAATCTCTTCGAGACCCCGACTAATCCCAAGGGTGCACAAGCCCTCGGCAAGGAGTTTCCCACAAGAACACCAGCCTATTCTGTTATGCTATCTAAAAAGCAACTTTTGTAAATTTAGAGGTTGACATGAAACATCAGGCTATTCATTCATATATCTGAAACTAACAAGTAAACAAGACCATTCTCAACATAATTTCTATTTTCCTCTTAATTTAATTGTACTTTATGATTTCTCATCTTCCATGGTTCATCCAGTTTTGATCCCAAGATCATAAGCATTCTTAACTATGAAGAAATAACTTCTTCTTATCTCTTGTTAATTGTCATCTTTTGTACAATTCCAGAATCTTTTCTTTACTTGATTTCCCTTATCTTCGGAATTTTGAAAGCAATTATGTCATATTCACAGATTACTAGAATCATGACTAGTCTAATGAATAATTGTAGTAGAATAGACTGTAACTGTAACGACTAAGAAATAGCACTGTAACGACTAAGAAATAGCATTGTAACGACTGTAATACAACTGTAATGAGCACTGTAATGAAATAGCATTCTGTTTAAAACCTCGGCTTTAGCCATTGGCATATAGTCGTCTTGCTTATCTATTTTAAAATTTCAGTAAAATAATGAAACACTAGTAGTTCAATTAATTAGAAGTAGCAAATGATAGTAGTTTGAGAGAAACAGATGGTGCACACAACAAAAGAGGAAAAAAGAGACCAATTCTCCATTTTTGAGTGATATAGATTGCGAACACAACCAATCTATAACTAATATAAAAAAGAAATCGAACCTTGATTGTTGCTGCCAAAAGATGGCATGTTGATTGGTTGAATAGCTGCTTGTTGTGCGGACGAAGCTTCTCCTGGCACAAGTTTGCTATAACATTAGGATCGACTGTCATACAACTGTAACGACTAAGAAATAGCACTGTAACGACTGTAATACAACTGTAATGAGCACTATAACGACTAAGAAATAGCATTCCAAACGACCCTCGACAGTGTTGGCATATAATTCAAGAAATAGCATTCAAACGATTGTGGACTAAACCGTGGTAGACAGAGGATAGGATTCACAAAGGCATGAGGATTCAATAAGGATTTTCCCTGTGTTTCTTCTTATTACCTGGCTTCTGTGCTCTTCATTTGCTTGCATTTAAATGGAAATGACTGCACTTTTACTAGCTTTTTTCTTTTCATATATGTGTCTCTTATGTTTATCAATTTTTTCTTTAGCTTTTTTGTGCTGAACTTTGGGATAAGAACTTGCTTTTTGTGGTGGACCTTTGCTTGTGAATTAGTCGAATCTATTTTGTACAGGTTATTTGTTTGGTTTCTTAAAGCATTGGAACTTAATTATCTGCAATGCTGTCTCTGCCTCCACTGAAAACAGCAACACAGTTGAAAGAAAAATTTGCATCCCAGCAATAGACCATCATCTCAGATAATGGTCTGTATGTCCAAAACTGAGGATCTTGTAGAAAAGGAATGGTCTATAACCAATGATGCATGTTCCACATGTAAGGCATGTCAACTGAAGAAAGAAACTGGTAAAACAGAATCCAACCAGCTCTCCTATATCAAGCTACAGGTTTTTGCAACCAACTCTCCTATATCAGAATCCAACCAACTCTCCTATATCAAGCTACAGGTAAAACAGAATCCAATTGTAGGTTTATCTCAAGCTACAGATTTTTGTAATAAAAATGGACTATACTGCTGCGCAAGAGCCTGTGAAATTTCCAACAATTCAAAGGTATGCAAGGAAGGGTGGCTAAACACTTTAATGATGATGTCTATACTAGTTAACTTTTGTGCAAGGCAAATATCATTGCCAGCAGCAAATTTGCTGGTTGGACTGAACCATTGATAGCATGTCTAATTATGTCTAAGCATACAATCAGGTCATCGGGTTATACAGACGTCCAAGAATGCCAGAAAATCCAATGCATGAAATGAGGAAAACACTAGCAGAAGGCAACTCAATTAGAGATACATATTGCTCACACAAAAAAGAGGAAAAGAGAGATCAATTCTCTATTTTTGAGTGACACAGATTGCGCACACAATGAATCTATAACTAATATCGAAAGGAAATTTAACCTTGATTGTTGCTGCCAAAAGATGGCCTGTTGATTGGTTGAATAGCTACTTGTTGTGAGGACGAAGCTTCTCCTGGTGAACAAGCACACAAGTTTGCTATAATATTAGGATCGATTTGCAATCCTGAACGCTGAAGCTGTACAAAGATATCTCCTAGAATTTCTTGTCGCATCATTCTCTTTTGTTTCTCATATTGTTCCTTCTGTTTCTCAAATTGTTCCTTCTGTTCCTCGAACATTCTTGTCATCCTTTCTTCCATTTGTTGCACCAGATCATTTGTAGCATTTGAAGAGGATTCAAAATGTCCCATTTTTCCTTTCAAAGAAGTGCTTCTAACCCCTCGTCCATACAATCTAAGATGTCCCAGATGTTCAGGTCCCATAACGACTGCAAATGCATTAACAGAAGTGCTACCATCTTCATATTGTTGTGTTTCAATTTTTTCCATTTCAGCCTATAATACAAATTTTTAAAATGAAAATTCTAGTAACTAAAAGCCAGTATGGACAAATAATAATTTCAATAAAAAAACAATAAGATAGAGTTCGCACAATTTTAGTAGTTGTATCTTCATCAGATTCCTTGTATGACCTTCCAGGTTTTCTTGCTCTTGTAGTCACAAAGAATTCTCGAAGAGATAAAGGTTCGGAAGTGTTCTTCTCTTTTTCCTAGATACATTATATAAGATTGGGTGTCAAAAATATTCTTAGAAATGACAACATAATCATATTTACTGATAAATAAGAGCACACACCAAATCATTGCGGGCTACAGCAAAGCTTGTTTTGCCAACGGTATGTGGATTCTTCAGTTTTTTTTCGATTCTCGGTATTGATCTCTGACATTTTCTGCACATAAAGGAGTCAACAAGACTAGAGAAAGAAGTGTTCAGTTAAGTTATACCTCAAATGAGCTCACAGGTACTCAAAAATGCTAAATCATCAAACTTGCACAAGTATATAATTAGTGAAACTACTTATTAAATACTCTCTTTCATTTAACCAACAAGATTAACCTATTAAATAATTCAAGTTTAGCAACTGTAGAGGAGAGTAGGATTAAGAGTTAAGACATGTTCTTATTCTCAATCAGATGTGAAGATATGCACAATCTTTATGGTGTAATGAAGAATTGAACAATCAGATGTGATGATATGCACAATCTCTACGGTTTTTGATGAGAAAATGAAGAATTGAATGCTAAAGAAGCAAAAGACAATCGCTAGAGAGAAAGAAAAAAGAAGACGAGGATGATAAAGCGGATAATATGTACTAGTTGTAAGTTATAAATGCAAATATACCATTGTTTGTAAGTTATAAGTTTTAGTCGCTGTAAGTAATTAAACTTACATGGACTTTTTCGGAGTTCCAATATTTGAGGAGATCCTTAAATTGAGATGTTGGAATATATTCAGGCCTATTTTGCATTCGAATTTCATCATTCTCGTAGGCTTCAAAGTGCTTTCTTTTTAAATTACTCTTGTGTCTTCTCCAAGCAGCTTGAATTCCCTCCAAAACCCATTTTTTTGCAGTGTCAGGGATATCATATTTTTCCTATAAATGTTTTTAAGGAGTTAGTAAAAAAGTATTGAATATATTCAAACAAAAATTGAATTAGAAACTTCAAACCTTGGTATATGCCAAAAAATCATCTTTTGTGTCCATTTTCCTCCAATCATATATATCAAGAGGGCAAAGATTCGCATTCCTTGCCAATGTGCCAAGGAAACTGCCCAATTCTGCCGCAACATCTTTACTAGGACCAACAGGTTGATTTTGCTCATTTACTACGATCAATTTTCGGTCATGCCTCCCATGTACATTTAACATCTTTGTTTTACCTCTTTTCCTTTTTTGAGAAGAAGACCCTACAATAATACAACCATAGATAATCACAAAATTACATATAATTCAATTTTATAATTGAAAAAGAATGCTAGTATTTGTATGCAAATTCTTGCCTTGTTGTTCAGATTGTTCTTGTACACCAACAGTTGAATTCAATTGCATTTGCTCCTCTAATATTTCTGCTGCAGGGGTGGCTATTTCAGTTAGTATCTGATGGTCTTCAGCTAAATTTTGAAGATGCTCACGCTCTTCACTTGATCGTATACCGCTAGCTGGAACCTTTGTTTTTCTGGTCAGCGATAACGTTTTTGGTATGCCTAAGAGGCAAGTGTTCCAGCAGTAATACATGTCGAGTTTTTTGTTTTTTTCTTTTGTTTCAAACATTCGTCCTGTCTCATGACAATCAAAATCTGTCAAAAGAATAAAACACAAAACAGTTAGAGCCAAAATGAGTATATAAGAAAGCAATCTAATCATTGTTCCTATCTACCAAAAAAATTAAACACCTGAAATGCAAAACCTACGTGATGTTCCTGTTAAGACATCATTAGCAAGGATTTTTAATGTGGTGAATCCAGTTGTGCAAGCCTTTGATAATCAGATTTTGTCTGAAGCTGTAACTGGTTTTTCTTAGACTTCTATCTTAGATGATCTAATACCTTAATGTAATGCCAAGAGCTGAGGCAGGAGCTGTTCCATTGAATGATACAAGTGCTTATCCACAGATTTGGTGCGAGGACTGGCATTTAGATATGGATAGCAACATGACTAGAGTGGAATAAACATGGGCATCACTTAGAACCAGTTGCAAATTCAGAGCCCATGGTAGTAAGAAATAGGTACTGCACGTATGAAAATGAATTCTATACTACATTACCAACAATCTTACAATTCCAATGTGATACGGAAACCACTACAAACTCCACTAGTGGGAATACACTGGGTTGTTGTTGGTGTACACGGAAACCACTATGAAGGTTTCAAGAGCAATCCAGTTTACTCCTTCAAAGGTCATGTATGATCCCTTGTAGATAAATTCCAACATTGGAACCATTCTGATAGGTGTTAATAGGTACAGAAGAACAATTATAATGCAGGAAAGGAAGGGGAAAGGAGAAGGGCAAGACAAAGAGAGCTAAGGGACATATTGTAAGAAACACACTAAAATGCAAAAACAATCCGGCCATTATACAGCAAAATCACACACCTAACTCTGCAAACACATGCCAATCGGCATTATACTAAGCTAATAGATCATCTAAGATAGAAGTCTAAGAATATCAAGGTGTGGCAGATGGAAATCGAGGCTCAGCTGGTGTTGAGCAGAGTTTACCAATTCCATGTGGTAATGCAGAACTGGAAAACAGTCAGCTATGGTGGTGTCAAATTTGGAAGCTACTGTTCCATTGAATGATACAAGTGTTCGAGCTATTTTTGGAGGTTCAGTTGACGCCACTGGGATTATTGATGTGTAGGATCTGTTCCATTGAATGATACAAGTGCTTATCCACAGATTTCTTACTAAAAGAGTGAGAAGCCACAAGTTGCAGGATCAATGTGTGATGGCAGAGCACTATAAGCAAGTTCGTGTATATTTTCAACTTACCATCAGTCTGCTAATTAAAAATTCTCAACTAGCCAAACCTTAGAAACAAAAGCAGCACCCAGAAACAGAACTTCATAAGCTCATCTTCCACCAGAAGGAAACAAAGTCCAAAGTAGAACTATCAGAACGTTGATTTGGGAGAAATAACATCCTTGGGATCTCATCATCAGTCAAATATCCAAGAGTACTTCTAACTTTAGCAAAAAGTAAAGCTTCATCAAGATTCCAGAATTGATTCAATAGAGTTGCAAGTAAAAGTTTTGAACTTCACAAAGTTCAACTGCGAAACTTGGAGCCCCTCGCACAACCCACAAACCTAAAGAAAATACTGATCCTACACTACTTGTAACACTAGTCCAAGGCTTGTTCAGGAGAGAAAATCTGTGGATAACCTGCAACAGTGCCGAGTTCAGGAGAGAACTTTTCAGGAACTACTAGACTGCATAGTTGCACTTTCAGGCTTTCTTCTGATAGCTTCATGTGCAGTAAGTACTAGAACTTATCCTCTATGCTGTGTAACCCCCCACCCCCAGCTAAAAGAAAAAAGACTGCGGTCAGCACTAGAAACAACATGTTATTAATTCATGTTTTACCTGAAAACTATACTCTACTGCATCTAGAAACAGTGGAGCAACAACCTTCCACAAACACAGGTGATCAAGAAACAACCAGACTGTTATGCATAACATAGTTATGGTGCACAACAGGCAAAGAAAATTACATTCAAATAAAACTATAGAACAATCAAAGAAGCAATATGAAATAACATTCTTTTCCATTTTCTTTCAAAGTGATGGTACAAAGAAGAATAGAAGAAAATGCAAAAGAGAACTCTTCCGAAGTTTTCATATTTGCATATTCAAAAAAAGTTAGAAATTACTCTTCAATCATTAGCATCCATCCAATCCCAATCAGTATCATCAATATCATCATCTTCTTCCGATGTTTCTATATTTGTATATTGTAAAAGCTCTGCATGAGATGGCATATCAATAACATCACTAGGAACATCTGCTCTCGACCATATGACATCAACATCAGGTAATCTAACTGATGAACCAATATCATCATCAAGCTCCCTCCAAAATGTGTCTACATTATTATCATAATTCTCTTCCTCCAAATCATACAAGTCAATAGGGACTCTGTTTCTTGGGTAATAAACATCATTCTCTGTTGGATCCTCCACATAAAAAACTTGATGCACTTGAGATGCCAATACAAAGGGGTCATCGACACTACATAATCTGTTGAAGTATACCCGAGTTAAGCCATATTCATCTATTTTATTATGGAACCAATCACATCTAAGCAATATAACACTAAAACAACCCCAATAATCAATCTCAATGATATCCTGAATAGATCCATAATAGATAACCTCTCCATGAATAGGGTTTGAATCTCTAGCACTAGCAAAACTATCAGTTTTTGCTGATAGAGTCACTCCATTATTTTGAGTCTTGACTCGGCTATCTCGTTCCATCGTATGAAATTGGCATCCATTGATGAAATAACCAGTATATCTTTTTGCAACTATATTAGGCCCTTTAGCTAGCCATCGTAAATGATTTGGCACTTTAACAGTTTTAACTTTCTCTTTGAACCAGTTGCTGAATTGCTGACTAAGATTCCGTGCTCTAATCTATGCATTTGATCATGTATTATTATCTATTAAACTCTTATGTTCCCTGCAAACATGAATATTTTAGATTCATATATTAGCCTTTATTAATAAAGTATAAATTATCATATCATATAAGTAAATTAATAAAGTTTATAATAAAAATGATAATTATCTTACTGGATAAACATCTCCATTAGTTCATCTCCGGTATTGAACAGAACATATCGATGTGCTTCAATACATAATTGTAAATCCATGGTAAATGCATTGCCTTTGGTTTTCTTCTCACGTCCGATTGGATGGCCTATCTTAGGGAATATAGGTGACACATCATCTCCCTCTGTTTCAACCCATTCATCATCTTTTGTTTGATACCTGCTAAATCTTGTTTTCACCTCATCGTGTAGGTATCTCGAACAAAAGGTCAAACACTCTTCGGCCAAAAATCCCTCCGCTATTGACGCTTCTGGATGATATCGGATACGAACAAATGCCTTATACTTACACGATTTCTCTCAATAGGATACATCCAACGCAAATGAGCCGGACCCCCAAGCTTAATTTCATCTACTAAATGGAAAGGCAAATGTTCCATTCTGTCAAAAAAATTTGGAGGAAATATCTTTTCAAGGTAGCACTCAATTTCATTGATTTCAGATTGCATTATTTCAAGATCTCTTCTCCTTATAACCTTGCTACATATGCCTCTAAAGAAGTTCCCCAACCTAATCAAGACCAAAGAAACATTCTTGGGCAACGCTTTTCTAACTACAACCTAGAGCAAGTAATGCATGATAAAATGAGCATCATGACTCTTGTACCCTGAGACTTTCATTTCCTCCACTTCCACACGTCGTGATATATTCGATCCACACCCTTTTGGTAATTTCACATTTTTTAAAACAGTGCAAAACAGCCTTTTCTCTTCTGGTTGCATGGAGAAACAAGCTTTAGCCAAATAAACTTTCTTATTATCCTTATCTTTTAATGGTTGAAGCTCTTTTCGTATCCCCATCTCTTCCAAGTCATAGCAAGAGTTTACATGATCTTTTGACTTTCCAGGCATATCCAATAAAGTACCAAGTAAACTATCACATATGTTCTTCTCGATGTGCATTACATCAAGATTGTGTCTCAATTTGTTATGTTCCCAATACGACAATTCAAAAAAGATTGATTTTTTCTTCCACGGACCTTCATTACCCTGACACCGTTTCTTTTGACCCTTTCCAAAGACATGATTAAATTCACGCAATTCTTCTGACACATCTACACCTAACATGGGAGTAGGTGCTATTCTATGATCCTCTTTACCATCAAATGATTTCTTATATCTTCGAAATTGATGATCAGGAGGCAAAAATGCCTGATGACCCAAGTAACACATCCTACGACTATGTTTGAGATACTGAGAGCATGTTCCATAGTTACAAGTCGGGCAAGCGAGTCTCCCATTGGTGCTCCATCCGGAAAGCATTGCTAGTGCTGGAAAATCACTAACTGTGCACAACAAGGCTGCACGCATTTGAAACGTTTGGTCAGATTTAGCATCATATGTTTCTACCCCTGTTTCCCATAGTTCCTTCAATTCAGCAATCAGTGGTTGTAAGTACACATCTATATCATTTCCTGGTGAAGAAGGACCTGGAATTGTCATTGACAACATTATATACTCCGGCTTCATGCAAATCCATGGCAATAAATTATAGTTCATTAGCATAACAGGCCATGTGCTATGGGAAATGCTCATGGTTCGAAACGGATTAAAACCATCACTTGAAAGACCCAATCTAACATTACGAGGATCCCGAGAGAAATCCTTGTGCAAGAAATCAAAATTCTTCCATGCTTCCCCATCAGCGGGATGTCTTAAATTCCCATCATTGGGTCGTTCGGTAGCATGCCATCTCATAGCTGCAGCTGTTTCAGAGCACATGAATATCCTCTGAAGCCTAGGCTTTAAGGGAAAGTACCTTAAAACCTTTGCAGGGATTTTGGAGCTTGCATTAGTCACGCCATCAACAACATTCTTCCATCTAGAAGTTCCACATACAGAGCAATTATCATTCTTCTCATTTTCATTCCAAAAAAGCATGCAATCCTTAGAGCACGCATGTATGTTTTCATAATAAAGACCCAAATCTTTTATCATATTTTTTGCCTTGTAAAAAGACTCGGGTAGCTTAGCAAATGGAAATGCCTCTTTTAACAACTCTAACAAGTCCGAAAAAGCAACATTACTCAATCCATGAATGCATTTGATTAAGTACAATCGAATGGTGAAACTCAGTTTAGAAAAATTCTCACACCCCGGATATAACTCTTGTTTTCTTTCCTCCACTAATTTAAAAAATTTCTTTGCATCTTCAGATGGTCCCTCTCGCACGCCTTCTTCATGCCTCGTATCACCCTCAACATTTCTAAAAGTGTCATGAAGTAGTCCATCAATATCATCATGCATGTTGGAAGATTCATCGCAATTGCTTGGATGTGGATTATTTCTCGAGGAAATCTTTTCCCCGTGAAAAATCCATTTGGTGTATCCTTGAATAAATCCATAACTAACCAAGTGGTCCTCTACTACATTTCTAATATGCCAATAACAATTAGCACATTTTTTGCAAGGACATAATATTTCATTGCCTTGGGAAGCCCGTTCAAATGCCCTATCAAGAAAATCATTCACGCCCCGAATATACTCATCCATGTATCTTCGGAGACCCATCCAACTTTTATCTCCATTTTCCATTGAATATTAAATCCCCTATAGGTCACAAATGCGAATCAGAAAAATTAAGATCCAAATAACAAATTCCACGAATTACTGGAGATACATAATTATATCACTTAATCTGAAGCTTTCTCTATTGCACAAAAAGAAAGAGATGCAAGTAGATTCCTAGTTATATCATCTTCCATATTAACTCGATCATTTCAGTAAGTAGATTTCAACAAATAAGTGCTAAATTAATCACCGAAACCAACTCACACTTAAACTTTACATTGAAATATGTAACATAAACAGAAATCAACAGAGGAATATTTCCACATGAGGTTGACAGAAGATAATTTCAAGAGATCCAGAGGTTAGAGAAAGTTGTAGCTTAGATTTCCAGGCCAAGTATCTCCACACCACTAATAACACAGATTTTCAAGATACCTTTGTCATTCTAAACAGATATGAAAACAAAAATTTTATAGCAAATATAACAGTAAATGCAAACGACAAAAAAAGCTTCTGCAAATTGCTAAACAACTTTTTGTAGCTCATGTTTGTACTTCTCATAAACAATTAACAACACAATAAATCATGAAGCCAAAATATACAGTAATCGGCAATGAAACGACAACAAAATAAAGAAATCAACAAAAGTCTAAAGTCGTAATCACAAACCACAACGATTTATAAACTAATTAGAGAGAATTATCCTGATTGAAATTAAAAACATGTTTAGGAAGGCCGGCAAAAAATCGATGCATGTCAATTGAAGTTGATATGTTTAAAAAGTTACTGAGCATGTTTAAAAATCAGACATACCTTAACAGGATTGTACTTGTAGAATATTGGAGAAGCATAGCTGCAAGATGATAAATATGATCAACCTCGACTAACGACTTTGTCACATCTACAAATGATAAAAGGGAAATATCATTATTCCATTGAGTTTTTTCAGTATATGCCTTTAATATGCTACTATGTCATGCATTACATATGAAAATAGACACTTTTTCCAGCATGTAGAGACTATCTTAAAATCTTTCCAGATAGACGTACCAGTCAACTCATCCAATTTCAGATAAATTCATTGCAAAATCACTGTATTCGCAAAGTCGACAAGTTCTTTCTACGGAAATATAATCAAAATCTCCAATGTACGAATGAAAATCACAATGGCTAAGGCCATCGACAAAACCTTGAGTTCAACTCTTAACCAAATCTCCAATATACGAAAGTAACATCTGTATTGGATTTTCATGTAACTACAGTTACATATCAAAATTAGACGAAAACAAATGCCATAGCATCAGTCAAAATCATACCTAATCCAAGTTTTACCTTCCAGTTACCAAAAAAAAAAGCATGCTCACCTATTGCAAACCAGCGACTGTTCTAAGATATCATTCAAATAGAAGATGCATATCGAATTCTGATGTCGAGTCCCTAATTATCCCATTTTTGGAACAAATCGGGACAATTTGAAGTAACAGAGATGGACTTTAACAGTATTATTAACTTAATCCTAGACAAAAGTCTTCATACATCGAATCACCTGAAATAGGAAAAAGAAATCTTGAATATACCAGATTTTAGCATTCATATCCATATGTCTTTACTAAAATCGAGTCACCCTAAATAGGAAAACATTTCATCTAAGTTCATGTACTGAAATAGAAAGTGACAAACGAACCTTCCCACTTCCAGAAAGCCGAATAAACCAGTCGAAGGAATTTTCAACAAAATCTTTTCTCCGTAAGCTTTTCTCTGTGGTTGCTTGAGTGTGGACAGCAAGTCAATCTATTAGGGCTTGTAACAAATTTAGGGTTTTTGCTTTTTGTATCTGTGTTACAACTTTTTGTTTTTCTTTTTGTTTTACTTGAGACGTCTAGTCTCTGTTTTCCGAAAAACAGGGCGCAAAATATTTTGGGAGAGGGAAAACAGGGAGGGAAAGTAATACGGTCCCACTAGCACTATTTTTTCAGGAACTAATGCCGAAGACAGTCTATTGCAACGGATTAAGAAACCGTTGCAGTGCGTAAGTCTATAGCCACGGTTTTTGTCCTAATGCAACGGTTGATTTTACTACCTATCTTAGTAGGCCTGAGAGGATTATGCGACAGGTGTAACCGTTGCCATACATATTTTATTGTAACGCTTGCGTAACCGTTGCTAAAATACTGTTGCCATAGGTCTATTTTCTAGTAGTGTGGTTAGTTCTGAAATTAGGTTAACTCTTAGTAATAGACAATAAAAGCCTAAGATGGCTAGATTTGTAAGTCTTAAACTAGCCTTAAAAAGGCTATTGAATAACAGTGTTTAATTTTAGAAAGCCAAGTCCAAAATACTAAACTGGCTGAAATTGAAAGGCTTAATCCTTAATAAATAAATAGGCTTGTCCAGCAAATTAACTCTAACACAAATAAATGAAAGGAAAAACCTCTTAAAAGAGGTTAAAATTGAAATGAAGCTAAAACTCTAATCTGGCTAAGTCTTAAAGACTTATATAACAATGGCCAGAAGTTAAATAAGGGTTAAAATTGAATACCCAGACCTGGATAAGGTCGGGTAATTAGTAATCAGCAATAAAGGTATATGAGGAAATGAAAATGGCATAATTGTGGATTTAATAGAGCCTATAAGGACAATTAAGACATTTGGGCCTAGTATTTCGGTAATATTGCACAAAACAAAGGGTATAATAGACCCAATAAAAAGGCAAATCAGTTAATAACCTTAGCAAGTGAGGGTATACTAGTAATACACCTCAAACAGAACCTAATAGAACCTTCCAGCACATGCTGGAAGGCAAATTTGAATCTGAAATGGGTATTAAAGTGTAGTAAATAAAAGAATTAAAGTGAGGGAATTAGAAATAACTTTTTCAAATTCCCCCCCCCCCCCCCAAAATTTCACCAATACTATCTATAAATAGGCTGGAATAGAGCCTGATTAGGGGCTGGATTTTTGAATGAATTCAGAAATACACTAAAATATTAATACATATGGTAGTCTTTTGGGTATTGGTCGAAGCCTTGCTCTGAAGCTCTGTAGAAATTCCTCTGTTATCTGCTGGTTATTTGGATTTTCTACTGGTCTTCTGCTATTGTGTTGATGGGTATTTGCTTTACTGATCTGGAATCCATACTCGACTACTGAACTTGATTGTGTTGTTGTGATTCATTCATCTCCACAGTTGTTGCATTACTGCTGTGATCTACCTGCTTATTTCTCATCTTCGTCTCCCTTAGACTCATCAATTTTTATTGCTAAATCAGGTACATAACTGAACTACAAACATGTAATCGCTGTCGATTGAAGTGGATGAATAAATCAAGTTGAATTCTCAATAGTTCATTTTGTGAATTTGTTTTTTTGTATTTAGATGATGATTAGTTGAAATTGTAATTCAGTAGGAATTGCTGTATAATTGATTCATGTGAGATACAGATGAAAACTGAAAACAATGTAATAGAATAGTAAATAGAGTAGAGTAACGGTAGCAATTAAAATTACTTAGTTAAAATAGGTTAAAAACTAACCTGGTACATCTAGTTTAAAAACAAGTGCATAACATGTAGATTAATAATGACATTAACGTGTAACAATTAGTTTAACCCGATAATCGTTAGTTTAATTTGAATAGTGTTAGTAGTAATTGAAATACTACGGTTAAAACTGACATTCGAATATGAAGTCATATATCACATAGTTAGTTAAATGAGTTACATGAAATAGTTTAATGTTTAATACAATTGGATAATTCTCTGAAAGTTGCAATTAATTGGGATTAGTGTATTGTCAGGTAAATTTCATATAGTTGAACACATCATTTTAATCAATTAATAACCTGTTTAGTAATTTTGAAATTAGCCATTGAACCATAGAGGCGAAATCAGTTTGTTAATTAGATTCTATTTACATCAGATAGTTAAAATTGGAAATTGTTAATGTAATTATGTATTATCTTCTATTCATTGAATAAATACAATTTAAATTTATTTTCTACTGGTTCTGAATATTTGTATGTGATTAGTTTTAATTTTAGTTCCTCTTCTTCAATCATGTCTAGTTTGGGCTTAACAAATACCGATGGCCTGAATCTGGAACGGTTCATAATTGAGCCTTCTGTTGGACATTTTCAACGTATTCTGGGTTTTAAGACCAAGACGCATGAACTGGTATGCTGAAATAAGTAAAGACAGCCCAGGCCCGTGTAATATAAAAATAAGGCCTAGACTTAAATTCTGGAAAAACAATAAACTAGGGAAAAACCAAAAAATAGAAAACATAGTATGTATATAGGAATGAACTAAAAATCAAGTGGGACGAGCCTCGCATTAAAAACAAAATAGCGGGGCCCCCGTATAAATGAATAGCTATTTATCAGACCCGGGAAGGTTGATAGTTAATTTCACAACCTTTCCAAAAGATTAAGAAGCCGATAGACAATTTAGGCACGACTTTTAAAATATACTTTCCTAATACTAGTGCACATTTGATGTTACTCAAATCGTAAATCTCGGCGAAGCCGAAATGTGTTAAAGGTCACAGGCGTACTGGTTGCGATGTGACTCAAAATACATTTTCGCGACATCGCAATTCATAAAATATTCAAAGTGAAACACGTACATATTGTTAAAATACATGTAATAAATCATCTAAAATAAAGAATGACAGTTGAGCGACCGTGCTAAAACCACGAAATCGAGGAGTGCCTAACACCTTCTTCCGGGTTAACAAAATTCCTTATCCAGATTTCTCGTTGCGCAGACTGTTAAAAACAGAGTCAACTTCCTCGGATTTGGGATTAATCGGTGACTTGGGACACCATTATTTTCCCTAGTGGTGACTCTGAAATTGTAAATAAGATCCCGAACCGATTGTCCTTTATTTGGAAAAACTCCTTCCTCGTTGTTATTATATCCTTTCCCGTGGTATTCATAATATCGAGGTATACCTTATTATCTTAATCGGGGAAATCAAAAAACGTAGTAAAAAGGGAGGTGTGACAGCTCTGGCGACTCTACTGGGGACAAGCAACCCAGAACTTCGGTTTAGGGTTTAAGAATTCGAGCTTGTTAGAATTGTCGTTCTTGTTATTATTTAACTTTGTTACATGCTTTGACCAATATGTTATGTGTTTTATCGGTTTAATATTATGTGGATTGTATATATAAAAATTTTCCGAAAACCCTTCTCTTCTTTACCTCCGGGGATGTGCTTACTGGTTGAGACTCCCGTTTCTGTTAAGTTATACCCAAAATAAGAAATAGAGACCGGATAAGTTACAAAGCCGAATAACCCCGCGGGTCATCTGTATGTAGCCCCCTCCTCGATCCGAGTTGTCCACTCGGGTATACGGTCTAGCACCATATGAAACTATAAGATATTGAACATAGGTCTAGGACGATTATTTGCGTCATAACTGACTTAGGTGACTCAACACAGGGGTTGGGTCCGTCTAGGAGAGGTGACCCGATAATTAAATACCGAGCATATCATATGTTGTATTTTAATTGTCTTGGATCATTATGCGGACCGGCAAAATTCCCGAGAAAACAAAAGAAAGAGAAAATTCTAAAAAAAGAGACATTGAGATATTAGCGAAGAGTTGTTGGAAAATTCGAAAAGAAAATCTGAAAATAGGACAAAACATTGTTGTTAAAATAATTGGTCACATAATCTGACCGAACTACGCAGGTTTGATTCTCGCCATTAGGTGGGATACGTAGGCAACCCTTGACGGGTCCAACCACCCTTTTAGA
Source organism: Nicotiana noctiflora (assembly GCA_032618575.1). Classification (NCBI taxonomy): domain Eukaryota; kingdom Viridiplantae; phylum Streptophyta; class Magnoliopsida; order Solanales; family Solanaceae; genus Nicotiana; species Nicotiana noctiflora. Next base: position 217,046 of record JASVEL010007285.1, read on the forward strand.
AAATGACCAAAAAATATTTTAGTTTCAAGTAATCGAGGTGATCGCTATTTTTGGAAATAGCCGAATGTTCCGAAAGGACGCTGGAATGCTGTTTTGGCAAAAATGGCCACTTTGAAATCATATCTTTTTCTTTTTTAAAATAAAAACCTAAAAAGGTTAATTCTTTTAAGAAAATGAAAATTGGCTTTGAAAAATATTTTCCTTTTTCTGAATAAAATTGCCTTTAATAAATGTGTTGGATGAGCACAGTACAGAATGAACCCTTCACTTTAATGAATAAAATTCCTTTGGAGTTGAGACTGTGGTGGAAGATATGGGTCAAGGAGGACAAGATTGGGTTAAATTCTATTTAAAGGACATTACGGGATTAATGGACATAATTCCCCGTGGTTATATAATTCGGGCACTTGTCTTAACTAGGATCCCGCACATAATGTCCTACATTTCTCAGACTTCGAGCTCACTCCTACTCTAAAGGAAATGACTTACTATATCGGGAAACATGAGGTTCCCCTAAAAGAGAAATACCCGGTGAATCCGAGGGCGATAACAGTGCACAGATTCCTCGATTCTCTGAAGATTGCTAGGAACGTCCACAACGAAGACTTGGCTAATGGGTTTTGTTCTTTAAATTTCATCTATAGCAGATATGGACATGTCGGGGGATTCAATGACCCTACGAACAAGCTCTGTAGCAAATCTAATCGAGTCAAGTGGGAAGAGCACAAGCAATTTGCCTTTATAGTGGTGTTCCTTGGGCTAATCATATTCCCAAGAAAAGATGGAAACATTGACACAAGGGTCGGCGGGGTGGCCAGCACTCTTCTTGTACAAGATAATAGCACACTGGCGCCAATGATTATAGATGATATCTTCCATGCCCTTACATCCTGTAAAGTGGGGCATGACTTCTTTGAGGTTTGCAATTTGATTCTGCAGATTTGGTTGATAGAACATTTGTGTCGTCATCCTCCGTTCTCAAGTTATGGGTCGTATGAGAAGACGTGCCTTGAAGAGTTTTTTATGAGAACAAAAGAAGTTAAGCTGCCGGAGGGAGCAAAAGGTTGGATTTCATACTTATGATCGTTGACCTCTAGCCAAATTGATTGGGCATACAGATGGTTGCCCCTCGATGAGGTGATGTACATGCCAACAGAAGGGTCGCAATTCTTGATCATGGGCCTTAAAAGCATTCAGCCTTATGCACCGTACAGGGTACTGCAACAGTTTGGGAGATATCAAGTTATACCAAAAGACGGGGACCTCAGCTTACAAGCAGTAGAGATTAGTCCGGACGGACAATTCCTGGAATCAAAGATTCGACAGATTTGTAATGAATGTCAAAGCTTGAAGGTAGACACTTGTGTGGGAAACCAAGCTCAGGGAGAAGTGTCGCCAGGGTATGCAGCATGGTATCACCGGGATGTTGAGCATGATAGACCACTGAAAAGGCCTCACATTCAAGATTTGGCCGAGCAATCTAAGGAACACAGAAATTGGGTGGCCAGAGAAAATGAGAATAGAGCCAAGATTAGTTTGCTAGAGAAAAAATTTCTAGATCTCCAATTCGAGAGCGGTCCACAAGAAGCATCTGACGAAGGAGAAAAGAAGCAGCTCAAAAAAGAGAATGAAATCTTAAAGGCTCAAATTGCAAAAATGAAAATTGCATCCGAGACCCTACTTCGCTCAGCCCGAGATGAGAAATTGATTGAAAATCTTCGGCGCAAAGTGAATGACTACAGCTTCGATCTTGATAAAGCAGAAAAATAGTTAGTCCAGGTTCGGAGACAACTGGCCAAAGATGACGAGGAAAGAACTAGAATGGTTCAGCAATTGCAAGATAAACACGAGGTTGAGGTAGCTCGATTGAGAAAGAAAGTCATTACAGCAGCAGTCAAAAGTAGCAAGATAATCAAAGAGTTTGAAGAAGAGAGAGAACGTTGTTACACGGCTATGGCACGGTTAGAATTTGAGTTACAACAACTACAGAAAGAGAACCAACATACCTTAGATGCTCGCGCCAAGCAGATCAGCAGGCTAGTTCAAGAAAAAGGGGTAATTCGAGAAAGAATAGTCAATATTGCTCAGTACATCACCATAAAATGCCAATTGTGTGATGATATGTCCCAAGCAACATTCACATCAGCAGTGAAGTTCTTTGTAAAGCAAGTCATGTCTGACCTAGATAAACTCCAAAGTGGATTGGCATATAGGCCCGCGGCAAGACCGAACGACATCTCGCGGGCACTAGGAGCATTAATGTACTCATAGGGCATGCATTTTGTATTTGTATTCCTTTTACATCAGTAGCACAACTTCATTTTGTAATCAATATTTTTGAGTATCAATGAAAAATTCAAAAGAAGTTGTTATCATTCTTTTTCCGCTTTATACCGATTGTCTGAACGATAGGCACATATGTAGGAATGGAAAAGCAAAATTGGAAAAGAAATTAAAAAAAAAAGAAAAATAGAAAGAAACGAAAAAGAAACAAAATAAGAAAAGGGGAAGAAGAATAAAAAGAGATGAATAGAAAAGAAACAGAGAAAAAAAAGTGGTTCAAAGAGGAATAAATGCCGGAATGATGCATAATGATCAAGGGCAAAAGTTGTGATTTTACTCGTTACATTTTACCCCTTATGAACTAACTATTAATGAGTTTTGTTGTTGATGAGAATCAGATTTTAGCTGGCAACTGGCATTCTGGCACATCATCATTACAATACACGTTCAAAAGCTATGTCTAGGGTTGTGACTCAGGAGATTGAACCTACCATCATGGATCCAGTACAAGAAGAATATGTTGTAGATGTTACGGGTATGAAAGAGTATATGTATAAGCTAAAGCAGCAAATGTCAGAAATGTACCAAGCCTAGTCCAGGGGTCAACCTTTGCCTATATATCCAGCCAATCCAGCAGATGTTCCTCCCGCAAATCCTAATCCTGAACCACCTACCATGAACTCATCCTCCACGTACCCAAATTACCAATACTGCTATGCCACAACTTCACAAGCACCACCACCACTATCCAAACAGATTCCACCTCAACCACCTCAAGTCGTCCCGGTATATGTGGCACCACCACCTGTTGCCCTACATCAATCGGCAAGTGAACCAGTGTTCCATGTGCAAGACACACATTACTATCCACCGGAGCCAACATTTAGGCAGCACGACTCATATACCCCACTTATGGATATGACGGAAGAGAAGCCCGTCAGGAACTTGGAGCAAGAAGAAATGGCACGGAAGATGAGAAGTTTAGAACAATCTTTCCGTAACATACAAGGGCTAGGAGGCCAAGTGAGTGTCGCATATAAAGATTTAGGTTTGTTTCCAGAAGTGCAGCTCCCAGCTGGATTCAAGTTACCTAAGTTCGATATGTACGACGGACATGGGGATGCGGTAGCCCATCTAAGGGGTTATTATAGCAAGATGCGTGGTGCAGGGGGAAGAGATGAACTGTTGATGGCTTATTTTAGCCAGAGTTTAAGTGGTTCTACAATGGAGTCGTATACTCGTCAGGATCACACCAGATGGTTCATCTGGGATGATCTAGCTCAATCATTCGCTAACCACTTCCAGTACAATTTGGAGATAATTCCAGACAGGCTGTCGCTAATAAAAATAAAGAAGAAGCCCGTGGGAAAGTTTTCGGGAGTATGGTTTTAGATGGAGGGAACAAGCAGCACGAGTGGACCCTCCTATGAAAGAAACAGAAATGGTGGACTACTTTCTACAGGCCTTAGAGCCTACTTACTATGGTCATCTGGTATCAGCTATTGGTAAAACTTTTAATGAAGTGGTGAAAATGGGGAGTTTCGTGGAAGAGGGATTGAAAACCAATAAGATCATGAGCTTTTCGGCTATTAAGGCCACGAATCAGGCGATACAAACCGGAAATGGGGGATCTATCGGTAAAAAGAAGAAGGAGGAGGTCGCAGTTGTTGAAAGTAGACCGTGGTCTCGGGGCCAAAATACATACTACCACCCACCTCGCCCAAACAAACCATACCCACCAGCACCTTACAACCCACATCCACCATATTATCCACCCACCACTCCAGATTATTCCGTCCCACATGCTCAACATTACCCACCTGCCTCCACATGTATGGCGAGCCCAAACCCTACAAAATGTCTACCACACACAAAACACCTACCCACCTTCCAGAACATATAAAAATCCAAGTAGACCCAGCTTTCGTCCAGATCTAGAAGTGAGAAACAGAGCCCAAACAAAGAAAACATTCACTCCACTGGGGGAGTCTTACCCCAGTCTTTATCATCGCCTAAAGGAGTTGGGGATGCTAAGCCTAATTGAAACAAAACTTCCAAATCCACCACCCAGAAACATCGACCAATTAATCCGATGTGAATATTTTTCCGGGGCGCCGGGACACGATACTGAAAAGTGTTGGCACTTGAAATCCGCTATATAAGAGCTCATTGATACTAGGAGGATCGAGGTGCAGGCTCCAGAAACTCCTAATATTACACAGAATCCATTACCAGCCCATCATGAGATGCACATGATAGAGTTGGAACAAGGAGAAATCAGTAAGAAACCGTTCCAATCGGTGATGATGATAAAAGCCAATAGCAAAGTGGAAAGAGAGGATGAGAAAGAGAAAGCGACAGCCGAGTTATCAGTGAAAAAGCCACCAGTGGTTGAAACTTTGAAAATAGTAGGTGCCTGGAGCTAAGCCATTATTGATAGTAAAGGGAGCATACGTGGAACCTGTAGTCATTAAACCGGTGGTGCAAATGCCAATTGTAGACACTAAAGCCATATCGTGGAATTATAACAAAGTCACAGTGACGTACAGGGGAAAGGAGGTCACAGGAGAGGTCAATGAAACTCATGGCCTAACTCGTTCCGGGCGATGCTTTGCCCCAAAAGAGTCGAGGAAAACAAAAGTGGTGAAGGAGAATCCTAATCATGTGAAGAAACCGGTCTCTGAAGAAGAAGAAGAAGAGTTTTTGAAAAAGATAAAAGCTCAAGACTATTCGATAGAAGAGCAGTTGAGAAAGACGCCTGCGCAAATTTCATTGCTTTCATTGTTAATCCATTTAGAAGAGCACATGAAAGCATTAATGTAGATTCTAAACGAAGCACATGTCCCCGAGAAAATCTCAGTTTGCCATCTTGAAAAGATCACGAACAAAATCTTTAAGACGAACAAGATAACATTCTCGGATAATGAATTGCCACTTGAAGGGACGGAACACAACAAAGAACTTTATCTCACCTTCAAGAGCGAAGAATCTGTGGTTACCCGTGTCCTAATAGATAACGGGTCAAGTGCAAACATTTGTCCACTTTCAACTTTGGGAAATTTGAAGATTAATCCTGATAGAATCCATCGAAACAGTGTGTGTGTACGGAGCTTTAATGGAGGAAGCAAGAATAACTTGGGGGACATTGTGTTGGAAGTTACCATTGGACCGGTGGACTTCACCATGGAGTTCCAAGTGTTAGATGTCGCTGTTTCTTATAATATGTTATTGGGACGTCCATGGATTCACGCGGCCAAAGCTGTGCCATCTTCTCTGCACCAGATGGTAAAATTCGAATGGGAACAGCAGGAAATCATAGTGCATGGAGATGATGATGTCTGTAACACCATAATGCCTTTGGAAGAAACTAAAGGGGACAAGGGCCCATGGGTATATCAAGTGATGGATGTTGTGGTAGTTAACAAGATATCCGAAGGGGAGAGCATGCCAATTCCTACAGTGGCTCCTACAGAGTAATGGTGGCTAAAGAAATGAATAGAAATGGGTTTGCACCGGGAAAAGGTTTGGGGATAACTTTACAAGGGATAACACAACCTGTTCATTTGCCAGGAAATAATGACACATTTGGCCTGGGTTTTAAGCCTACTTATGCCGACATCTAAAAAGCCAAGAGTATGAAGAAGATAAGTTGGACCCTCCCGAAACCAATTCCAAAATTATCCAACACCTTTACTAGGCCTGGTACACGAAGACATTTGATAACTGCTGTGCCAAGTTATGCTGAAATAAGGCCGGATGTGGAGCTTCTCGCAAGGTTTGAAATGATGTTCGAGGATATAAACATGTTGGAGATGGGTAAGGGGACGAGTAGGATGGATGTCCAGTTTGTGGGACCCAGCGCTGCACTTAATAATTGGGAAGCTACTCCTCTTCCAATCATGAGGGAGTTGTGGTAGTTAGCCTTAAAAATATTTCATCTTTCCCAAAGCTATTTTATTTTGTAATCCCACACCCCACAGAAATCAAATGTATCCAACCTCTGTTATCTTTTTGAAAAAATATCAATGAAATGCAATTTCTATATTTCTTCACTTTTGCCTTATTTTATTTTTTCTTCTTTTTGTACAGTTCAATATTCGCTGATTCCAATGATATGTCATGCATGAAGGATTCCCGGTCCAGTCTTGACAATCGAATAATTATACAAGAAATTGAAAATGAAAGCGAAATAGAATATGAAGATGAGGAAATACTGGAGGAAATCAGTAAAGATTTGAATCAATATGAGGAAAAACCCAAATCGAACTTAAATGAGACAGAATCTATTAATATGGGGAGAGAGGATAACGTCCGGGAAACAAAGATCAGTGTACATCTAGAGGCTTCCCTCAGAGAAGATCTAATAAAGTTATTACATGAATACAAGGACATATTTGCTTGGTCCTATGATGACATGCCCGGACTCAGCACTGATCTGGTGGTAGATAAATTACCCATTTATCCGGAATGTCGGCCGGTAAAACAGAAACTAAGAAAGTTTAAGGCGGACATCAACGTTAAAATAAAAGAAGAGGTTAATAAGAAATTTGAGGCAAAGGTCATACGAGTTGTGAGCACGTGATTTTTGCACCGGGAAAATAATTCCAAAATTAAAATAAATATGTTTTTGAGTGCAATTACTTGTTTCGTTTGAAATTAGCTACACTTTATGTGTTTGAATAAATAGAAATTAAAAATCAAAAAATTAGGCTAGGAAATTACTTTGTCTTGTTTGTTAAGTTTTAAGAAGAAAATTACCAAAAATAGTTTAAGTAGCGGAAAGTTGGAAAAATAGTAGAAAATTTGAAAAAATTCTAAATAATTTTAGTTAGTAAGAAATTAGGTTTTTTATTATATTCCATAAAAGAAAAAAAAAAGAAATATAAAAAGAAAATACATAAAAATTGATTAAAATCAGAAAATAAAAAAAATGGTTTAGGTATAATTGATTTGGGCCAAGAAAATTGAAGGCAGTAGCCCAGTCTGCTTTGGCCCAAGGAATTGGCCGGTCCGACCCTGTGAGAATTGATCCTCACCGTTCGATTGAGTTGAATCCTATGGCCTGAGGTTTTTTATCAAATTAACTAGTTAATTAAATAATTGGTTTATACTCTGCCGTTCATTCAAATTGATCTGACGGAAGATGACTTGGGTCTCATAGGAGTCCAAACGGCGTCGTTTTAGTAACGCTAATGTCAGCCGTTGATCTACATCAAATGGACGGTCTGGATTACATGTGACACATCGCCTATAAAAGGCTTGTGTCTGAATAGCTGCTTCATTTTTGCCAAAATTTCAACCCTAGCCGCCTTCTCCTCTCTCCCTCTTCTTCTTCATCATCTTCATCAACACCGTCGGCTATGGAGGCCACCACCTCTTACGGTGGTCTCCGGCCACTCCCTTCATCTCCTTCGCCCTATTCTTCTTCTTCTTCACCTCAAAATATCAAAAGCCCCAATAACAGCCCCTTTCTTCTGAAACGTCAGTCACCGGAATTTTGCCGGTAACCACCCAAACAACGAGAATCGTCCCCAAACCAATGCCAATCGCTTCCTCTACACCTGATCTATCCAACTGTACCACCTACATCCCTCGAAGATCCCTGGAACTTCTCGAATATCCAAAAAGAAGTCGCCGGAAACCTAACTCCGGCGACTCAGAACTTCAAACCCTTTCAAGATCCATTCTTTCACCCTCCCTATACATCCCTCTGCAACCAAAAAGCCATAAAGGCTTCATTTTGAAGCCTAGCAAGAAGAACAGAAAAGAAAGTCTGAGAAAAGAAAAACGAAAAAAAAAGAAACAAGGGGATAAGAAGGTCTGAGAGTTCGAAAAGAATAAAGAAAAGAAAAGAAAGAGATTAGGAAGCTCAGGGGACCGGCCCTGCAAGCTAAGTGCCCTTACCCGTCTCTGCGTTTTAGCTTTATTGTTTTTTTTGCTTTGTTTGCATGTTTTTTGTTTCTGGTTTCTATCTGTTTGTTTGGTTCTTGATATCTTGTGCTTCATTCGTTAGTTTTAGGGTTTTTAATCCTGCTTGTTTTCTATATCTTGTTCTGTGTTGTTTGTCTCCTTGGCTCAAAGAACTTGTTAGTATTAGGGTATTGTTAGCCTTGTTTTTCTTGTTTTGATTTGGTTTTTATACTCTGCCTATCATGACCTTTCCTTCTAAAGCTCAAGAATCTATCTTTTCTTCGTCTTTTTGATTTATGGCTTCTGATCTGAATGAAATGCATGACTTGTTCTGCTCTTGTGTTTCTTTAAATGTTTAGCCATATTTGTTCTCCTGTTCGTCTGTTTCAAATCATGATCTGCTTCCCTGAGTTAAAAATCCATCTGTTGTGGCTCTTGACTAATTTCCCTTCTATTGTTCTGCATGTCTAAGTTCTAACACTGGTTTGATTCTTATCTTTATATTAAGTTGTTTTAATTGAGTTTCGTAATCTCTGGACTGTCCTTTTCTGTCTCTGAGCATGTTTAATCAGTACCAGGTTTAATTGTCTAATTTACCTCCTATGTTAAGGCTTCTTGTGGTAGTTCATGGTATCTCTTCTGTTATCCTCACCTGTTAGATAACATGCTTAAAATTGGGGTTTTGAACCCCTGAAATCTGAGTTAAGTGACTCCGCTCCTTTATGTCACTTTCACATGATAGTTTTAGGTTTCTTCTTCACTGTTTATCCATGTTCTCCTGTTCTTCACCTTCATCGTGGTTGGCATTTGGAAAAGTTCTAGATTTAGGGGGGTCTAGTTGATATCATTCTCATGTTATTCTGTTAGATCTATTGTTCTTACGTTTGATATAGGCTATGCTTCATTTCTCTTGACTGTTTTGTTAGATTTAGCCTCTATGAGTCTATGTCCATGAACTTTAAGTACTCTGGGTTTTTCGTTGAATCATCTAACATAAATTGGTTGTAATTAAGTCTGTTTGATATCAATTAACACTTTGATGCATGAAATTGAGTCATGAGAGTTGATTAATTAAAATTCATCATTATCAAACTTCCCTTCTGAGTTTTAATTGATTGATGAACAATGTTTGGTTTCATGTGACTATGTGTGCAATTGTATGTTGAAATGAATGAGTTTGCAATAGTTTATTGTTAGTATGAACACTGTTAAGTGCCTATCATACTTTAGGGGAATTGGTTATAGCTGTTAGTGCTAGGCTTCATAAAATGGTTAGTTTTGAAATAGGTTAAAACTGAAAATTACAAAAATAGGTCACAAGTTAAATAAGTGATTAGAGTGGTCAATTTTGCAATTGACCTACTATGTTAGGTCCCTCACACTGACCAACACTTAAAAGTTGGCTAGTTGTGTAATAACTGGTTAAGTCTGCAAAGGCAGACTTGCCCAGGCTCTGTTTGAGCCCTGGATTCTAGGTGGCTAGGTCTGCAAAGACCTTAGCCCATGCCTATGTTCAGTAATTGGGCTTCAATTGCCCAGGCTAAGTATCAACTTGAGACTGGCCATTAGTTAAATAATCTGAAAGCTTTGATTAAGTAGGCTAGTCCTGCAATTTAGTCTAATTAACCTTAAAATCACAAAAATAGGATATTAAGCAACAATTGGCCTAAGAGTGGTCAACCTTGCAAAAGTTGACCAACTCTATATGGCCCTAACATACAGTCCACTTTAAAAAGGGGACTAGTTGTGCAAAATGGCTAAGTCTGCAAATGTAGACTTGCCCAGGCTCTCTTTTGAGCCCTGAACATTAAAGTGGCCAAACCTGCAAAGGTTTTGGGCCCAACTGTTCAGCAATTGGGTTTAATTACCCAAGCCAAGTCTCAACTTGAGACTGGCTAGTTTTTAAAGAGTTAATAAAGCAGGCTAGTCCTGCATTCAGTTTAAAATTGAAGTGATATGGTCTTAACTAACTGGAACTAAGCTAAAATGGGTTAAAGTTGAAATAGTTCTTAATTGTAGATCTGGCCAGCCCTTAAATACCAATGCAAGGTCTGGCTATTAGTTAAATAAGTCCCAAAAAAGTTGAAACTTGACCTAGGCAGGTTTGGTAAATCAGCAAAGTCTTTAAGGGCATATAAGGAACTTGAAATAGTATTTTGGTAGATAATTTAGAACCTAAGAGGGTAAGGGAGTCATTTGTACCTCTGATTTCTGCAAATTTGCAGAGATTTAAGGGTATAATGGTCTCCCTAAAATGGGAAATCTGTAAAAATCTTTAACCCTTAGGGCTACATTAGTAAAAACCCCATAAAAGGAATCTTTAGAACCTTCCAGCACATGCTGGAAGGATTTCGGTTAACTGATTTGGGGGCCTTAGTGTAGATTTTATAAATTTTAGAGGGGGAGAAGTGGGATTAATCCCATACTTTCTCCCCAAGTTTTCAGCCCATTCCCATGTCTATATATACTCTCAAAAAGAGTGTATTAAAGGCTGGCTTTGGAGATAAAGTTTCAGATCAAAATAATAGCATAATAACAGTAGTATATTCTGGGATTTTTCGAGTGAAGATATATTGATTTCAATTTGGTTCATTGGTTTTCTTTGCTTGGTCATCTGCCTGGGTTGTTACTTGCTTGTTGTTGCTGTGTTCCCTTGCTCGTCTAGCATCAAAGTCTACTGTTGCATTGTTTTGCTGTTTGAGTCTTCTGCTGTGCCTTGCCTACTTAACCCTTAGAACTCATCGATTTCATTTTTTGCTGATCCAGGTACATCTCTCTTTCAGTTGAAGTTGTAATGATGACTTGATTGAAATGAAAAATGAAGATTCAGCCTGAATTACATGCTGTAGTTTAATTTGAATTTGTAATTTATTTGCTGTGGCAGTAGGTAGTAGCTGAAAAATAAAAATACGAAGAATATTGTAATAGCTAGTCTAATAGTAGTAGTATAACGATAATCGAGTAGTGTAGGTAGTACATCACTTAGCTTAATTAGGTAATAGATTTTAAAACATGGGTTAGTTAACAATAATTTCAAAACCGGTGGTCACTCACTCACAGTAGATTCATAAATCATAATCACATATTAGATGTCATTTAAACATAGATAAGCTTCAAAAATAGGAAATGCTTAGATCAAACAGTGATTCAATCATGATTTGGGCTAATAATCTGGTGATAAAACAAGTCACAATGAAATCAGTAGCATAATTATGCATGTCTCTGAGTTATTCATTTACGGATATTGATACAACTTAACTAGAACCATACTTGTAATGTTAAAATGCTTAGCACATAATGAAAGTAGTAATGTTAGTTATACGTGTGTAGTTAACCAGCTAGTCTAGATCCGTAGTTAATTAGCTAAATCGTTCTTCAAAGTTTTCCTATACAATTCCAATCGCCTTCTCAGATTTAGTATTGACCTTAAATGAGAGTGTAAAAGGAAGAAGTATTCTATTAGTTCAAGCTTATGGCAATACATAATTGATTCATAGTTAATATCGATATTTGATGTATTGAGTTCCCTTTACTGAATAAATAAAAGTGCATTTTTATTTCAGATGTGTATCTTTGTTCATTTATTTCATTTGTTATTACTGTTATTTAGTGTGGGCCCAATATGTGTAATAGGCCTGAACCTTTGTACAAGGCCAACTGGGCTGTCTGATTTAAGCCAGAAGAGTGCCTGGGCTTTTAAGGCCTGGGCAGATATAATATTCGTTTAGGCATGAATGTAGAAGCCCAGGCTCCGAAAATAAGAGTTGTGACAAACGACACGGGCCTGGAATGCTTAGTATTAGGAATCGGATAAGGGAAAAACACAATTAGAAAAACGTAGTATACACTTCTTAGGATCAAACTTTAAAATTAAATTGGGACGAGCCTCGCCGAAACGTTAAACAAGCGGGGCCCCCATTTAAGTAATAAGACAATAAAGTAGACTCGGGAAAGCTAATAGCGAACTCCATAGCTTCTCCCAAAAGGTTTAAAAGCCGATAGACGTTATTTAGGGCACGATTTAACGTACTTTCCTGTGAACGAGTGTGCACTTGGTGCGACTCAAATCCAAATCTCGGCAAAGCTGAAATACACCGGAAGTCACAGGCGTACTGGTTGCGGTGTGACTCGAGGCATGTTTTCGCGATGCCACAAATTCCGTAAAAATAATATTTAAGTAAAAAGCACTATATGTTGTTAAAATCTACGTTGAGTTAAACAAGAGTCGGGAACGACAATTGAGCGACCCTGCTAAAACCACGGAACCCGGGAATGCCTAACACCTTCTCCCGGGTTAACAGAGTTCCTTATCCGGATCTTTGCTTCGCGGACATTTTTAAGAGTCAAATTCCTCGGATTCGGGATTAACCGGTGACTTGGGACACCATTATCTTTCCCAAGTGGCGACTCTGATTAATCTCAATAAAATCCCGAACCGATTGTCCTTTAATTGGAAAAACTCCTTCCTCTATGCTATTATATCCGTTTCGGGTATTTGAGCGTCGAGGTATACCCTACAAGCATATTTATATGCTTATTCCCAAAGTGGGGTAGTAAAAAGGGAGATGTGACAGCTCTGGCGACTCTGCTGGGGAACCCAACCTCGAACTTCGGTTTCAGGGTTTAAGAACTCGAGCTCTTTAGAATTGCCGTTCGCGATATTGTTTGACTTCATTATATGATTTGAACAACATGCTATGTGCTTTATCGCTTTGAAATTATGTGGGTTGTATATAAAAATTGTGCCGAAAACCTTTCTCTCTTCACCCCCCGGGAATGTGCTTACTGGTTGAGACTCCCCTTTCTGTTAAAGTCACCCTAAATTAAGAAAATAGAGGCCGGATAAGTTACAAAGCCGATTGACTCCGCGAGTCACCGGTACGTAGCCCCCTCCTCGATTCGAGTTGTCCGCTCGGGTACACGGTCTAGCATCTTATGAAACTGTAAGATTTTGAACATAGGTCTAGGACGATTATTTGCATCATATCTGACTTTGGGGGCTCAACACAGGGGTTGGGTCCGTCTAGGATAGGTGACCCGGTATTGGAAAAGACCGAGCATGTTATGTGTTGCATTTTTATTGTCCTTGATCGTTATGTGGACCGGTGGAAATCCCGAGGATAGAAAAATTGTTGAAAAAGAAAAAAAAGAGAGAGGAAAATAAAAGTTATAGAAAATAGGCATCCGAATAATTTGAAAATCTGAAAAAAGGTGGAACAATTTTTGTTGAAATAATTGGTCAAATAATCTGACCGAACTACGCAGGTTTGATTCTCGCCATTAGGTGGGATACGTAGGCAACCCTTAAACGGGTCCAACCACACTTTTAGGAAAAGACCAAAAAGATTTTCGTTTTCAAATAATCGAGGTGATTGCTATTTTTGAAAACGGCCGAATGTTCCGAAACGACGCCGGAAGGCCGTTTTGGCAAAAATGGCCACTTCGAAAACCATATTTCTTTCAAAAAATGAAAACTTGCATTGAAAAAGATTTTTCTTTTTTCTAAATAAAATCGCCTTAATAAATGTGCAGGACGAGCACAATGATGAATGAACATTTTTCCATAAATAAAATCCTTTGGAGTTGAAACTGTGGTGGCAAGACATGGGATCAGATGGTCAGGACTGGGTCAAAGGTTACTTGAAAGATCTTACGGGGTTATTGGACATAATCCCCCGAGGCGACGTGATTAGAGCGTTGGTCACATTTTGGGATCCGGCATACAATGTATTGCATTTCCCGGATTTTGAACTCACCCCTACTCTAGAGGAAATTGCTTTCTATATCGGGAAGACTGAGGTTCCGTTAAAAGGAAAATACCCGGTATCTCCAAGGACAGTTGTAAGGCCCCGTAAAATTTTTTGTGCATAAAACCTAGTAGTTGTGGTGTCATGGTCCTAATAATGTGTTAGGAATGCGTAGAATTCTTCGCGGCGAGCTTGCTCGCCGCGGTTCGGACCCTTGGTAGTGATTTAAGTTTCAAAAATGTAGAGAATTAATTTTTTCGAAAAGTGTCCAATATGCGGTCAAGAATGCGATCGCAAACCTGACATGCGGACCGCATTCTTGCCGCAAATCGTTCCAGAGAGTTTCCCAAAAATCGTGTCAAAAGTGCGGTCGATATGCGATCGCATGTCAAATCTGCGGTGCACTTTGCGACCGCAGATCGAGCATGCGGACCGCATTCTGGCCGCATTCTGTAGCAGAACCTGCGTAATTTTGAGGCCATTTTGCGGTCACTCTGCGGACCGCATGTTGATTCTGCGGTCGCAAAGTGCACCGCAGATTTGCCCCGGTCCAGATTTTTGTAACATTTTGACCCGATCTCTTCTTTAATATAACACCTTTCTTCTTCATTTTATCATATTATCTTACCAAAATTAGAGAGAGAAGAGAGGGTTTTTAGAGAGAGAAATCCTTCATCTTCAAGGATTGTTCCAACCACTTAATTCCAAGGGATCCTAGGGCAAGGATTCAACTTCCCCAATCTTTTCAAGGTAAAAACCCTAACTATTTTCTTTGATTTTCAGTTTTAATTGGGTAAAGAGAGGTTCGCATATAATAGCTTTTGAAAATAGAATTTTACACTCATGCATGATTATTGAACTTGATTTCTAGTAAAAAGAAGTAAGTAGAAGTAAGAGTCTTCAAGAACAAGGTTGGCAAGAGTAGGATATCTTGGGTAAGCATAAAGTAGGAAGAAAACTCATCACCAGGTATGTATGGCTAATTTTGATTCTTGTAAAATCGCCCATATGTGTGAAATTGTTTGGCATGTGTTAATTTGAGAGATTTTATGTGATTTTTCGATATCATTGTTGGGTATTCAATTGATGATTGAACTACATGTGGTATGGTTTGAAATATGAATTGAAAGATGACAAAGGAATTGGAATTGGTAAAGAATTGAGAAAAATTGTTGTTATGGCATATATGGTTCCTTTTGGAAAGAGATGAAACACTTGTATTGTGGAAAATTGTTGAACATACTTGTGTGAATATTCTTGATTATGGAAATATTGTAACTTGGTTGTGATATTGGCTTGATAAGTAATTGAGAACATGAAACAATGTGCAAGTTGCTTATTTGAACTTGTTGAAATTGTGTGTAGTACCTTATCTGCTGTTTGAAATTGTTGTGTTTTAAACTGTAAAGCGGGGTCGTGTTGCGCGCCGCAACGTGAGGAAATAAGGTGTGGGTTGGGGTGATAAGGGTGGCCGAGGTAATAAGGGTGGTCGGGGGCAATAAGGATGGAAAGCGATCGAAATCGCTATTGAAAATTGATACAAAAATCAATGATGTGAAATTGTGAAAGGAGACAGCAGGAGAGTTTGCAACCTGGGGAGGCACTGATTGCCCCTATGTTTGACTACTTGAAATTTATGTTGTTAATTGGTATTCTTGACCTTGAATGTGCTTATGTTGAGGCTTATCTGAAATGAGAAAAAGGTGGAAAACATGGTTGGTTGGCTTGATTAGTTTTAATGTAATTTAATGGCTTGAGTTTACTTGGGACGAAGTTTGTCCATACATACCAGTACAATTCAAGTGTACTGACGTCCCTTTTGCCGGGGACGCTACATTCGTGTTATGATTGTAGGTGGATCAGTAGCAGGCACTTCAGCTCATCGGCGGTAGTATCCTTCTCCTTCCACTGCCCGTTTTGGTGAGCCCCTTTCTTCCTCGGGGCCTTGTGTGGTTCATGCCACTCGGTTTAGATTTCATTTTGGTTTTGTAAGGTATAGCCGGAGCCTTGTTACCGGCAAGTATTGTATTTCCCTTTTTGTATCCTAGAGGCTCCATAGACATCTAAACTGTGGGATTGTGGCCTATGTATATGTATGGGGCGTTGTAAATATAAATTATGAACTTGTTAGTGAATCAATCACATAGTTATGTTTATGCATTATGAAATTAGTCATTATTAGTAAAATATTTGGTTAATGAGAAACAATCAACACAGGGTTAACGCGTGGGAATGAAAGGCACCCAGGTCCGCTTGACTGGGGCAACTCGGTCAGGCGCCGGTCATGTCCCTCGATTTGGGGCGTGACAACGGTAACAGTGCATCGTTTTCTGGACTCTTTGAAAATTGCAAGGAATGTTCACAACGAAGATCTAGCTAACGGGTTTTGTTCCTTAAACTTCATCTATAGTAGATATGGACACATCGGGGGTTTCAACGACCCCACGAACAAGTTATTCTGCAAGTCCAACCGAGCAAAATGGGAGGAGCACTGGAGGTTTGCTTTCTTAGTGGCATTTCTCGGAATTGTCATATTTCCAAGAAAATATGGACATATCAGCATAAAGGTTGCCGGGGTAGCTAGCACATTGATAGTACAAGACAATTGTACTCTAGCCCCAATGATTATAGCTGACATCTACCGTGCTCTGACTGCGTGCAAAGCGGGAGCCAACTTCTTTGAAGGGTGTAATTTGATTTTGCAAATTTGGTTAATTGAACATCTATACCATCATCCTTCGTTCTCAAGTTATGGTTCAGCTAAACGAACATGTTTGGAAGAATTCTGTACGAGAACCAAAGAAGTAAAATTGCCGGAGGGAGTCAAAAATTGCATTTTTTATCTTCAATCATTAACTGATGGCCAGATCGATTGGACGTATGATTGGTTACCTCTTGACGAGGTAATGTATATGCCGACAGAAGGATCGTCATTTTTGATCATGGGCTTGAAAAGCATCCAACCTTATGCCCCATACAAAGCCCTGCGACAGTTGGGTAGATGTCAAATTATTCGAGAGACGGGGACCTCAGTTCACAAGCTATAGAAATCGGTCCGGATGGGCAATTCCCGGAAGCAAAGATCCGGCAAATCTGGAATGAGTGCCAAAACCTGAAAATGGATACTTGTGTGCAAAATAGAGCTAGGGGAGAAGTGTCGTCTGGATACTCCACATGGTACCGATGGGGTGTTGAGCATGAACGTCTTTCGAAAAGACCTCACCTGCAAGATTTGATAGAGCAATCCAAGGAGAATCAGAACTGGGCGGCCAAAGAAAAAGAATACAAGGCCAAAATCAGCTTGTTGGAGGATAAATTGAGAAATCTCCACTTTGAAAGTGGTTTACAGGCAGCATCTGATGAAGGAGAGAAGAAACAGCTGAAGAAAGAAAACAAAATGTTGAAGGCTCAAATGGCTCAAATGAAAATTGCATCCGAGACCCTAGTTCGCTCAGCCCGGGATGAAAAGTTAATTGAGATTCTCCGGCGCAAAGTAAATGACTACGGCTTCGATTTGGACAAAGCTGAAAAAGAGTTAGTCAGGGCTCGGAAGCAAATCAACCAGAGATGCTGAGGAAAGAGCCAAGTTGGTTCGGCAATTACAAGATAATCACAAATTTGAGGTAGATTAGCTTAGAAAGAAAATAATTTCAGCCACGGTTAAAAGTAACAAGATTATCAAGGATCTTGAAGAAGAGAGAGAGCATTGTTACACAACTATGGCTAGGCTAGAGTTGGAGCTACAACAAATACAGAAAAATAACCAACATACCTTGGATGCTCGCACTGAACAAATAAGCCGATTGTTGCAAGAAAAGGGGGTCATTCGAGAGAAGATTGTTCGCATTGCCCAATACATCACCCGAAAGAGTCAACTGTGTGAAGATATGTCTCGAGGAACCTTTGTATCAGCAGTGAAGTTCTTCGTGAAACAAGTCATGTCTGACCTAGATAAGCTCCAAAGGGGATTAGCATATAGGCCCGCGGCAAGACCGAACGACGTCTCGCGGGCACTAGGAGCATTAATGTATTCATAGGGCATGCATCATCTTTTTATATTTTTTCTTTTACAACATCACCTTGTAATCAATGTTTTGAATTATCAATGGAAATCAAGTGTTATTATCAATTCTTTTGCTTTATGTCATTTCTTCTAATTTTGATAGGCAAATAAATAGGAACGTAATTATAAAAATGACAAGAAAAAAAAAGAGAGAGAAAGAAAAAGAAAAAAAAGAGAGAAGAAAAGAAAGAAAAAGAAAAAAAAGAAGAAAGAAAGAAAAGAAAAAAAAGAAAAAGAAAAAAAAATTAAAAAAAAAAGAGAAAAAGAATTGATTGGTTCAAATGAGCAGCGGTCGGGATGATGCATGACGACTCGAGGAAAATGTGTTTGTTTTAAAGTCGTTGCATTTTATTTTTCTCATGCGCTAACAACTAATGGGTGTTGATGCTTGTGAGTCCAGAATTTATTGGCAACTGGCATTCTGGCTACCCACCCTTACAACACGAGATACAAGAAAATGACGAAAGTCTGTGTCCCAAGAAATTGAGGCAACTATCGTAGATCCTGCTCATGAAGAGGAGATTGTAGACGTAGCAGGAATGAAGGAGGAAATGTACAAATTGAAGCAGCAGATGGCCGAAATGTACCAGGCCTGGTCTAGAGGTCAACCCCTGCCAGCTTACCCTGCCAATCCCACAAATATCCCCCTAGCCAACCCCAATCCTGAACCACCTACAATGAATTCATCCTCCACATACCCTGATTACCATCACTATTATGCCTCCACTTCCCAAGTACCACCACCTCCAGCAAAACAAGCACCACCTCACCTACCCCAAGTTGCTCCAGTGTATGTGGCACCTCCGCCCGCTGCTATGCACAAATCATCTAGTGAACCGATGTTCCACATAAAGGATCCTCATTACTACCCTCCCGAACCAACTTTCCGACAACACGAGTCTCATGCTCCGCTGATAGAGACGAGTGAAGAGAGAATTACCAAGAATGCAGGGCAAGAAGAGATGGCCAGAAAGGTGAAAAGTCTAGAAAATGCCTTTCGCAATATGCAAGGATTGGGAGGGCAAATGAGTGTGGCCTACAAGGATTTATGTCTATTCCCTGAAGTGCAACTTCCCGTTGGATTTAAGTTGCCAAAATTCGATATGTATAGCGGACATGGAGATCCGGTGGCCCACCTCAGGGGATACTGTAGCAAAATGAGAGGTGCAGGAGGCAAGGATGAGCTATTGATGGCGTATTTCAGCCAGAGTCTAAGTGGGTTGCCCCAGTCAAGCGGACCTGGGTGCCTTTCATTCCCACGCGTTACCCCTGTGTTGATTATTACTCATGAACCAAAGATCTAACCAATTATAACTGATTTTACAGTATACAAACATAAACATGTGATTGATTTACTAACAAGTTCATAATTTATTTTTACAACGCCCCATACATATACATAGGCCACAATCCCACAGTTTACATGTCTACGGAGCCTCTAGGATACAAAAGGGAAATACAATACTTGCCGGTAACAAGGCTCCGACTATACCTTTCAAAACCAAAATGAAATCTAAACCGAGTGGCATGAACCACACAAGGCCCCGAGGAAGAAAGGGGCTCACCAAAACGGGCAGTGGAAGGAGAAGGATACTACTGCCGATGAGCTGAAGTGCCTGCTACTGATCCACCTACAATCATAACACGAATGTAGCGTCCCCGGCAAAAGGGACGTCGGTACACTTGAATTGTACTGGTATGTATGGACAAACTTTGTCCCAAGTAAACTCAAGCCGTTAAATTACATTAAAACTAATCAAGCCAACCAACCACGTTTTCCACCTTTTACTCATTTCAGATAAGCCTCAACACAAGCACATTCAAGGTCAACAAATGGAACAACGACCAATCAACAACATAAATTGCAAGTAGTCAAACATAGGAGCAATCAGTGCTCCCCAGGTTGCAAACTCTCATGCTGTCTCCTTTCACAATTTCACATTATTGATTTTTGTATCAATTTTCAATAGCGATTTCGATCGCTTTCCATCCTTATTGCCCCCTGACCACCCTTATTACCTCGGCCACCCTTATCACCCCAACCCACACCTTATTTCACCACGTTGCGGTGCGCAACACGACCCCGCCTTACAGTTGAAAACACAACAATTTCAAACAGCAGATAAGGTACTACACACACAAGTTCAACAAATTCAAATAAGCAACTTACACATTGGTTCACGTTCTCAATTTCTTCTCAATTCAATATCACAACCATGTTACAATATTTCCACAATTCAAGTGTTTGATCTCTTTCCAAAAGGAACCATATATGCCATAACAACAATTTTCCTCAGTCCTTTACCAATTTCAATTCCTTTGTCATCTTTCAATTCATATTTCAAACCATACCACATGTAGTTCAATCATCAATTGTATACCCAACAATGATATCGAAAAATCACATAAAATCTCTCAAATTAACACATGCCAAACAATTTCACACATATGGGCGATTTTACAAGAATCAAAATTAGCCATACATACCGGGTGATGATGTTTTTCCTCCTACTTTATGCTTACCCAAGATATCCTACTCTTTCCAACCTTGTTCTTGAAGACTCTTACTTCTACTCACTTCTTTTTACTAGAAATCAAGTTCAATAATCATGCATGAGTGTAAAAATTTTATCTTCAAAAGCTATTATATGCAAACCTCTCTTTACCCAATTAAAACTGAAAATCAAAGAAAATAGTTAGGGTTTTTACATTGAAAAGATTGGGGAAGTTGAATCCTTGCCCTAGGATCCCTTGGAATTAAATGGTTGGAACAATCTTTGAAGATGAAAGATTTCTCTCTCTAAAAACCCTCTCTTCTCTCTCTAATTTTAGGTAAGATAATATGATAAAATGAAGAAGAAGTGTGTTATATTAAAGAAGAGATCGGGTCAAAATATTACAAAAATCGGGGCCGGGGTCAATTATGCGGTGCACTATGCGACCGCAGAATCAACATGCGGTCCGCATAGTGACCGCAGAATTGCCCCAAATTTTACACAGGTTCTGTTAAGGAATGCGGCCAGAATGCGGTCCGCATGTTTGATCTGCGGTCGCAAAATGCACCGCAGATTTGACATGCGATCGCATATCGACCGCACTTTTGACAGATTTTTGGGAAACTCTCTGGAACGATTTGCGGCAAGAATGCGGTCCGCATGTCAGGTTTGCGGTTGCATTCTTGACCGCATATTTGACATTTTTCTGGAAAATTTTATTCTCAACATTTTTGACACTTAAATCACTACCAAGGGTCCGAACCGCGGCTCGCAAGCTCACCGCGAAGAATTCTACGCATTCCTAACACATTATTCGGACCAAGACACCACAGCTACTAGGTTTTATGCACAAAAATTTTACGGGGCCTTACTGATGGCGTATTTCAGCCAGAGTCTAAGTGGTTCGGCTTTAGAGTGGTATACCCGACAAGATCATACAAGGTGGTTCGTCTGGGATGATCTTGCGCAAGCCTTTGCAAATCACTTTCAATACAATCTAGAAATCATACATGATAGACTATCCCTTACAAAGATGAAGAAAAAGCCAGGGGAAAGCTTCAGGGAGTTCGGTTCAGATGGAGGGAGCAGGCTACAAGAGTAGATCCACCAATGAAGGAAGAAGAGATGGTGGATTGTTTCCTACAGGCTCTGGAGCCTACATATTACGGTCAATTAGTGTCAGCGATTGGTAAAAGTTTTAATGAAGTCGTGAAGATGGGAAGCTTTGTGGAGGAAGGTTTGAAAACAAATAAAATCATGAGTTTTTCGGCCATTAAGGCCACAAATCAAGCAATACAGACTGGAAACGGAGGAGCAATGGGAAAGAAGAAAAAGGAAGAGGTAGCAACTGTAGAGAGCAGGCCATGGAACCGTAACCCGCATCACCACCCACCAAGACCCTACCACCAATACCCATCAAACCCATCAACCCCGTATAACCCACCACCACCATCTTACCCACCAAACCCATACAACACACCAACCACATATAATCTACCGCCACCATCCTACCCACCAACAGTCCCACACTACCACCACCCACAAGCCCAAACCTACTCACCACCACCACCACATGTGTGGAGAGCCCAAGCCCCACACAATGTTTACCACACCCCGCCTCTAAACCCTACAGAAACCCAAACAGACCCAAGCCTGACACAGAATGGAGAAATAAGGCAAGGAAAACATTCACCCCGTTGGGAGAATCATATACCAGCCTTTATCACAGATTGAAAGAGTTGGGGATGTTGAACCCAGTTGCACCTAAACTTCCGAACCCATCTCCGAAAAACCTTGATCAATCTGTCAGGTGTGAGTACTGTTCGGGAACACCAGGCCATGATACTGAAAAGTGTTGGCAATTGAAGAATGCCATCCAGGATCTTATTGATAATCGGAGAATTGAAGTTCAAGCTCCAGAAGCTCCAAACATCACCCAAAATCCACTACCAACTCCCCATGAAACACACATGATAGAATTGGTGCAGGGTGAAAGCAGTCGGAAGCCGTCTTAGTCTGTTATAATGATAAAGGCAAGTGGCAGAACAGAAAAGGAAGCCGTGAAAGAAAAAGTGATTGTTGAAGAACCAGCAGAAAAGCCGGTAGTGGTGGAGGGTTTGAAAGTTGTAGTACCGGGCGTGAAGCCGATATTGACTGTGAAAGGTGCGAGTGTGGAACCAATAATCATAAGACCGGTGGTGCAGATGCCGGTAGTGAGCACAAAGACTGTACCTTGGAATTACAACAAGGTAGCAGTGGTTTATAAAGGAAAAGAGGTGTCTGGGGAAATTAATGAAACCCACGGTCTCACTCGGTCTGGGAGGTGCTTTGCCCTAGAAGAATTGAGAAGAATGAAAACGGTGAAAGAGAACCAATTAAAGAAGCCAGTGTCAGAAGAAGAGGCGGAGGAATTCCTCAAAAAGATAAAGTCACAGGATTATTCTATAGTTGAGCAGCTGAGGAAGACCCCTGCGCAGATCTCTTTGCTATCTTGGTTAATACACTCAGAAGAACACAGGAAGGCTCTGATGAAGATACTGAACGAGGCTCATATTCCAGAAAAGATCTCAGTTTGCCACCTGGAAAAGATTACCAGCAAGATCTTCGAGTCTAATAGGATCACATTTTCAGATAAGGAATTGCCTGTTGAGGGAACCGAACACAATAAGGCGCTTTACCTTACGATAAAAAGCGAAGAGTCGATAGTGACCAGAGTGTTGATAGACAACGGATCAAGCGCTAACATTTGCCCACTGTCGACCTTGGGAAAGCTAAACATCAGACCGGACAGAATCCGGAAGAACGGTATAAATGTGAGAGGATTTGATGGTGGGGGTAAAAACACATTGGGAGACATCATTCTGGAGGTTACCATCGGTCCTGTGGATTTTACTATGGAATTCCAGGTGCTCGACATTGCTGTGTCATATAATTTGTTGCTAGGCCGACCCTGGATCCACGCAGCCAAGGCAGTACCATCGTCTTTACACCAAATGGTCAAATTCGAGTGGGAGCAACAGGAAATTGTGGTACATGGGGAAGAAAATGCTTGCAATGTGGTGACGCCGTTTGATGATGCTGACGGAGATAGGGGTCCTTGGGTCTACCAAGTGACAGATGCCATTGCGGTGAACGGAATTGCTGAAGGGGAGAAGTTGCCGATCCCTATGGTGGCACCAACTGCTGTGATGGTGGCCAAAGAAATGCTCAAAAACGGGTTTGCGCCAGGAAAGGGATTGGGCAAAGAATTGCAGGGAGTTATTCAACCGGTTCAGCTTCTAGAAAACAAAGGTACTTTCGGCTTAGGGTTCAAACCCACCTTTGCCGACATCTAGAGATCCTCCAAAGCCAAAAAGAACTGGACCTTGCCTAAGCCTATACCCAAACTATCCGACACCTTCATCAAGCCTGGTACAAAATATCGGACATCTGCTGTGACAAAGTACATCGAGACCCAACCTGATGAAGAAATGCTGAGTTTTGATAAGATATTTGGGGATGTGAATATGGTTGAAGTGGGGGAAGGCACAAGCAAAATGGATGTGCAGTTTGTGGGACCTGGAATCATGTTGAACAATTGGGAAGCCACTCCTTTCCCTATCAGGAAGGAGTCTTGGTAGTTAGCTTCGAAATTTCATCATTGCTTTCTCAAAAAATAATTGTTACTTTTGTAGTTCTCCCATCCCCCTCATGAAAAGAAAATAAAAATGTATCCCGAGCTTTGTTCATGCTTTTTTATCAATGAAATGCAGTTTTCCTTTTCTTCACTTTTTGCCTTATTTTCCTTTATTTTTTCTTTTGTACAGTTCTGCATGTGTTGATTCTGATGCCATGTCATGCATAAAGGATTCTAGACCCAGTTCTGACAGTCACATTACCATACAAGAATTGAGGAAGATAGTGAGATAGAATGTGAGGATGAGGAAGCCCTGGAGGAAATAAGTAAGGACATGAAACAATATGAGGAAAAACCCAAACCGAATTTGAGTGATACGGAATCTGTAAATTTGGGGAGCGAAGATGATGTCCGAGAAACAAAGATTAGTGTGCATTTGGAGGCACCCCTCAGGGATGAATTGATAAGGTTGTTACATGAGTTTAAGGACATTTTTGCCTGGTCCTATGATGACATGCCCGGACTTAGCACCGATTTGGTGGTACACAAGTTGCCTATCTATTCTGAATGCCGGCCGGTAAAGCAGAAGTTGCGGAAATTCAAAACGGATATTAGTGTGAAGATAAAAGAAGAGGTGAATAAGCAGTTTGAGGCAAAGGTCATACGAGTTACCAAATACCCTACCTGGTTGGCGAATGTCGTGCCGGTCCCAAAGAAAGATGGAAAAACCAGAGTGTGTGTGGACTACAGAGACCTCAACAAAGCCAGTCCGAAGGATGACTTCCCATTGCCAAACATTCACATATTGATCGAGAATTGCGCCAAGCATGAAATCGGTTCATTTGTGGACTGTTATGCCGGTTATCACCAGATCCTGATGGACGAAGAAGACGGTGAGAAAAGTGCCTTCATTACACCTTGGGGAACGTATTGTTACAGAGTAGTGCCATTTGGATTGAAGAATGCCGGGGCAATGACCACAATGTTCCACGATATGATGCATCAAGAAATTGAAGTGTATGTGGACGATGTCATCATAAAGTCCAAAAAGCAACCTGATCATGTGAGAGATTTGAGAAAGTTTTTCCAAAGACTCAGAGGTACAATTTAAAGCTCAATCCTGCGAAGTGCGCCTTTGGAGTACCTTCAGGGAAATTAATGGGGTTTATAGTGAGTCGGCGAGGTATTGAACTAGATCCATCAAAGATCAAGGCTATCCAAAGTCTACCTCCGCCGAAGAACAAGAAGGAGGTAATGAGTTTACTAGGAAGTTTGAATTACATTAGTCGATTCATCGCTCAATTGACATCAACGTGTGAGCCGATCTTCAAGTTGTTGAAAAAAGATGCAGCAGTGAAATAGACCGACGAGTGTCAGGAAGCCTTTGACAAGATCAAAGGAATATTTGGCCAATCCTCCAGTGTTAGTCCCTCCAGAGCCAGGGCGACCTCTGATTTTGTATCTGACAGTGCTTGATAATTCCTTTGGTTGTGTACTGGGTCAGCACGATGAGACAGGCAAGAAAGAACAAGCCATATATTACCTCGGTAAGAAGTTTACATCCTACGAGGTGAAATATACTCAACTTGAAAGAACTTGTTGTGCGTTGATCTGGGTGGCTCAGAAATTGAAGCATTATTTGTCAGCATATACCACATACTTGATATCACGACTGGATCCTCCGAAGTACATATTTCAGAAGCCTATGCCTACAGGGAGACTTGCTAAATGGTAGATTCTGCTCACAGAATTTGACATTATCTATGTGACTCGTACGGCAATGAAGGCACAAGCTATTGCAGACCACTTAGCTGAGAATCCGGTGGATGATGAGTATGAACCATTGAAGACGTACTTTCCGGATGAGGAGGAAATGATTGTCGAGGAAATGGAGCAAGATGAGAGACCAGGATGGAAAATGTACTTCGACGGAGCCGTCAACAGCAAGGGGGTTGGTATCGGAGCGGTACTCATTTCATGTACGGGTCAACACTATCCCGTCACGGCTCAGCTTCGATTTTTCTATTCCAACAACATGGCCGAATATTAGGCGTGCATCTTGGGATTAAGGATGGCAATTGACATGGGTATTCAAGAGATTTTGGTCATGGGTGACTCGATTCTCTTGGTACATCAAATCCAGGGAGAATGGGAGACACGAGATTTGAAATTAATACCTTACCGGTATTGTTTGCACGAGTTGTCCCAAAGATTCCAGTTTATAGAGTTCAAGCACATCCCAAGAATGCACAATGAGATCGCAGATGCTTTGGCCACACTGTCCTCTATGTTGCATCATCCCGACAAGACATATATAGATCCACTCCAGATCCAAGTCCGTGATCAAAATGCTTATTGCTTTGTTGTGGAAGAAGAATTGGATGGAGAACCGTGGTATCATGACATCAGGGAATACCTGAAAGCTGGCAAATACCCGGAGCAGGCAACTGGAGATCAGAAGAGAACTATCAGACGTTTAGCTAACGGATTTTTTCTCAGTGGAGGAGTTATATACAAAAGAACACCAGATCTGAGGTTGTTGAGGTGTGTGGATGCACAACAAGCAGATGAAATCATGATTGAAGTACATGCCGGAGCCTGTGGACCCCACATGAGCGGATATGTTTTAGCAAAGAAGATTTGAGAGCTGGGTATTACTGGCTCACTGTGGAGCGAGATTGTATCAGGTATGTAAAGAAATGCCACCAATGCCAGGTACATGGAGATTTGATCCACTCCCTGCCTTATGAGTTGCATACAATGTCTGCACCATGGCCTTTTGCCGCTTGGGGCATGGATGTTATCGGCCCGATAGATCCAGCCGCTTCCAATGGGCATAGGTTCATTCTGGTTGCAATTAATTATTTCACCAAGTGGGTTGAGGAAAAGACGTTCAAGGCAGTAAAAAAGAAAGCGGTGGTGGATTTTGTGCATGAGAATATTATATGCCGATTTGGAATTCCCAAGGTGATCATCACGGATAACGGAGCCAATCTAAACAGTCATCTCATGGCAGAAGTTTGCGAAAGATTTAAGATCACACACCGCAATTCCACACCTTACAGGCTAAAGGCGAATGGTGCAGTGGAAGCGACGAATAAGAATATTAAGAAGATTCTCCGGAAGATGGTGGAAGGATCCAGGCAGTGGCATGAAAAGCTACCCTTTGCTCTCATGGATTACCGCACAACATTGCGTACTTCTATCGGAACCACACCTTACACACGGGTGTATGGAACGGAGGCTGTTATACCCGCAGAAGTAGAAATACCGTCATTACGGATCATAGCTGAAGCTAGGATAGATGACGGTGAATGGGTAAAAGCCCGGTTGGAACAATTGAGTTTGATTGATGAGAAGAGGTTGGCCGCAGTTTGTCATGGGCAGTTGTATCAACGAAGAATGGCTAGAGCATACAATAAGAAGGTACGACCTTGAAAGTTTGAAGTCGGACAACTCGTATTGAGGCGTATCTTACCGCATTGGGCCGAAGCAAAGGGCAAGTTTGTGCCAAATTGGCAGGGACCATTTGTGGTATCGCGGGTGTTGTCCAATGGAGCATTATATTTAACAGATGTTGAAGGAAAGTGCGTAGAGACTGCTATCAATTCAGATGCAGTCAAAAGATACTATGTATGATTCCTTTTCAAATATGTGTTTTGTATTTTGTTGTGATTTTGGAATTGAAAGGACGAAGGCATTTTATTCTCTATCCAAACACTTTATCCATTGACAACCCCCTTTGAGCCTTAATGAATGCATTCTTTCATATCCCTCTCTCGGAATCGCTTGTAGCGCAATAAGATCGAAATTGAAAAAAAAATGATGGAAAATGATGATGGAAAAAGAAAAGAAAAAAAAAGACAAAGAAATCGGGAAAAAGTCAAAAGAAATCCATCTAACTAATGAAGTTGGATGAACTACGTATGACTTGATCCCGAAAGGGTACGTAGGCAGCCTCTCTGAGGTTCAGTCACAATAAAGAAAAAATCCAAAAATTCCCCACATATTGAAACTGGGGCAGAAGTTATGTTTAATAATTCCGAGAGTTGTAAATATTTTTGAACCCTCGTGAGATTTTGAGCCTTTATACTTTTCTTTCTCAACCCATCCAAACGCCACGTTACAGTCCAAAGAAAGACCTTCTGATCAATTCCGAAATGATAACGAACGCAACGAAGGAGGAGCGAAACATCTGATAATACCCGTGGTAAAGAAAACAAAATACAAAAAGGAAAAATGAAAAATGAAAAAATGAGAGAGTCTCATCGGTGAATACCTTAACCGGCATTGTGAGGCGATTGTGAGTTTGAGAGAAATAAAATGAGAGAGTCTCGTCAGTGAAAACCTTAACCGGCACTGTGAGATGACTGTGAGGTTGAGAGAATAAATGAGAGAGTCTTATTGATGAAAACCTTTCAAGGCACCGTAGGGCGATCGTGATGATTACCAGAAAAGAGAAAAGCAACAAAAATAGTATCGGTTTGGGTTGGAAACAATTCGGAGACGGAATAATGATTGGAACAAACTGGGTCAGAGTTTAAATACATGGCATGGTCAGCGGAATCAGCCAGCAAATACCCAGATAAGTTCTATCATCTCTCCAAAACGCCCTTACCTTTCTTTCATTTTTTCTGCATTTCATTGTTTACCTTTTGAGAGCTAACTACCAGCTCCTGATAACGAAAGCTGAAACAACACTGGGTCAGAAAGAAGGAAGAGTTGGGAAGGAAATAAGGAAGCTTGGCAAATATGGCCAAAGGAAAGAAAACAAAACAAAAATGAAAAAAGTGAGAAAATACAAAAACAAAAAGAAGTTTGCAAGAGGCAAGCAGCTGAAAGTTACATAGCAGGAGAAAAAGCAAAAAGAGAAAAGCAATAAGAGGCAGGGACGGCAGATGCCAGTTGCCAGCGGTTTATATCTAATAAATTTTGTTTCATGCAGGAAGAAATTGTCACTCATCACTTTAAAGTGAATGTGACCAATGCGGAAAAATAGAAAACACAAAAAGAGAAAGTTCGCCAATAAGTGGAGAAATTCACAGGCAAGAGATAATTGGTAAAAGAAAATACCAAAAAGAGGAAGGTAGCATCCTTTAAAATGCACTCCACAGTCCTCAGGCTGCGGGAATATTTTTCAGCATCGCATTGCACGTTTAATTTCTGTTAGGCGCCCATCTTCAAACACGGAAAACATTTCTGCATCGCATTGCACATTTAATTTCTGTTAGGCGCCCACCTTCGAATACCGGAATACTTTTCTGCATCGCATTGCACGTTTAATTTCTGTTAGGCGCCCACCTTCGAACACGGGAATACTTTTCAGCATCGCATTGCACGTTTAATTTCTGTTAGGCGCCCACCTTCGAATACGGGAATATTTTTCTGCATCGCATTGCACGTTTAATTTCTGTTAGGCGCCCACATTCGAATACGGGAATATTTTTCTGCATCGCATTGCACGTTTAATTTCTGTTAGGCACCCACCTTCAAATACGGGAATATTTTTCTGCATCGCATTGCACGTTTAATTTCTGTTAGGCGCCCACCTTCGAATACGGGAATACATTTTTGCACCGCATTGCATTTCTGTTTGGTGCCCACCTTCGAATACGGGAATATTTTTCTGCATCGCATTGCACGTTTAATTTCTGTTAGGTGCCCACCTTCAAACACGGGAATACATTTCTGCATCACATTGCACGTTAAATTTCTGTTAGGCGCCCATCTTCGAATACGGGAATACTTTTCTGCATCACATTGCACGTTTAATTTCTGTTAGGCGCCCACCTTCGAACACGGGAATACTTTTCTGCATCTCAATGCACGTTTAATTTCTGTTAGGCGCCCACCTTCGAATACGGGAATATTTTTCTGCATCGCATTGCACGTTTAATTTTTGTTAGGCGCCCACCTTTGAATACGGAAATATTTTTCTGCATCGCATTGCACGTTTAATTTCTGTTAGGCGCCCACCTTCAAATACGGGAATACTTTTATGCATCACATTGCACGTTTAATTTCTGTTAGGCGCCCACCTTCGAATACGGGAATACATTTCTGCAAATTATGAGGTATGTAGCTAAAAAGCGCATACTAGGGCAGAAAACAAAAAAAAAAGGAAAAGTTTGTTGTTTTTTTTTTGAGCAGGTTTCAACTCGAGGACAAGAAGTACCATTGAAAAAAAAAGAGGGGGAAAGCAAGAAAAGAAAATCAACAAAAAAGAGATTCGGCATCAAAGAAAATCAACAAAAAAAAAGAGTCGGCATCACCGAAAATCAAGAAAAAAGGAAGAAGAGCAAAAGCTAGATTAGGAACAATTGTAATTGTAGGATCATAGCTTAGAATAGCTTCTTCATTTTACATTTCTCCCCCGGTGTAATAAGGAGTAAGTCAGCAGGTCTCAACAGTGTCAATGCAACAGTGAGTCTGGTAGTTTTTAAACTTTCAGACCTTCCCGAACTACACTGACCTGATTCCTGTTTAGCCCAGGATATGTAGGCAACCTCTAAAGCGAGGTGCGGTCAAAAGGTTTTCAAAAATGCTTTTACGGAATGTGCCAATGTGCAAAAATCTCTCATTACTGCTCACTTGTCTTTGCACTGAAACTCTTCGTGAAAGAGGGGCAGCTGTGAGCACGTGATTTTTGCACCAGGCAAATAATTCCAAAATTAAAATAAATATGTTTTTGAGTGCAATTACTTGTTTCGTTTGAAATTAGCTACACTTTATGTGTTTGAATAAATAGAAATTAAAAATCAAAAAATTAGGCTAGGAAATTACTTTGTCTTGTTTGTTAAGTTTTAAGAAGAAAATTACCAAAAATAGTTTAAGTAGCGGAAATTAGGAAAAATAGTAGAAAAATTGCAAAAATACTAAATAATTTTAGTTAGTAGGAAATTAGGTTTTTTATTATATTCCATAAAAGAAAAAAAAAAGAAATATAAAAAGAAAATACATAAAAATGGATTAAAATCAGAAAATAAAAAAAAATGGTTTAGGTATAATTGATTTGGGCCAAGAAAATTGAAGGCAGTGGCCCAGTCTGCTTTGGCCCAAGGAATTGGCCGGTCCGACCTTGTGAGAATTGATCCTCACCGTTCGATTGAGTTGAATCCTACGGCCTGAGGTTTTTGATCAAATTAACTAGTTAATTAAATAATTGGTTTAATCTCAGCCGTTCATTCAAATTGATCTGACGGAAGATGACTTGGGTCTCATAGGAGTCCAAACGGCGTCGTTTTAGTAACGCTAACGACAGCCGTTGATCTCCATCAAATGGACGGTCTGGATTACATGTGACACATCGCCTATAAAAGGCTTGTGTCTGAATAGCTGCTTCATTTTTGCCAAAATTTCAACCCTAGCCGCCTTCTCCTCTCTCCCTCTTCTTCTTCATCATCTTCATCAACATCGTCGGCCATGGAGGCCACCACCTCTTACGGTGGTCTCCGGCCACTCCCTTTATCTCCTTCACCCTATTCTTCTTCTTTTTCACCTCAAAACATCAAAAGCCCCAATAACAGCCCCTTTCTTCTGAAACGCCAGTCACCGGAATTTTGACGGTAACTACCCAAACAACGAGAACCGTCCCCAAACCAACACCAATCGCTTCATCTACACCTGATCTATCCAACCGTACCACCTACATCCCTCGAAGATCCCTGAAACTTCTCGAATATCCAAAAAGAAGTCGCCGAAAACCTAATTCCGGCGACTCGGATCTTCAAACCCTTTCAAGATCCATTCTTTCACCCTCCCTAAACATCCCTCTGCAACCAAAAAGCCATAAAGGCTTCATTTTGAAGCCTAGCAAGAAGAACAGAAAAGAAAGACTGAGAAAAGAAAAACGAAAAAAAAAAGAAACAAGGGGATAAGAAGGTCTGAGAGTTTAAAAAGAATAAAGAAAAGAAAAGAAAGAGATTAGGAAGCTCAGGGGACCGGCCCTGCAAGCTAAGTGCCTTTACCCGTCTCTGCGTTTTAGCTTTATTATTTTTTTTAGTTTGTTTGCATGTTTTTTGTTTCTGGTTTCTATCTGTTTGTTTGGTTCTTGATATCTTGTGCTTCATTCGTTAGTTTTAGGGTTTTTAATCCTGCTTGTTTTCTATATCTTGTTCTGTGTTGTTTGTCTCCTTGGCTCAAAGAACTTGTTAGTATTAGGGTATTGTTAGCCTTGTTTTTCTTGTTTTGATTTGGTCTTTATACTCTGCCTATCATGACCTTTCCTTCTAAAGCTCAAGAATCTATCTTTTCTTCGTCTTTTTGATTTATGGCTTCTGATCTGAATGAAATGCATGACTTGTTCTGCTCTTGTGTTTCTTTAAATGTTTAGCCATATTTGTTCTCCTGTTCATCTGTTTCAAATCATGATCTGCTTCCCTGAGTTAAAAATCCATCTGTTGTGGCTCTTGACTAATTTCCCTTCTATTGTTCTGCATGTCTAAGTTCTAACACTGGTTTGATTCTTATCTTTATATTAAGTTGTTTTAATTGAGTTTCGTAATCTCTGGACTGTCCTTTTCTGTCTCTGAGCATGTTTAATCAGTACCAGGTTTAATTGTCTGATTCACCTCCTATGTTAAGGCTTCTTGTGGTAGTTCATGGTATCTCTTCTGTTATCCTCACCTGTTAGATAGCATGCTTAAAATTGGGGTTTTGAACCCCTGAAATCTGGGTTAAGTGACTCTGCTCCTTTATGTCACTTTCACATGATAGTTTTAGGTTTCTTCTTCACTGTTTATCCATGTTCTCCTGTTCTTCACCTTCATCCTGGTTGGCATTTGGAAAAGTTCTAGATTTAGGGGGGTCTATTTGATATCATTCTCATGTTATTTTGTTAGATCCTTTGTTCTTGCGTTTGATATAGGCTATGTTTCATTTCTCTTGACTGTTTTGTGAGATTTAGGCTCTATGAGTCTATGTCCATGAACTTTAAGTACTCT
Source organism: Nicotiana noctiflora (assembly GCA_032618575.1). Classification (NCBI taxonomy): domain Eukaryota; kingdom Viridiplantae; phylum Streptophyta; class Magnoliopsida; order Solanales; family Solanaceae; genus Nicotiana; species Nicotiana noctiflora. The sequence goes on from JASVEL010007285.1 coordinate 250,102, forward strand.
GGGTTTTTCATTGAATCATTTAACATAAGTTGGTTGTAATTAAGTCTGTTTGATGTCAATTAACACTTTGATGCATGAAATTGAGTCATGAGAGTTGATTAATTAAAATTCATCATTATCAAACTTCCCTTCTGAGTTTTAATTGATTGATGAACAATGTTTGGTTTCATGTGACTACGTGTGCAATTGTATGTTGAAATGACTGAGTTTGCAATAGTTTATTGTTAGTATAAACACTGTTAAGTGCCTATCATACTTTAGGGGAATTAGTTATAGCTGTTAGTGCTAGGCTTCATAAAATGGTTAGTTTTGAAATAGGTTAAAACTGAAAATCACAAAAATAGGTCACAAGTTAAATAAGTGATCAAAATGGTCAATTTTGCAATTGACCTACTCTATTAGGTCCCTCACACTGACCAACACTTAAAAGTTGGCTAGTTGTGTAATAACTGGCTAAGTCTGCAAAGGCAGACTTGCCCAGGCTTTGTTTGAGCTCTGAATTCTAGGTGGCTAGGTCTGCAAACACCTTAGCCCATGCCTATGTTCAGTAATTGGGCTTCAATTGCCCAGGCTAAGTCTCAACTTGAGACTGGCCATTAGTTAAATAATCTGAAAGCTTTGATTAAGCAGGCTAGTCCTGCAATTTAGTCTAATTAACCTTAAAATCACAAAAATAGGATATTAAGCAACAATTGGCCTAAGAGTGGTCAACCTTGCAAAAGTTGACCAACTCTATAAGGCCCTAACACACAGTCCACTTTAAAAAGGGGACTAGTTGTGCAAAATGGCTAAGTCTGCAAATGCATACTTGCCCAGGCTCTCTTTTGAGCCCTGAACATTAAAGTGGCCAAACCTGCAAAGGTTTTGGGCCCAACTGTTCAACAATTGGGTTTAATTACCCAAGCCAAGTCTCAACTTGAGACTGGCTAGTTTTTAAAGAGTTAATAAAGCAGGCTAGTCCTGCATTTAGTTTAAAATTGAAGTGATATGGTCTTAACTAACTGGAACTAAGCTAAAATGGGTTAAAGTTGAAATAGTTCTTAATAGTAGATCTGGCTAGCCCTTAAATACCAATGCAAGGGCTGGCTATTAGTTAAATAAGTCCCAAAGAAGCTGAAACTTGACCTAGTCAGGTTTGGTAAATCAGCAAAGTCTTTAATGGCATATAAGGAACTTGAAATAGTATTTTGGTAGATAATTTAGAACCTAAGAGGGTAAGGGAGTCATTTGTACCTCTAATTTCTGCAAATTTGCAGAGATTTAAGGGTATAATGGTCTCCCTAAAATGGGAAATCTGTAAAAATCTCTAACCCTTACGGCTACATTAGTAAAAACCCCATAAAAGGAATCTTTAGAACGTTCCAGCACATGCTGGAAGGATTTCAGTTAACTGATTTGGGGGCCTTAGTGTAGATTTTATAAATTTTAGAGGGGGAGAAGTTGGATTAATCCCATACTTTCTCCCCAAGTTTTCAGCCCATTCCCATGCCTATATATACTCTCAAAAAGAGTGTATTAAAGGTTGGCTTTGGAGATAAAGTTTCAGAGCAAAATAATAGCATAATAACAGTAGTATTTTCTGGGATTTTTCGAGTGAAGATATATTGATTTCAATTTGGTTCATTGGTTTTCTTTGCTTGGTCATCTGCCTGGGTTGTTACTTGCTTGCTGTTGCTGTGTTGCCTTGCTCGTCTAGCATCAAAGTCTACTGTTGCATTGTTTTGTTGTTTGAGTCTTCTGCTGTGCCTTGCCTACTTAACCCTTAGAACTCATCGATTTAATTTTTTGCTGATCCAGGTACATCTCTCTTTCAGTTGAAGTTGCAATGATGACTTGATTGAAATGAAAAATGAAGATTCAGCCTGAATTACATGCTGTAGTTTAATTTGAATTTGTAATTTATTTGCTGTGGCAGTAGGTAGTAGCTGAAAAACAAAAATACGAAGAATATTGCAATAGCTAGTCTAATAGTAGTAGTATAACGATAATCGAGTAGTGTAGGTAGTACATCACTTAGCTTAATTAGGTAATAGATTTTAAAACATGGGTTAGTTAACAATAATTTTAAAACCGGTGGTCACTCACTCACAGTAGATTCATAAATCATAATCACATATTAGATGTCATTTAAACATAGATAAGCTTCAAAAATAGGAAATGCTTAGATCAAACAGTGATTCAATCATGATTTGGGCTAATAATCTGGTGATAAAACAAGTCACAATGAAATCAGTAGCATAATTATGCATAAGTCTCTGAGTTATTCATTTACGGGTATTGATACAACTTAACTAGAACCATACTTGTAATGTTAAAATGCTTAGCATATAATGAAAGTAGTAATGTTAGTTATACGTGTGTAGTTAACCAGCTAGTCTAGATCCATAGTTAATTAGCTAAATCGTTCTTCAAAGTTTTCCTATACAATTCAAATCGCCTTCTCAGATTTAGTATTGACCTTAAATGAGAGTGTAAAAGGAAGAAGTATTCTATTAGTTCAAGCTTATGGCAATACATAATTGATTCATAGTTAATATCAATATTTGATGTATTGAGTTCCCTTTACTGAATAAATAAAAGTGCATTTTTATTTCAGATGTGTATCTTTGTTCATTTATTTCATTTGTTATTACTGTTATTTAGTTTGGGCCCAATATGTGTAATACGCCTGAACCTTTGTACAAGGCCAACTGGGATGTCTGATTTAAGCCAGAAGACTGCCTGGGCTTTTAAGGCCTGGGCAGATATAATATTCGTTTAGGCATGAATGTAGAAGCCCAGGCTCCGAAAATAGAGCTGTGACAAACGACACGGGCCTGGAATGCTTAGTATTAGGAATCGGATAAGGGCAAAACACAATTAGAAAAACGTAGTATACACTTCTTAGGATCAAACTTTAAAATTGAATTGGGACGAGCCTCGCCCAACGTTAAACAAGCGGGGCCCCCATTTAAGTAATAAGACAATAAAGTAGACTCGGGAAAGCTAATAGCGAACTCCATAGCTTCTCCCAAAAGGTTCAAAAGTCGATAGACATTATTTAGGGCACGATTTAACGTACTTTCCTATGAATGAGTGTGCACTTGGTGCGACTCAAATCCAAATCCCGGCAAAGCTGAAATACACCGAAAGTCACAGGCGTACTGGTTGCGGTGTGACTCGAGGCATGTTTTCGCGATGCCACAAATTCCGTAAAAATAATATTTAAGTAAAAAGCACTATATGTTGTTAAAATCTACGTTGAGTTAAACAAGAGTCGGGAACGACAATTGAGCGACCCTGCTAAAACCACGGAACCCGGGAATGCCTAACACCTTCTCCCGGGTTAACAGAGTTTCTTATCCGGATCTTTGCTTCGCAGACATTTTTAAGAGTCAAATTCCTCGGATTCGGGATTAACCGGTGACTTGGGACACCATTATCTTTCCCAAGTGGCGACTCTGATTAATCTCAATAAAATCCCGAACCGATTGTCCTTTAATTGGAAAAACTCCTTCCTCTATGCTATTATATCCGTTTCGGGTATTTGAGTGTCAAGGTATACCCTACAAGCGTATTTATATGCTTATTCCCAAAGTGGGGTAGTAAAAAGGGAGGTGTGACACGAGTCACTAAATACCCCACCTGGTTAGAAAATGTTGTGCCAGTTCCGAATAAGGATGGAAAGACAAGGGTGTGCGTTGACTACAAAGACCTCAACAAGGCTAGTCCAAAGGATGATTTTCCATTGCCAAATATCTATATACTGATTGACAATTGCGCCAAGCATGAAATTGGTTCTTTTGTAGATTGTTATGCGGGTTATCATCAGATCCTAATGGACGAAGAAGACGTAGAAAAAATAGCCTTTATCACGCCTTGGGGAACATATTGTTATAGAGTGATGCCGTTTGGGTTAAAGAATGCCGGAGCTACATATATGAGGGCAATGACCACTATGTTTCATGATATGATGCACCGAGAGATAGAAGTGTATGTGGACGATGTCATTATTAAGTCCAAAAAGTAATGTGATCATGTCAAAGATTTGAGGAAGTTTTTCAGAGGCTCCGGAGATATAATCTTAAGCTCAATCCAACAAAATGTGCTTTTGGGGTTCCTTCAGGAATGTTATTGGGGTTTATAGTAAGCCGGCGTGGTATTGAATTAGATCCATCGAAGATAAAAGCAATCCAGAATTTGCCTCCGCCGAAGAACAAGAAGGAAGTGATGAGCTTACTAGGCAGGCTGAACTATATTAGCAGGTTCAATGCTCAGTTGACATAAACATGTGAGCCTATTTTCAAGTTGTTGAAGAAAGATGCATCAGTAAATTTGACTAGCGAATGTGAAGAACCCTTTAATAAGATTAAAGAATATTTAGCTAATCCTCCAATGTTAGTTCCTCCGGAATCGGGAAGACCTTTGATCCTGTATTTGACAATGCTAGACAACTCTTTTGGCTGCGCACTGGGGCAGCATGATGAAATTGGAAAGAAAGAGCATGCGATATATTACCTCAGCAAAAAGTTTACATCTTATGAGAAGCCCATGCCTGCAGGAAGACTTGCTAAATGGCAGATTCTGCTCACAGAATTTGACATCATCTATGTAACACGTACGACAATGAAGGCGCAAGCAGTTGCAGATCATCTAGCAGAGAATCCAGTGGATGATGAATATGAGCCGCTAAAGACATATTTTCCGAATGAGGAGGCAATTAATGTTGAAGAAATAGAGCAAAGTGACAAGCCAGGTTGGAGAATGTACTTCGACGGAGCCGTCAACAGTAAAGAAGTTTGGATTCGAGCAGTACTTATTTCAGAAACGGGTCAGCACTATCCCGTTACCTCTCAACTTCAATTTTTCTTTATCAAAAATATGGCCGAATATAAAGCATGTATATTGGTATTGAGGATGGCAGTAGATATGGGTGTTCAAGAGATTTTGGTCATGGGTGACTCGGATATTTTGATACATCAAATTCAAGGAGAATGGGAGACAAGAGATTTGAAATTGATACCTTATCGGCATTGTTTACATGAATTATCCCAAAGATTTCAATCTATTGAGTTTAAACATATCCCAAGAATGCACAATGAAGTAGCAGATGCTCTGGCCACATTATCCTCTATGTTGCATCATCCGGATAAAGCCTATATAGATCCACTTCAGATACATGTGTATGATCAAAATGCTTATTGTTTTGCTGTGGAAGAAGAGCTAGATGAAGAACCGTGGTATCATGATATCAAGGAATACTTGAAGACAGGAAAGTACCCAGAACAAGCCACTGGAGATCAGAAAAGGGAGGTGTGACACTTATGTATTTCGGCCATTGGCTCAACTTATGTTTGGAAACTAGAAGGATGTTTTATCATCGACACTTATTATAGTTGGGAAAGTCTTATTTTGATTTTTTGATATGATAAGTGGTAGCAAAAATAGACAGTTCGCCCGGTGGAAATTAAGGGTATCGGGTGCCGGTTGCACTAGCTTTATGGGGCGTAACAAACTTGGTATCAGAGCATAGGTTTAAGAATGTCCTAGGGTGTTCTGGAATCGTGTCTAGTAGAGTTCTTCTTATCGGTGAGTTGTGCACCACACTTATAATTGGGATGCTACTTGTACATTTTGAAATGTTTCTTCTTTTATTATTCTATATCGTGAGGATAGAGCTCGGTCTAGGAATTAATTTGAATAATGAATGTTATCCCTTGCCTTACAGAATATGGTGGTTACTAGACCCGCGAATGCTAGCCGAAGGTTTGTCCAAGTTCCTGATGCTGCTTCTGATAGGGCTCCTACTCCACGACCTCAGCCTAAAACAAATGCTCGCGCAAAGAAAAAGAAAACACTGACAAGGAATAAATCCCCACAACCACAGGCCCAAGTGGCCGAGAGTGCTCATATAGCCCAAGAAGAAATGGTGGGGGAGGCTATGGATGAAGCACCCGCTCCTCCACCCCCTCAGAACCAGATGGAACTGACTTTATTAGGGCTGGAACGTGCTATGTAAGCCTTCACAGGATTTGTTAGGGCACAAACCAATGCTACTGTTGGGAATCTTCAACATGGAGATGATGATGGGCAAGGTGTGGGAGGTGATGACATTTCCTCTTTGGCTATGAAATTCATAAGAATGAGCCCTCCAGTTTTTACGGGTACGGTCAAGGATAAGGATCCCTATATCTTCCTAGAAGAAATCCAAAAGATTCTTGATATCTTGTGCATCACCGGAGAAATTGCTGTACGATGTACGGCTCACCAGTTAAAAGATATTGCTTATTCTTGGTACCTTTGGTTCAAGGAATAGAGGCCACAAAATTCTTCTCCTATTCAGTGGAAAGAGTTTGAAACATGTTTTATTGGGAGGTTTTTATCTCCCGCTATTCGTAATAAGTATGCAATCAAGTTTGAAACCTTGAAACAAGGTACCATGACTGTTGATGAGTATAGCATTGAATTCACGCGTCTTGCTCGCTATGAACCACACTTGGTACCAGATGATGATGCTAGAGTTGAAAGGTTCTGCCGAGGGTTAATACATGGCTTGTTCAAGGGTGTAGCTGGCAGCCGTGCACGTTCTACTGTTGGAGCCATAGTTGATTTGGCCCATGACTGAGAGACCAACTTGGAGGAGAAAGGCTACTAGAGAACAAAACAAGAAAGCACGCACTTCGGGCATCTTCAATGTAGCTTCTCATATGGGCAAAGGTAACTTTAGTAAGGGGCCCTTAGGGCCGTCAACAACATCTCAATCATACAACACTTCTACAGCTAGAGAAGAGTACAATCATAGGGGCCGCCATGGCAAATCACAACATCACCAAGTACAATCTTCTCATGCTCAAAATAGTGTGGCCTAGGCACCACACCAGCGTACTCCATGTCCCAGGTGTGGGAAGGGCCACTTTGGCCAGTGTCGTATGGGGCAGGATGCTTATTATAGCTGTGGTAAGAAGGGACATTATAGTAATAATTGTCCTAAGTATTAGAGAGGAGCTAGTGGAGGTACAACAGAATATACCGGGCCTATAGCTACTACTTCAGTTGTACCTATCCCAGCTCGTACCACTCACGCCTCTACTGGAAGTGGTGCAGTTCGAGGTAGTGCATCAAGATCAGGAGGACCAGCTCGCTTTTATGCCATGGCGAGCCGACAAGAGTCAGAGGCCTCTCCAGCAGTTATCACAGGTATTCTATCAGTAAATTCACATAATGCTTATGATCTTATTGATCCTGGATCCACTTTTTCTTACGTAACGCCTTACTTGGCATCAAAGTTTGAGGTAGAGCCAGAACAACTACGTGAGTCATTCCTTGTTTCTACTCCGGTTGGTGACTCAATTATAGCCACCTTGATTTATAGAAATTGTAGAATTTTAGTCCAAGGTAGGAATATGACGGCAGATTTGATAGAATTGAAAAGATTGACTTCGATGTCATTATGGGTATGGATTGGCTATCTTCCTGCTATGAAAAACTCGATTGTTATACCAAGGAAGTAATGCTTGAAATTTCCGGGGAAGAGGTTATTGTGATGAAAGGGAGTATTGCAACGCTAGCGGGTAGGTTTATTTCCTACTTTCATGCGAGAAAAATTATTTCAAAAGGGTGTTTTTATCACTTAGTTCGAGTCACCGACATGGGCAAGAAGTTGACAACTGTTCAGTCGGTGCCAGTTGCTAAAGAGTTTTTTGAGGTCTTCCTCGATGAACTTCCTAGGATTCCCCCGGATAGAGAAATTGATTTCGGTATTGATGTATTTCTAGACACACAATCTATATCAATCCCGCCATATAGGATGGCACCTATAGAGCTGAGGGAATTGAAGGAGCAGTTGAAGGATCTGATTGATAAAGGGTTTATTAGGCCGAGCATTTCACCATGGGGTGCACCAGTCCTATTCCTTAGAAAGAAAGATGGGTCCCTCAGGATGTGCATAGACTACAGACAATTAAATAAGGTGACGATTAAGAACAAATATCTATTACCTAGAATTGATGATCTATTTGATCAGTTGCAGGGGGCTCAATACTTCTCAAAAATTGACTTGAGATCAGGTTATCATCAATTGAAAATAAGGGAGAAAGATATCCCGAAAACAACTTTCAGAACTCGACGGGCATTATGAGTTTTTAGTGATGTCTTTTGGATTGATAAATGCCCCATCAACATTTATGGATCTCAAGAATCGAGTCTTTAAGCCATTTCTTGACACTTTCATAATTGTGTTTATTGATGACATACTGGTGTGTTCAAAGAGTCGAGAAGAACATGCTAATCACTTGAGGACAACTTTGCAAGTATTTAAAGATAGAGAGCTATATGCAAAGTTCTCTAAATGTGAGTTTTGGCTCGATTATGTGGCGTTCTTAGGTCATGTAGTATCTAGTGAAGGTATCAAGGTAGATCCCTAGAAAATTAAAGTAGTAAGGGAATGGCCAAGACCAACCACATCGACAGAAATTCGTAGTTTTCTGGGATTAGCGGGATATTACCGCCGATTTGTTGAAGGGTTTTCTAGTTTAGCCGCTCCATTAAAAAAGTTGACTCAGAAAGCTACTAAATTTCAGTGGTCTGATGCATGTGAGAAAAGTTTTCAAGAGTTGAAGACTAGATTGACTACCGCACCTGTTTTGACCTTACTTACAAGTTTGGGTGGTTATACAGTTTATTGTGATGTTTCAAGAGTCGGATTGGGTTGTGTGCTCATGCAAAACGGAAAGGTTATTGCTTATGCCTCGAGACAGTTGAAGAACCACGAGAATAATTACCCCACCCATGATCTTGAATTGGCAGCGGTAGTTTTTGCCTCAAAAATTTGGCGTCATTATCTTTATGGAATCCATTGTGAAATGTTCACGGATCACAAAAGCCTTCAATATACTTTCAAATAAAAAGATTTGAATTTGAGGCAAAGAAGATGGTTAGAGTTATTGAAGGACTATGATATTGATATTCTATATCACCCATGCAAGGCAAATATTGTGGCTGATGCACATAGCAGAAAATCAGTAGGTAGTTTGGCTCGCTTGAAGGTCCAAAAGAGGCCCATGGCAAGAGAAATTCAAAAGTTATCAAACCAAGGGTTCGACTTGATGAAACAGAAGATGGTGATCTAGTTGGGGTTCGCATGGCACAATCAACTATGGGAGCACAAGTAAAAGAGCGACAATTCGAGGATCCAAATTTGCAAAACATCAAAGATGGTTTCCTAAGGAAAGAAATCACTGCTTTCACAATTGGTGAAGGCGATGGTGTTTTGAGAATGAGGTTAGGCTATGTGTTCCGAATGCTGGCGGACTTAGAGAGCGGATTATGGAAGAGGCACATAGTACAAGGTACTCCATACATCCAGGTTCTAACAAAATGTACCAAGACTTGAAACAAATTTATTGGTGGAATAAGATGAAAGAATCAGTGGCTAATCATGTTGTTAAGTGCTTAAACTGTCAAAAGGTTAAAGTTGAACACCAAAGACCCGCAGGTTTAGCCCAGAACATTGAGATTGCACTTTGAAGTGGGAAATTATTAACATGGATTTTGTAATAGGTTTGCCTCGTGTACTTATTACAAGCATGATTCTATATGGGTTATTGTGGATCAACTTATGAAGTCAGCTCACTTCTTGCCGGTAAAGACTACTCACACAACGGAACAATATGCACAATTGTATATACATGTGATAGTGGGGTTGCATGGTATTCCATTATCGATCATCTCTGAAAGAGGTACACAATTTACCGCTCATTTCTGGCATGCCAGAAGGGTTTGGCTACGAAGATAACTTTTAGTACCGCTTTTCACCCACAGACCGATGGGCAAGCAGAAAGAACAATTCAGACACTCGAGGACATGCTCCGAGCTTGTGTAATTGATTTTAAAGGAAATTGGGATGAACATCTTCCATTGATTGAATTTTCTTACAAGAACAGTTATCAAGGAAGTATTCAGATGGCTCCATATGAGGCACTTTATGGGCTACAATGTAGATCACACATAGGATGGTTTGAGACATGTGAAACAGAGTTACTGGATCCCGACCTTGTTTATGATTCCTTGGCGAAGGTAAAAGAAATCTTAAGACCGCTCAGAGTTGTCAAAAGTCTTATATGGATAAGAGACGTCGCGAGTTGAGTTTTAAAAAGGTTGATTTTGTTTTCTTGAAAGTGCCACCAATAAAGGGGGTTATGAGATTCGGTAAGAAGGGAAAGTTAAGACCATTGTTTAAAGGCCCCTACGAAATTCTTGAAGAAGTTGGCAAGGTGGCCTATGAATTGGCCCTACCCCCCGAGTTGTCCTCAGTGCATCCAGTTTTTCACGTGTCCATGCTTAGGAATTGTAAGCTTGATAATTCTCAAATAATACCCATCGAGACTATTAGGTAAATGATGGCTTGACATTTGAAGAAGTTCCTGTTCAAATTCTTGATAGGCAAGTGAGAAAGTTGAGGACAAAGGATATTGCTTCTGTTAAAGTTCTTTGGAGAAATCAAAATTCTGAAGAAGCTACTTGGGAAACGGAAGCTGACATGAGGGCTAGATATCCACACCTATTTTGAGAACACAGGTATTTGAACCTTTTGACTCAAAGTACCTGCTTGTTGATATATATTGTGTTGCAAGTTACAAAAATCCAAATTTTTCTTTTAATGAATTTAACCATTGGAAGGAAAGTGATAATTGATTTAATATGATAATGGTTATAATGATGTAATTAAGATAATGGTGTTTCTATTGATTAGCTAAGTAAATGTACATCATTACACATATTTTGATTATGTTGTATATTTGGGATAGTCCTATTTACAAATGAAACACCGCTAAATACATTTTTTTTGGAAACTGGATAATGAGTTACCTTTTAAGTAATTAAGGTAATGTGCGGGTGAGAAATAGCCCAGAGTCCCTATTAAACCTTAATAACAATCATGACCCAACATTCGAGGATGACTCTTTTTAAGCGGAGAATAATGTAAAGCCCCGTAATATTTAAATGTTTATTTGGGCTAATTATGTGTCTAATAACGTTGAGGTACCCACCTGGTATAAATAAGACCCAATTAAAAATTATTATAGGTATCAACTCTAAGGGATAACTATATTGAAGTTTTTGTGTATTATAGAATGGCAAGTCAACAAAGTAGTGCTTACTCTACCATGTGAGAAAATATTACAGCATCTACTTTCTGCAAAAGAGCAATTATATGAGGAGAATGATAGTCCAAAAAGTATCTTATAAAGTGGCTTTACAACGTTAGGATGAGAGACAAGTTCAATATTTTAATAAATGAGATAGAGACTTCAGGGTCCTTTTAAGACAATATAATATTTAAATCACATGAATTATTCGGGATTCTTGGCTGAATAAAGAGCAACAAAACAGAGTCTTCTTCTGTATTAAAACTCTAGTGACACTAAAGGGGGCTGGTGAACTTAAATCCCACAAGTTTTTTTTTTCCAGCAAATAACCAGTAACGACAGTAGCAAGAATATTGTTCCAATTTTATTCCAAGGATTCCTCCTAAGAACTTTAAGAAGAGGATTTCTAGGATTTCTTCAAGAGGTAATTTCTTATCTTTTGTTCAACTATGATGAACATAGAGGTTAATGAAGGTATTTAGGTGTTGAAAATATCTTTTAAATTGAGAATTTAGTGAATTTACGAAATGTTTATTCTTGAAATTTAAGAAATATGTGTAGAAAGTCATGACTAGTACTTTGGGATTATAAAATAGATGAATATAGTTCTTCATGATTTTTAATAATTTAGTTATTGGGTATTGAATTATTAAGGTCACTAGATGTAAGAAAGGTGGGTTTGAATTGAGGATGATCTAGTTGCTATGTCCTAAACTCTATATGAGTTGATTACGTTGAATCCAATTGGATTTAAAACAAAATGGTTATTATCATGTAGATTGAATCAAGATGAGCGCGTAAAAGGTTCTTGCATGTTATGGAAGGCTAGAATAAGGTAAGTTAAGATGTACTTTCTCTTAAGAATTATTTTACAAATTTCATAAATTCCAAAAAGTTACTAAAATTCTTTGAATTTTGGTTTGACTTCGTTAGAGTGAGCGACGACTGCCAACCATGGTTTAATATTTATAGTGTATAGTATTATTATATAGTATTGCTTACGTATAAGTTGTGGCGCTGAAGATTTTCAAGCTTTCATTCTTCGATAACACTTTATATTGTATTTTACCAACTTGATTTGAATTGATAATATTGTGAAATGTTAAAAGTTTATTTATGAATGTACTTCCTAGTTATTAAATTATCTTCACAGGAAATATTGCTCACTTGGGATATAAAAATAAAAGTGTACAAGACCTTTGGGTCAAAATGCTTTAAAGTATAGGTTGAGGAGAATTAAATATATTGAACATGGATCACACTTGCCATATGTGTATCACTTTACGTCCATAGATACAATTCACTGTGCTAGCACTATCGTCAAAATCCCATGACTTTGGGTGAGACGGCCTCGTGACCAGGCGATGGTCACTACAGTTATCGAATATTGTTGCTTATGGCAACTATGGAACTCCCCACAAAAAGGTTTAAAGTTTATTGAAGGCTCACAATCATATAAAGAGCTACACTTTTATGAAAGTGATATAAATTCTTGAAATGCTTAAATGTTCATCATTTATCACCACTATTTTTGCAAAGTGTTTTACTTATTACGTATCATGTGTATATTCTTTTATGTATCCCGAAAGTATCGCTTCAATCTTAAGAGAAGGAGTCAATGATACTTACGGGGTACAATTTCTATAGAAATTATACTCAGCTTCCTTTGTGGGGCATCTTATTTTATTGTTTCAGATCCTACTCACTTTGGAGGTGACGGTGCGTGCTAGGTGTCTTCTCCATCTTCCAGTTGCTTTTGGTGAGCCCACTACTACTTATGTGGGTTCATTGTTATTGTAGTATTTCTTTTGGATGATCCAGGGATTTATGTCTCGTATCATCATTCTCGTGTACTCCCTTAGAGGTTCCAGGCACAGGTGTGGGAGGTCTATAGGTTTATGAAAACTATCATTTTATCTTCATGTTATGCTATTATTTTTATTTCTACTACTTATCGTGAGAAAATGATTTTTGGCCGAAGCAATAAAATTCTAAAATTAAATAAATAATATTTTTTGTGTGCAATTACATGTTTGTTTCAAATAAGATGCATTTGAGTGATGAACAATTAAATATAAAAATTAGAAAATTAAAAATAGGCTGAGTATAAATTTTACAAATAAAAGAATTTTTAAAATAAAATTAACAAAAATACATATATATACCGAAAAATAAGAAAAAATAGCAAAAAATGGCAAAGCAATATCAAAAAATTGGAGAAAATAGGAAAATAAAAGAATTTGAGTAATTGAAAAAGAATATAAAAATAGAGTGAAAAACAAGAAGAAAATACATAAAAATAATAAAAAATACATGAAAAATAGAAAAAATACACATTTGAGCCATTTCTCCAGGCCCAGATGCATTGGCCCAATCAATTAAAGAAGATCGGTCCATCTGATTAGGTGACAAACAATCTCAGCCGTCCATTTATCTAATCCAACGACTGAGGATTAATCCGAAAATCTAATTAATTCAATAAAGTTGTGATGTTAAATCTGAGCCGTTCATTCATTTAATCCAACGGAAGAGATCAAAGCCCCTACTTAAACTAAGCGGTGTCGTTTGAAGGAGTTTAATCCTGGCCGTTGATCAACGATGATCCGATGGCCAGGAATTGTTCAGACGTTATAGGTATAAAAGGCCAGGTCTCTCTCAGAGACCGGCCATTTCACCACATTCTCAACCCTAGCCACCTGATGCTTATTCTTCCTCTCCTCTTGACGTCGCCGGCTATGGAGACTGCCCGCCGTTCATGGCAGTCTCCGGCCACTCTCTTACCCCAAAACTTTGCTCATCTCACTCCCCTACCCAAAACCACTAGGAAAAACATAGAAAACCCTAAAAGCCCTAAATCTTGAAAACCCGGTCATCGGAGTTCTTCTCCGGTGACCACCATCCTTTGACATTGGTCTCGAAATTAATACCCCAAAACCCTCTTCTCTTGATCTACAACCCCATGTAAACCTTTTCCTTCGAATCTTCTCCAATCGTTCGAATTTTCAAAAAAAAAGTCTCCGGAACCCTAACTCCGGCCGACTCAAACCGAACCCTACACCAAAGTTCCTTTCTTTGACATCTCTGAACCCATTTCTGTTATTAAAACCAATAAAAGACTTCAAGCTTGAAGTCTGAAATCTGAAAGAAAATAAAAGGAAACTGAATAAAAAGAAAAAGAAAAGAAAAGAACAAGAAAAGAAAACAAAAATGGGGAAGCTTAGGAGACATATCCTGCGAGCTAAGTCCCCGTCCCTCTATTTTTCTATTTTTGGTTGATGAACATGTTTTGTGTTATTTTCTGTTATATTTTGAAATTAGTCTGTTTGCATGTTAGATTTTATTCGTCTTCTCTTCATTTTATCTTTTATGATTCTTGTTATAACCTGTTTCTATTAGCTTATCTTATAATATTTTCTAATATTCTTTGTTAATAACATGCTTCACTAGTTTATTGTTAATCCTAGCTATTACACTTGACTATGTATGCTCAAGCACTTTAGGGTTTTCTGTTAGTCTTTAACATAAGAATATTCTGAGTATGCCTCTTATGTCAAATTTGATATACTGTGCATCAAAACCTGAATTGTGAAGTTATTTGATTGAAATTCAACAATATTCAAATTTCCCTTTAAGTTTTGGTTAAATGACAAATGATTCTGATTTTGTGGCTATGTGTGCAATTTGATATGAAAAGGCTATATTTGTAATATATTCATGCTATTAGACTACAATTAAGCTTAATATGTTGTTAGGTGATATTGGTTATAGTTGTTTAGACAGTTAATTGGATAAGTTGATTAATTTTGAAACATGAAAGTACTTTAATTAGATTAAAAAATGAAAATGACATAAAAGTGGCTAAAATTAAAATAACAATAGAGTGGTCAATGTTAAAACTAGCTAATTCTGTAAAATTCTGAGTCTGAATCCAAGTGGCACTACTAGAAAATAGGCCTAAGGCAACGCCACAACATCCGTTGCCATAGTAACGACAACCGTTGCGATAGAGATAGTGGCACGGTTTAGCGTCTGTTGCGGGAACTTGCGTCGCCATTGGTCAATTGCAACGGTTTCAAGCAACGGTTTAATAACCGTTGCCATAGGAACATCTAATGCAACGGTTGTATCATGACCAAAACCAACAGTTAATAGTGAGTTATGGCGACGGTTTTGAACCGCCGCTATTTGGATATTGCAACGACTGAGAACCGTTACTATAGACATAACAACATTTTATATATTATTTTGTTTTACCTGTTGGAACGGTTATTACAGGCTGATGCAACGGTTATGCTGAGCTACTGCAACGAATATCCTGAGCTACTACAACACGTATCGTGTGCTACTGCAACGCTTATCTTGAGATACTGCAACGCTTATTGGAAGCTATATAACGATATCGCAACAAGATAAATATACACTGAAATTAATACATAACTGACGAAATGAAAATATATTCATCAACAGAATCATAATTCAAAATATACAACTGCAATTATCCATTTATAAAAGTAAAATATACGATAAAAGTGTTTAATAATCCAAGAGTTGGAATACATAAGTTTGCAAAATAGTTACAAAATAAAAACATTCCTAGATTGTCTGAAGATTCTTCGATCAATACTTTTAGGTAAGGTCTTCACTGCTTTCATCTCCCCCTTGATCATTTGGTTCACCTGTAAATTCAACAAGAACAGAAATAGTTAGAGGCAAGAAAAAGATGTTAGAGGCAAGAAAAAGAAATAGTTAGAGGTAAGAAAAATAGTTACAGGACCATTCTGCCTAATAATCTGCCATTATGCCTAACAAAAGGCGTGTAAGAAACATTCAAATCAGCCTAACAACATACAGCAGCACATACATGGCGGATGCACACCTGATTATCACATTCACAACAAGTACTTGAAAGGGAAAAGAAGTAAATAAATATCACAGCAAGCTAAGATAGTAACCACCACTAACCAAATACATCTGGAATACTACTAAGACTTGATGCATTAATCTGCATCTTCTTAGGTTCATATTCACCTATTGCTTTCTCAAATAGCTAGAACACCAGCCTATTCTATTTTTTTTTATTTGCACCAAGTGTCCGAATCTCATCGAGACCCCGACTAATCCCAAGGGTGCCCAGGCCCTCGGCAAGGAGTTTCCCACAAGAACCCCAGCCTATTCTGTTATGCTATCTAAAAAGCAACTTTTGTCAATTTAGAGGTTGACATGAAACATCAGGCTATTCATTCATATATCTGAAACTAACAAGTAAACAAGACCATTCTGAACATAATTTCTATTTTCCTCTTAATTTAATTGTACTTTATGATTTCTCATCTTCCATGGTTCATCCAGTTTTGATCTCAAGATCATAAGCATTCTTAACTATAAAGAAATAACTTCTTCTTATCTCTTCTTAATTGTCATCTTTTGTACAATTCCAGAATCTTTTCTTTACTTGATTTCCCTTATCTTCGGAATTTTGAAAGCAATTATGTCATATTCAGAGATTACTAGAATCATGACTAGTCTAATGAATAATTGTAGTAGAATAGACTATAACTGTAACGACTAAGAAATAGCACTGTAACGACTGTAAAGACTAAAAAATAGCACTGTAACGACTGTAATACAACTGTAATGAGCACTGTAATGAAATAGCATTCTGTTTAAAACCTCGGCTTTAGCCATTGGCATATAGTCGTCTTGCTTATCTATTTTAAAATTTCAGTAAAATAATGAAACACTAGTAGTTCAATTAATTAGAAGTAGCAAAGGATAGCATTTTGAGAGAAACAGATGGTGCACACAACAAACGAGGAAAAGAGAGACCAATTCTCCGTTTTTGAGTGATATAGATTGCGTACACAACCAATCTATAACTAATATAAAAAAGAAATCGAACCTTGATTGTTGCTGCCAAAAGATGGCATGTTGATTGGTTGAATAGCTGCTTGTTGTGCGGACGAAGCTTCTCCTGGCACAAGTTTGCTATAACATTAGGATCGACTGTAATACAACTATAACGACTAAGAAATAGCACTGTAACGACTGTAATACAACTGTAATGAGCACTATAACGACTAAGAAATAGCATTCCAAACGACCCTCGACAGTGTTGACATATAATTCAAGAAATAGCATTCAAACGATTGTGGACTAAACCGTGGTAGACAGAGGATAGGATTCACAAAGGCATGAGGATTCAATAAGGATTTTCCCTGTGTTTCTTCTTATTACCTGGCTTTTGTGCTCTTCATTTGCTTGCATTTAAATGGAAATGACTGCACTTTTACTAGCTTTTTTCTTTTCATATATGTGTCTCTTATGTTTATCAATTTTTTCTTTAGCTTTTTTGTGCTGAACTTTGGGATAAGAACATCCTTTTTGTGGTGGACCATTGCTTGTGAATTAGTCGAATCTATTTTGTACAGGTTATATGTTTGGTTTCTTAAAGCATTGGAACTTAATTATCTGCAATGCTGTCTCTGCCTCCACTGAAAACAGCAACACAGTTGAAAGAAAAATTTGCATCCCAGCAATAGACCATCATCTCAGATAATGGTCTGTATGTCCAAAACTGAGGATCCTATAGAAAAGGAATGGTCTATAACCAAGGATGCATGTTCCACATGTAAGGCATGTCAACTGAAGAAAGAAACTGGTAAAACAGAATCCAACCAGCTCTCCTATATCAAGCTACAGGTTTTTGCAACCAGCTCTCCTATATTAGAATCCAACCAACTCTCCTATATCAAGCTACAGGTAAAACATAATCCAATTGTAGGTTTATCTCAAGCTACAGATTTTTGTAATAAAAATGGACTATACTGCTGCGCAAGAGCATGTGAAATTTCCAACAATTCAAAGGTATGCAAGGAAGGGTGGCTAAACACTTTAATGTTGATGTCGATACTAGTTAACTTTGGTGCAAGGCAAATATCATTGCCAGAAGCAAATTTGCTGGCTGGACTGAACCATTGATAGCATGTCTAATTATGTCTAAGCATACAATCAGGTCATCAGATGATACAGACGTCCAAGAATGCTAGAAAATCCAATGCATGAAATGAGGAAAACACTAGCAGAAGGCAACTCACTTAGAGATACATATTGCTCACACAAAAAAGAGGAAAAGAAAGATCAATTCTCTGTTTTTGAGTGATACAGATTGCGCACACAACCAATCTATAACTAATATCGAAAGGAAATTTAACCTTTATTGTTGCTGCCAAAAGATGGCCTGTTGATTGGTTGAATAGCTACTTGTTGTGCAGATGAAGCTTCTCCTGGTGAACGAGCACACAAGTTTGCTATAATATTAGGATCAATTTGCAATCCTGAACGCTGAAGCTGTACAAAGATATCTCCTAGAATTTCTTGTCGCATCATTCTCTTTTGTTCCTCATATTGTTCCTTCTGTTTCTCAAATTGTTCCTTCTGTTCCTCGAACATTCTTGTCATCATTTCTTCCATTTGTTGCACCAGATCATTTGTAGCGTTTGAAGAGGATTCAAAATGTCCCATTTTTCCTTTCAAAGAAGTGCTTGTAACCCCTCGTCCATACAATCTAAGATGTCCCAGATGTTCAGGTCCCATAACGGCTGCAAATGCATTAACAGAAGTGCTACCATCTTCACTTTGTTGTGTTTTAATTTTTTCCATTTCAGCCTATAATACAAATTTTTAAAATGAAAATTCTAGTAACTAAAAGCCAGTACGAACAAATAATAATTTCAATAAAAAAACAATAAGATAGAGTTCGCACAATTTTAGTAGTTGTATCTTCATCAGATTCCTTGTATGACCTTCCAGGTTTTCTTGCTCTTGTAGTCACAAAGAATTCTCGAAGAGATAAAGATTCGGAAGTGTTCTTCTCTTTTTCCTAGATACATTATATAAGATTGGGTGTCAAAAATATTCTTAGAAATGACAACATGTTCATATTTACTGATAAATAAGAGCACACACCAAATCATTGCGGGCTACAGCAAAGCTTGTTTTGCCAACGGTATGTGGATTCTTCATTTTTTTTCGATTCTCGGTATTGATCTCTGACATTTTCTGCACATAAAGGAGTCAACAAGACTAGAGAAAGAAGTGTTCAGTTAAGTTATACCTCAAATGAGCTCACTGGTACTCAAAAACGCTAAATCATCAAACTTGTACAAGTATATAATTAGTGAAACTACTTATTAAATACTCTCTTTCATTTAACCAACAAGATTAACCTATTAAATAATTCAAGTTTAGCAACTATAGAGGAGAGTAGGATTAAGAGTTAAGACAAGTTCTTATTCTCAATCAAATGTGAAGATATGCACAATCTTTATGGTGTAATGAAGAATTGAACAATCAGATGTGAAGATATGCACAATCTCTACGGTTTTTGATGAGAAAATGAAGAATTGAATGCTAAAGAAGCAAAAGACAATCGCTAGAGAGAAAGAAAAAAGAAGACGAGGATGATAAAGCGGATAATATGTACTAGTTGTAAGTTATAAATGCAAATATACCATTGTTTGTAAGTTATAAGTTTTAGTCGCTGTAAGTAATTTAACTTACATGGACTTTTTCGGAGTTCCAATATTTGAGGAGATCCTTAAATTGAGATGTTGGAATATATTCAGGCCTATTTTGCATTCGAATTTCATCATTCTCGTAGGCTTCAAAGTGCTTTCTTTTTAAATTACTCTTGTGTCTTCTCCAAGCTGCTTGAATTCCCTCAAAAACCCATTTTTTTACAGTGTCAGGGATATCATATTTTTCCTATAAATTTTTTTAAGGAGTTAGTAAAAAAGTATTGAATATATTCAAACAAAAATTGAATTAGAAACTTCAAACCTTGGTATATGCCCACAAATCATCTTTTGTGTCCATTTTCCTCCAATCATATATATCAAGAGGGCAAAGATTCGCATTCCTTGCCAATGTGCCAAGGAAACTGCCCAATTCTGCCACAACATCTTTACTAGGACCAACAAGTTGATTTTGCTCATTTACTACGATCAATTTTCGGTCATGCCTCCCATGTACATTTAACATCTTTGTTTTACCTCTTTTCCTTTTTTGAGCAGAAGACCCTACAATAATACAACCATAGATAATCAGAAAATTGCATATAATTCAATTTTATAATTGAAAAAGAATGCTAGTATTTGTATGCAAATTCTTGCCTTGTTGTTCAGATTGTTTTTGTACACCAACAGTTGAATTCAATTGCATTTGCTCCTCTAATATTTCTGCTGCAGGGGTGGCTATTTGAGTTAGTATCTGATTGTCTTCAGCTAAATTTTGAAGATGCTCACGCTCTTCACTTGATCGTATACCGCTAGCTGGAACCTTTGTTTTTCTGGTCAGCGATAACGTTTTTGGTATGCCAAAGAGGCAAGTGTTCCAGCAGTAATACATGTCGAGTTTTTTGTTTTTTTCTTTTGTTTCAGACCTTCGTCATGTCTCATGACAATCAAAATCTGTCAAAAGAATAAAACACAAAACAGTTATAGCCAAAATCAGTATATAAGAAAGCAATCTAATCATTGTTCCTATCTACCAAAAATATTAAACACCTGAAATGCAAAACCTACGTGATGTTCCTGTTAAGACAGCATTATCAAGGATTTTTAATGTGGTGAATCCAGTTGTGCAAGCCTATGATAATCAGATTTTGTCTAAAGCTGTAACTGGTTTTTCTTAGACTTCTATCTTAGATAGTCTAATACCTTAATGTAATGCCAAGAGCTGAGGTAGGAGCTGTTCCATTGAATGATACAAGTGCTTATCCACAGATTTGGTGCGAGGACTAGCATTTAGATATGGATAGAAACATGACTAGAGTGGAATAAACATGGGCATCACTTAAAACCAGTTGCAAATTCAGAGCCCATGGTAGTAAGAAATAGGTACTGCATGTATGAAAATGAATTCTATACTACATTAGCAACAATCTTACAATTCCAATGTGATACGGAAACCACTACAAACTCCACTTGTGGGAATACACCGGGTTGTTGTTGGTGTACACGGAAACCACTATGAAGGTTTCAAGAGCAATCCAGTTTACTCTTTCAAAGGTCATGTATGATCCCTTGTAGATAAATTCCAGCATTGGAACCATTCTGATAGGTGTTAATAGGTACAGAAGAACAATTATAATGCAGGAAAGGAAGGGGAAAGGAGAAGGGCAAGACAAAGAGAGCTAAGGGACATATTGTAAGAAACACACTAAAATGCAAAAACAATCCGGCCATTATACAGCAAAATCACACACCTAACTCTGCAAACACATGCCAATTGGCATTATACTAATCTAATAGATCATCTAAGATAGAAGTCTAAGAAAATCAAGGTGTGGCAGATGGAAATCGAGGCTCAGCTGGTGTTGAGCAGAGTTTACCAGTTCCATGTGGTAATGCAGAACTGGAAAACAGTCAGCTATGGTGGTGTCAAATTTGGAAGCTACTGTTCCATTGAATGATACAAGTGTTCGAGCTGTTTTTAGAGGTTCAGTTGACGCCACTGGGATTATTGATGTGCAGGATCTGTTCCATTAAATGATACAAGTGCTTATCCATAGATTTCTTACTAAAAGAGTGAGCAACCCCAAGTTGCAGGATCAATGTGTGATGGCAAAGCACTATAAGCAAGTTCGTGTATATTTCCAACTTACCATCAGTCTGCTAATTAAAAATTCCCAACTAGCCAAACCTTAGAAACAAAAGAAGCACCCAGAAACAGAACTTCATAAGCTCATCTTCCACCAGAAGGAAAGGAAGTCCAAAGTAGAACTATCAGAACGTTGATTTGGGAGAAATAACATCCTTGGGATCTCATCATTGGTCAAATATCCAAGAGTACTTCTAACTTCAGCAAAAAGTAAAGCTTCATCAAGATTCCAGAATTGATTCAATATAGTTGCAAGTAAAAGTTTTGAACTACACAAAGTTCAACTGCGAAACTTGGAGCCCCTCGCACAACCCACAAACCTAAAGAAAATACTGATCCTACACTACTTGTAACACTAGTCCAAGGCTTGTTCAGGAGAGAAAATCTGTGGATAACCTGCAACAGTGCCGAGTTCAGGAGAGAACTTTTCAGGAACTACTAGACTGCATAGTTGCACTTTCAGGCTTTCTTCTGATAGCTTCATGTGCAGTAAGTACTAGAACTTATCCTCTATGCTGTGTAACCCCCCACCCCCCAGCTAAAAGAAAAAAGACTACGGTCAGCACTAGAAACAACATGTTATTAATTCATGTTTTACCTGAAAACTATACTCTACTGCATCTAGAAACAATGGAGCAACAACCTTCCACAAACACAGGTGATCAAGAAACAACCAGACTGTTATGCATAACAGAGTTATGGTGCACAACAGGCAAAGAAAATTACATTCAAATAATAACTATAGAACAATCAAAGAAGCAATATGAAATAACATTCTTTTCCATTTTCTTTCAAAGTGATGGTACAAAGAAGAATAGAAGAAAATGCAAAAGAGAACTCTTCCGAAGTTTTCATATTTGCATATTCAAAAAAAGTTTAGAAATTACTCTTCAATCATCAGCATCCATCCAATCCCAATCAGTATCATCAATATCATCATCTTCTTCCGATGTTTCTATATTTGTATCTTGTAAAAGCTCTGCATGAGATGGCATATCAATAACATCACTAGGAACATCTGCTCTCGACCATATGACATCAACATCAGGTAATCTAACTAATGAACCAATATCATCATCAAGCTCCCTCCAAAATGTGTCTACATTATTATCATAATTCTCTTCCTCCAAATCATACAAGTCAATAGGGACTCTGTTTCTTGGGTAATAAACATCATTCTCTGTTGGATCCTTCACATAAAAAACTTGATGCACTTGAGATGCCAATACAAAGGGGTCATCGACACTACATAATCTGTTGAAGTATACCCGAGTTAAGCCATATTCATCTATTTCATTATGGAACCAATCACATCTAAGCAATATAACACTAAAACAACTCTAATAATCAATCTCAATGATATCCTGAATAGATCCATAATAGATAACCTCTCCATCAATAGGGTTTGAATCTCTAGCACTAGCAAAACTATCAGTTTTTGCTGACAGAGTCACTCCATTATTTTGAGTCTTGACTCGGCTATCTCGTTCCATCGTATGAAATTGGCATCCATTGATGAAATATCCAATATATCTTTTTGCAACTATATTAGGCCCTTTAGCTAGCCATCGTAAATGATTTGGCACATCAACAATTTTAACTTTCTCTTTGAACCAGTTGTCGAATTGCTGACTAGGATTCCGTGCTCTAATCCATGCATTTGATCTTGTATTATTATCTATTAAACTCTTATGTTCCCTGCAAACATGAAAATTTTAGATTCATATATTAGCCTTTATTAATAAAGTATAAATTATCATATCATATAAGTAAATTAATAAAGTTTATAATAAAAATGATAATTATCTTACTGGATGAACATCTCCATTAGTTCATCTCCGGTATTGAACAGAACATATCGATGTGCTTCAATACATAATTGTAAATCCATGGTAAATGCATTGCCTTTGGTTTTCTTCTCACGTCCGATTGGATGGCCTATCTTAGGGAATATAGGTGACACATCATCTCCCTCTGTTTCAACCCATTCATCATCTTTTGTTTGATACCTGCTAAATCTTGTTTTCACCTCATCGTGTAGGTATCTCGAACAAAAGGTCAAGCACTCTTCGGCCAAAAATCCCTTCGCTATTAACGCTTCTGGATGATATCGGTTACGAACAAATGCCTTATACTTACACTGATTTCTCTCAATAGGATACATCCAACGCAAATGAGCCGGACCCCCAAGATTAATTTCATCTACTAAATGGAAAGGCAAATGTTCCATTCTGTCAAAAAAAATTGGAGGAAATATCTTTTCAAGGTAGCACTCAATTTCATTGATTTCAGATTGCATTATTTCAAGATCTCTTCTCCTTATAACCTTGCTACATATGCCTCTAAAGAAGTTCCCCAACCTAATCAAGACCAAAGAAACATTCTTCGGCAACACTTTTCTAACTACAACCTGGAGCAATTAATGCATGATAAAATGAGCATCATGACTCTTGTACCCTGATACTTTCATTTCCTCCACTTCCACACGTCGTGATATATTCGATCCACACCCTTTTGGTAATTTCACATTTTTTAAAACAGTGCAAAACAACCTTTTCTCTTCTGGTTGCATGGAGAAACAAGCTTTAGCCAAATAAACTTTCTTATTATCCTTATTTTTTAATGGTTGAAGCTCTTTTCGTATCCCCATCTCTTCCAAGTCATAGCAAGAGTTTACACGATCTTTTGACTTTCCAGGCATATCCAATAAAGTACCAAGTAAACTATCACATATGTTCTTCTCGATGTGCATTACATCAAGATTGTGTCTCAATTTGTTATGTTCCCAATACGGCAATTCAAAAAAGATTGATTTTTTCTTCCACGGACCTTCATTACCCTGACACCGTTTCTTTTGACCCTTTCCAAAGACATGATTAAATTCACGCAATTATTCTGACACATCTACACCTAACATGGGAGTAGGTGCTATTATATGATCCTCTTTACCATCAAATGATTTCTTATATCTTCGAAATTGATGATCAGGAGGCAAAAATGACCGATGACCCAAGTAACACATCTTACGACTATGTTTGAGATACTGAGAGCATGATCCATAGTTACAAGTCGGGCATGCGAGTCTCCCATTGGTGCTCCATCCGGAAAGCATTGCTAGTGCTGGAAAATCACTAACTGTCCACAACAAGGCTGCACGCATTTGAAACGTTTGGTCAGATTTAGCATCATATGTTTCTACCCCTGTTTCCTATAGTTCCTTCAATTCAAAAATCAGTGGTTGTAAGTACACATCTATATCATTTCCTGGTGAAGAAGGACCTGGAATGGTCATTGACAACATTATATACTCCGGCTTCATGCAAATCCATGGCAATAAATTATAGTTCATTAGCATAACAGGCCATGTGCTATGGGAAATGCTCATGGTTCGAAACGGATTAAAACCATCACTTGAAATACCCAATCTAACATTACGAGGATCCCGAGAGAAATCCTTGTGCAAGAAATCAAAATTCTTCCATGCTTCCCCATCAGTGGGATGTCTTAAATTCCCATCATTGGGTCGTTCAGTAGCATGCCATCTCATAGCTGCAGCTGTTTCAGAGCACATGAATATCCTTTGAAGCCTAGGCTTTAAGGGAAAGTACCTTAAAACCTTTGCAGGGATTTTGGAGCTTGCATTAGTCACGCCATCAACAACATTCTTCCATCTAAAAGTTCCACATACAGAGCAATTATCATTCTTCTCATTTTCATTCCAAAAAAGCATGCAATCCTTAGAGCACGCATGTATGTTTTCATAATGAAGACCCAAATCTTTTATCATATTTTTTGCCTTGTAAAAAGACTCGGGTAGCTTAGCAAATGGAAATGCCTCTTTTAACAACTCTAACAAGTCTGAAAAAGCAACATTACTCAATCCATGAATGCATTTGATTAATTACAATCGAATGGTGAAACTCAGTTTAGAAAAATTCTCACACCCCGGATATAACTCTTGTTTTCTTTCCTCCACTAATTTAAAAAATTTCTTTGCATCTTCAGATGGTCCCTCTCGCACGCCTTCTTCATGCCTCGTATCACCCTCAACATTTCTAAAAGTGTCATGAAGTAGTCCATCAATATCATAATGCATGTTGGAAGATTCATCGCAATTGCTTGGATGTGGATTATTTCTCGAGGAAATCTTTTCCCCGTGAAAAATCCATTTGGTGTATCCTTGAATAAATCCATAACCAACCAAGTGGTCCTCTACTACATTTCTAATATGCCAATAACAATTAGCACATTTTTTGCAAGGACATAATATTTCATTGCCTTGGGAAGCCCGTTCAAATGCCCTATCAAGAAAATCATTCACGTCCCGAATATACTCATCCATGTATCTTCAGAGACCCATCCAACTTTTATCTCCATTATCCATTGAATATTAAATCCCCTATAGGTCACAAATGCGAATCAGAAAAATTAAGATCCAAATAACAAATTCCACGAATTACTGGAGGTACATAATTATATCACTTAATCTGAAGCTTTCTCTATTGCACAAAAAGAAAGAGATGCAAGTAGATTCCTAGTTATATCATCTTCCATATTAACTCGATCATTTCAGTAAGTAGATTTCAACAAATAAGTGCTAAATTCACCACCGAAACTAACTCACACTTAAACTTTTCATTGAAATATGCTAACATAAACATAAACCAACAGAGGAATATTTCAACATGAGGTTGACAGAAGATAATTTCAAGAGATCCAGAGGTTAGAGAAAGTTGTAGCTTAGATTTCTAGGCCAAATATCTCCACACCACTAATAACACAGATTTTCAAGATACCTTTGTCATTCTAAACAGATATGAAAACAAAAATTTTATAGCAAATACAACAGTAAATGCAAACGACAAAAAAGCTTCTGCAAATTGCTAAACAACATTTCGTAGGTCATGTTTGTACTTCTCATAAACAATTAACAACACAATAACTCTTGTAGCCAAAAGATACAGTAATCGGCAATGAAACGACAACAAAATAAAGAAATCAACAAAAGTCTAAAGTCGTAATCACAAACCACAACGATTTATAAACTAATTAGAGAGAATTATCCTAATTGAAATTAAAAACATGTTTAGGAAGGCCGGCAAAAAATCGATGCATGTCAATTGAAGTTGATATGTTTAAAAAGTTACTAAGCAAGTTTAAAAATTAGACATACCTTAACAGGATTGTACTTGTAGAATATTGGAGAAGCATGGTTGCAAGATGATAAATCTGATCAACCTCGACTAACAACGGCTCTGTCACATCTGCAAATGATAAAAGGGAAATATCATTATTCCATTGAGTTTTTTCAGTATATGCCTTTAATATGCTACTATGTCATGCATTACATATGAAAATAGACACTTTTTACAGCATGTATAGACTATCTTAAAATCTTTCCAGATAGACGTACCAGTCAACTCATCCGATTTCAGATAAATTCATTGCAAAATCACTGTATTCGCAAAGTCGACATGTTCTTTCTACGGAAATATAATCAAAATCTCCAATGTACGAATGAAAATCACAATGGCTAAGGCCATCGACAAAACCTTGAGTTCAACTCTTAACCAAATCTCCAATATATGAAAGTAACATCTGTATTGGATTTTCATGTAACTACAGTTACATATCAAAATTAGACGAAAACAAATGCCATAGCATCAGTCAAAATCATACCTAATCCAAGTTTTACCTTCCAGTTACCAAAAAAAAAAGCATGCTCACCTATTGCAAACCAGCGACTGTTCTAAGATATCATTCAAATAGAAAATGCATATCGAATTCTGATGTCGAGTCCCTAATTATCCCATTTTTGGAACAAATCGGGACAATTTGAAGTAACAGAGATGGACTTTAACAGTATTATTAACTTAATCCTAGACAAAAGTCTTCATACATCGAATCACCTTAAATAGGAAAAAGAAATCTTAAATATACCAGATTTTAGCATTCATATCCATATGTCTTTACTGAAATCGAGTCACCGTAAATAGGAAAACATTTCATCTAAGTTCATGTACTGAAATAGAAAGTGACAAACGAACCTTCCCACTTCCAGATAGCCGAATAAACCAGTCGAAGGAATTTTCAACAAAATCTTTTCTCTGTAAGCTTTTCTCTGTGGTTGCTTGAGTGTGGACAGCAAGTCAATCTTTCAAGGCTTGTAACAAATTTAGGGTTTTTGCTTTTTGTATCTGTGTTACAACTTTTTGTTTTTCTTTTTGTTTTACTTGAGACGTCTAGTCTCTGTTTTCCGAAAAACATGGCGCGGAATATTTTGGGGGAGGGAAAACAGGGAGGGAAAGTAATACGGTCCCACTAGCACTATTTTTTCAGGAACCGTTGCCGAAGATAGTCTATTACAACGGATTAAGAAACCGTTGCAGTACGTAAGTCTATAGCCACGGTTTTTGTCCTAATTTAACGGTTGATTTTACTACCTATCTTAGTAGGCCTGAGAGGATTATGCGACAGTTGTAACTGTTGCCATACATATTTTATTGCAATGCTTGCGTAACCGTTGCTAAAATACTGTTGCCATAGGTCTATTTTCTAGTAGTGTGGTTTGTTCTGAAATTAGGTTAACTCTTAGTAATAGACAATAAAAGCCTAAGATGGCTAGATTTGTAAGTCTTAAACTAGCCTTAAAAAGGCTATTGAATAACAGTGTTTAATTTTAGAAAGCCAAGTCCAAAATACTAAACTGGCTGAAATGGAAAGGCTTAATCCTTAATAAATAAATAGGCTTGTCCTGCAAATTACTCTAACACAAAGAAATGAAAGGAAAAACCTCTTAAAAGAGGTTAAAATTGAAATGAAGCTAAAACTCTAATCTGGCTAAGTCTTAAAGACTTATATAACAATAGCCAGAAGTTAAATAAGGGTTAAAATTGAATACCCAGACCTGGATAAGGTCGGGTAATTAGTAATCAGCAATAAAGGTATAAGAGGAAATGAAAATGGCATAATTGTGGATTTAATAGAGCCTATAAGGACAATTAAGACATTTGGGCCTAGTATTTCTGCAATATTGCACAAAACAAAGGGTATAATAGACCCAATAAAAAGGCAAATTCGTTAATAACCTTAGCAAGTGAGGGCATACTAGTAATACACCTCAAATAGAACCTAATAGAACCTTCCAGCACATGCTGGAAGGCAAATTTGAATCTGAAATGGGTATTAAAGTGTAGTAAATAAAAGAATTAAAGGGAGGGAATTAGAAATAACTTTTTCAAATTCCCCCCCCCCCAAAATTTCACCAGTACTATCTATAAATAGGCTGGAATAGAGCCTGATTAGGGGCTGGATTTTTGAATGAATTCAGAAATACACTAAAATATTAATACATATGGTAGTCTTTTGGGTATTGGTCAAAGCCTTGCTCTGAAGCTCTGTAGAAATTCCTCTGTTATCTGCTGGTTATTTGGATTTTCTACTGGTCTTCTGCTATTGTGTTGATGGGTATTTGCTTTACTGATTCTTAAATCCATACTCGACTACTGAACTTGATTGTGTTGCTGTGATTCATTCATCTCCACTGCTGTTGCATTACTGCTGTGATCTACCTGCTTATTTCTCATCTTTGTCTCCCTTAGACTCATCAATTTTCATTGCTGAATCCGGTACACAGCTGAACTACAAACATGTAATTGCTGTCGACTGAAGTGGATGAATAAATCAAGTTGAATTCTCAATAGTTCATTTTCTGAATTTGTTTTTTTGTATTTAGATGATGAATATTTGACATTGTAATTCAGTAGGAATTGCTGTATAATTGATTCATGTGAGATACAGATGAAAACTGAAAACAATGTAATAGAATAGTAAATAGAGTAGAGTAACGGTAGCAATTAAAATTACTTAGTTAAAATAGGTTAAAAACTAATCTGGTACATCTAGTTTAAAAACAAGTGCATAACATGTAGATTAATAATGACATTAACGTGTAACAATTAGTTTAACCCGATAATCGTTAGTTTAATTTGAACAGTGTTAGTAGTAATTGAAATACTACGGTTAAAACTGACATTCGAATATGAAGTCATATATCACATAGTTAGTTAAATGAGTTACATGAAATAGTTTAATGTTTAATACAATTGGATAACTCTCTGAAAGTTACAATTAATTGGGATTAGTGTATTGTCAGGTAAATTTCATATCGTTGAACACATCATTTTAATCAATTAATAACCTGTTTAGTAATTTTGAAATTAGCCATTGAACCATAGAGGCGAAATCAGTTTGTTAATTAGATTCTATTTACATCAGATAGTTAAAATTGGAAATTGTTAATGTAATTATGTATTATCTTCTATTCATTGAATAAATACAATTTAAATTTATTTTCTACTGGTTCTGAATATTTGTATGTGATTAGTTTTAATTTTAGTTCCTCTTCTTCAATCATGTCTAGTTTGGGCTTAACAAATACCGATGGCCTGAATCTGGAACGGTTCATAATTGAGCCTTCTGTTGGACATTTTCAACGTATTCTGGGTTTTAAGACCAAGACGCATGAACTGGTATGCTGAAATAAGTACAGACAGCCCAGGCCCGTGTAATATAAAAATAAGGCCTGGACTTAAATTCTGGAAAAACAATAAACTAGGGAAAACCCAAAAAATAGAAAACATAGTATGTATATAGGAATGAACTAAAAATCAAGTGGGACGAGCCTCGCATTAAAAACAAAATAGCGGGGCCCCCATATAAATGCATAGCTATATATCAGACTCGGGAATGTTGATAGTTAATTTCACAACCTTTCCAAAAGATTAAGAAGCCGATAGATAATTTAGGCACGACTTTTAAAATATACTTTCCTAATACTAGTGCACATTTGATGTTACTCAAATCGTAAATCTCGGCGAAGCCGAAATGTGTTAAAGGTCACAGGCGTACTGGTTGCGATGTGACTCAAAATACGTTTTCGCGACGTCGCAATTCGAAAAATATTCAAAGTGAAACACATACATATTGTTAAAATGCATGTAATAAATCATCTAAAATAAAGAATGACAGTTGAGCGACCGTGCTAAAACCACGAAATCCAGGAGTGCCTAACACCTTCTTCCGGGTTAACAAAATTCCTTATCCAGATTTCTTGTTGCGCGGACTGTTAAAAACAGAGTCAACTTCCTCGGATTCGGGATTAATCGGTGACTTGGGACACCATTATTTTCCCAAGTGGTGACTCTGAAATTGTAAATAAGATCCCGAACCGATTGTCCTTTATTTGGAAAAACTCCTTCCTCGTTGTTATTATATCCTTTCCCGGGGTATTCATAATATCGAGGTATACCTTATTATCTTAATCGGGGAAATCAAAAAACGTAGTAAAAAGGGAGGTGTGACAGCTCTGGCGACTCTACTGGGGACAAGCAACCCAGAACTTCGGTTTAGGGTTTAAGAATTTGAGCTTGTTAGAATTGCCGTTCTTGTTATTATTTAACTTTGTTACATGCTTTGACCAATATGTTACGTGTTTTATCGGTTTAATATTATGTGGATTGTATATATAAAATTTTTCCGAAAACCCTTCTCTTCTTTACCTCCGGGGATGTACTTACTGGTTGAGACTCCCCTTTCTGTTAAGTTATACCCAAAATAAGAAATAGAGACCGGATAAGTGTCACGCCCCAAATCGAGGAACATGACCGGCGCCTGACCGGGTTGCCCCAGCCAAGCGGACCTGGGTGCCTTTCATTCCCACGCGTTACCCCTGTGTTGACTGTTTCTCATTAACCAAATATCTAACCAATTATAACTGATTTTACAGTATACAAACATAAACGATACGAGTGATTCATTAACTAGATTTCAATTTTTACAACGCCCGACATAACACAATATATATACATAAGACTGGAGTCCCACAGTTTACATGTCTACAGAGCCTCTAGGATACAAAAGGGAAATACAATACTTGCCGGTAATAAGGCTCCGGCTATACCTTACAAACCAAAATGAAAATCTAAACCGAAGTGGCAAGAACCACACAAGGCCCCGAGGAAGAAAGGGGCTCACCAAAACGGGCAGTGGAAGGAGAAGGATACTACCGCCGATGAGCTGAAGTGCCTGCTACTGATCCACCTACAATCATGACACAAATGTAGCGCCCCCAGCAAAAGGGACGTCAGTACACTTGAATTGTACTGGTATGTATGGACAAACTTTGTCCCAAGTAAACTCAAGCCATTATATTACATCAACAATTAATTAAGCCAGCCAACCATATTTCCACATTTTCCTTATTTCAAATAATTCTCAACACAAAGCACTTTCTACAATCAACCAATTTAACAATAACCAATCAATCACATAAAGCACAAGTAGTCAAACAAAGGGGCAATCA
The DNA here is from genome assembly GCA_032618575.1 of Nicotiana noctiflora. Taxonomy (NCBI): domain Eukaryota; kingdom Viridiplantae; phylum Streptophyta; class Magnoliopsida; order Solanales; family Solanaceae; genus Nicotiana; species Nicotiana noctiflora. Next base: position 282,250 of record JASVEL010007285.1, read on the forward strand.
GTGCCCCACAGGTTGCAAACTCTCCTGCTGTCTCCTTTCACAATTTCACATTATTGATTTATGTATCAATTTTCAATAGCGATTTCGATCGCTTTCCATCCTTATTGCCCCCGACCACCCTTATTACCTCGGCCACCCTTATCACCCCAACCCACACCTTATTTCACCACGTTGCGGCGCGCAACACGACCCCGCCTTACAGTTGAAAACACAACAATTTCAAACAGCAGATAAGGTACTACACACAATTTCAACAAGTTCAAATAAGCAACTTACACATTGGTTCATGTTCTCAATTTCTTCTCAATTCAATATCACAACCATGTTACAATATTTCCACAATTCAAGTGTTTCATCTCTTTCCACAATAAACCAGTTCTCAAGTGTTTCGTTTGTTTTCCACAAGGTGCCATATAGGCCATCATAGTCATTATTCACAATTCTTTTGCCAAATTAAACTCTCATTTTTACATCACTCATAGCTCAACAACAAACTTTGAATATCCAACAACAACATCAAGAATTTCACACAATTTGTCAATTTAACACGAAACAAACAAACTTCACACATATAGGCGATTTCACAAGAATCAAAATTAGCCATACATACCTGGTGATGATTTTTCCTCCTACTTTATGCTTACCCAAGATATCCTACTCTTGCCAACCTTGTTCTTGAAGACTCTTACTTCTACTCACTTCTTTTTACTAAAAATCAAGTTCAATAATCATGCATGAGTGTAAAAATTCTATTTTTAAAAGCTATTATATGCAAACCTCTCTTTACCCAATTAAAACTGAAAATCAAAGAAAATAGTTAGGGTTTTTACCTTGAAAATATTGGGGAAGTTGAATCCTCTGCCCTAGAATCCCTTGGAATTAAGTAGTTGGAACAATCTTTGAAGATGAAGAACTTCTCTCTCTAAAAACCCTCTCTTCTCTCTCTAATTTTGGTGAGGTGATATGATAAAATGAAGAAGAAAGGTGTTATATTAAAGAAGAGATCGGGTCAAAATGTTACAAAAATCTGGGCCGGGGTCAATTATGCGGTGCACTATGCGACCGCAGAATCAACATGCGGTCCGCATAGTGACCGCAGAATGGCTCAAAAAATTACGCAGGTTCTGTTAAGACATGCGGTCACTATGCGGACCGCATGTTGATTCTGCGGTCGCAAAAGTGCACCGCAGATTGACATGCGATCGCATATCGACCGCACATTTGACACGGATCTGGGCAACTCTCTGGAACGATTTGCGGTCAGAATGCGGTCCGCATGTTGATTCTGCGGTCGCATTCTTGACCGCATATTTGACACTTTTTCGGAAAAATTATTTCTCTACATTTTTGAAACTTAAATCACTACCAAGGGTCCGAACCGCGGCGAGCTTGCGAGCCGCGAAGAATTCTACGCATTCCTAACACATCATTCGGACCATGACACCACATCTACTAGGTTTTATGCACAAAAATTTTACGGGGCCTTACAATAAGTTACAAAGTCGAATAACCCCGCGGGTCATCTGTATGTAGCCCCCTCCTCGATCCGAGTTGTCCACTCGGGTATACGGTCTAGCACCATATGAAACTATAAGATATTGAACATAGGTCTAGGACGATTATTTGCGTCACAACTGACTTAGGGGACTCAACACAGGGGTTGGGTCCGTCTAGGAGAGGTGACCCGGTAATTAAACACCGAGCATATCATATGTTGTATTTTAATTGTCTTGGATCATTATGCGGACCGGAAAAACCCGAGAAAGCAAAAGAAAGAGAAAATTCTAAAAAAAGAGACATTGAGATATTAGCGAAGAGTTGTTGGAAAATTCGAAAAGAAAATCTGAAAATAGGACAAAACATTATTGTTAAAATAATTGGTCAAATAATCTGACCGAACTACACAGGTTTGATTCTCGCCATTAGGTGGGATACGTAGGCAACCCTTGACGGGTCCAACCACCCTTTTAGAAAATGACCAAAAAATATTTTAGTTTCAAGTAATTGAGGTGATCGCTATTTTTGGAAATAGCCAAATGTTCCGAAAGGACGCTAGAATGCTGTTTTGGCAAAAATGGCCACTTTGAAATCAAATCTTTTTCTTTTTTAAAATAAAAACCTAAAAAGGTTAATTCTTTTAAGAAAATGAAAATTGGCTTTGAAAAATATTTTCCTTTTTCTGAATAAAATTGCCTTTAATAAATGTGTTGGATGAGCACAGTACAGAATGAACCCTTCACTTTAATGAATAAAATTCCTTTGGAGTTGAGACTGTGGTGGAAGATATGGGTCAAGAAGGACAAGATTGGGTTAAATTCTATTTAAAGGACCTTACGGGATTAATGGACATAATTCCCCGTGGTTATATAATTCGGGCACTTGTCTTAGCTAGGATCCCGCACATAATGTCCTACATTTCTCAGACTTCGAGCTCACTCCTACTCTAAAGGAAATGACTTACTATATCGGGAAACATGACGTTCCCCTAAAAGAGAAATACCTGGTGAATCTGAGGGCGATAACAGTGCACAGATTCCTCGATTCTTTGAAAATTGCTAGGAACGTCCACAACGAAGACTTGGCTAATGGGTTTTGTTCTTTAAAATTCATCTATAGCAGATATGGACATGTCGGGGGATTCAATGACCCTACGAACAAGCTCTGTAGCAAATCTAACCGAGTCAAGTGGGAAGAGCATAGGCAATTTGCCTTTATAGTGGTGTTCCTTGGGCTAATCATATTCCCAAGAAAAGATGGAAACATTGACACAAGGGTCGGCGGGGTGGCCAACACTCTTCTTGTACAAGATAATATCACACTAGCGCCAATGATTATAGATGATATCTTCCATGCCCTTACATCCTGTAAAGTGGCGCATGACTTCTTTGAGGGTTGCAATTTGATTCTGCAGATTTGGTTGATAGAACATTTGTGTCGTCATCCTCCGTTCTGAAGTTATGGGTCGTATGAGAAGACGTGCCTTGAAGAGTTTTATGTGAGAACAAAAGAAGTTAAGCTGCTAGAGGGAGCAAAAGGTTGGATTTCATACTTATGATCGTTGACCTCTAGCCAAATTGATTGGGCATACAGATGGTTGCCCCTCGATGAGGTGATGTACATGCCAACAGAAGGGTCGCAATTCTTGATCATGGGCCTTAAAAGCATTCAGCCTTATGCACCGTACAGGCTACTGCAACAGTTTGGGAAATATCAAGTTATACCAAAAGACGGGGACCTCAGCTTACAAGCAGTAGAGATTAGTCCGGACGGACAATTCCTGGAATCAAAGATTCGACAGATTTGTAATGAATGTCAAAGCTTGAAGGTAGACACTTGTGTGGGAAACCAAGCTCAGGGAGAAGTGTCGCCAGGGTATGCCGCATGGTATCGTCGGGATGTTGAGCATGATAGACCACTAAAAAGGCCTCACATTCAAGATTTGGCCGAGCAGTCTAAGGAACACAGAAATTGGGTGGCCAGAGAAAATGAGAATAGAGCCAAGATTAGTTTGCTAGAGAAAAAATTTCGAGATCTCCAATTCGAGAGCGGTCCACAAGCAGCATCTAACAAAGGAGAAAAGAAGCAGCTCAAAAAAGAGAATGAAATCTTAAAGGCTCAAATTGCAAAAATAAAAATTGCATACGAGACCCTAGTTCGCTCAGCTCGAGATGAGAAATTGATTGAAAATCTTCGGCGCAAAGTGAATGACTACAGCTTTGATCTTGATAAAGCAGAAAAAGAGTTAGTCCGGGTTCGGAGACAACTGGCCAAAGATGCCGAGGAAAGAACTAGAATGGTTCAGCAATTGCAAGATAAACACGAGGTTGAGGTAGCTCGATTGAGAAAGAAAGTCATTACAGCAGCAGTCAAAAGTAGCAAGATAATCAAAGAGTTTGAAGAAGAGAGAGAACGTTGTTACACGGCTATGGCTCGGTTAGAATTTTAGTTACAACAACTACAGAAAGAGAACAAACATACCTTAGATGCTCGCGCCAAGCAGATCAGCAGGCTACTTCAAGAAAAAGGGGTCATTCGAGAAAGAATCGTCAATATTGCTCAGTACACCACCAGAAAATGCCAATTGTGTGATGATATGTCCTAAGAAACATTCACATCACCAGTGAAGTTCTTTGTAAAGCCAGTCATGTCTGACCAAGATAAACTCCAAAGTGGATTGGCATATAGGCCCGCGGCAAGACCGAACGACGTCTCGCGGGCACTAGGAGCATTAATGTACTCATAGGGCTTGCATTTTGTATCTGTATTCCTTTTACATCAGTAGCACAACTTCATTTTGTAATCAATATTTTTAAGTATCAATGAAAAATTCAAAAGAAGTTGTTATCATTCTTTTTCAGCTTTATACCGATTGTCTGAACGATAGGCAAATATGTAGGAACGGAAAAGCAAAATTGGAAATGAAATTAAAAAAAAAAAGAAAAATAGAAAGAAACAAAAAAGAAACAAAATAAGAAAAGGGGAAGAAGAATAAAAAGAGATGAATAGAAAAGAAACAGAGAAAAAAAAGTGGTTCAAAGAGGAATAAATGCCGGAATGATGCATAATGATCAAGGGCAAAAGTTGTGATTTTACTCGTTACATTTTACCCCTTATGAACTAACTATTAATGAGTTTTGTTGTTGATGAGAATCAGATTTTAGCTGGCAACTGGCATTCTGGCACATCATCATTACAATACACGTTCAAAAGCTATGTCTAAGGCTGTGACTCAGGAGATTGAACCTACCATCATGGATCCAGTACAAGAAGAAGATGTTGTAGATGTTGCGGGTATGAAAGAGTATATGTATAAGCTAAAGCAGCAAATGTCAGAAATGTACCAAGCCTGGTCCAGGGGTCAACCTTTGCCTACATATCCAGCCAATCCAGCAGATGTTCCTCCCGCAAATCCTAATCCTGAACCACCTACCATGAACTCATCCTCCACGTACCCAAATTACCAATAATGCTATGCCACAACTTCACAAGCACCACCACCACTATCCAAACAGATTCCACCTCAACCACCTCAAGTCATCCCGGTATATGTGGCACCACCACCTGTTGCCCTGCATAAATCGGCAAGCGAACCAGTGTTCCATGTGCAAGATACACATTACTATCAACCGGAGCCAACATTCAGGCAGCACGACTCATATACCCCACTTATGGATATGACGGAAGAGAAGCCCGTCAGGAACTTTGAGCAAGAAGAAATGGCACGGAAGATGAGAAGTTTAGAACAATCTTTCCGTAACATACAAGGGCTAGGAGGCCAAGTGAGTGTCGCATATAAAGATTTAGGTTTGTTTCCAGAAGTGCAGCTCCCAGCTGGATTCAAGTTACCTAAGTTCGATATGTACGGCGGACATGGGGATGCGGTAGCCCATCTAAGGGGTTATTGTAGCAAGATGCGTGGTGCAGGGGGGAGAGATGAACTGTTGATGGCTTATTTTAGCCAGAGTTTAAGTGGTTCTACACTGGAGTCGTATACTCGCTAGGATCACACCAGATGGTTCATCTGGGATGATCTAGCTTAATCATTCGCTAACCACTTCTAGTACAATTTGGAGATAATTCCAGACAGGCTGTCGCTAATAAAAATAAAGAAGAAGCCCGTGGGAAAGTTTTCGGGAGTATGGTTTTAGATGGAGGGAACAAGCAGCACGAGTGGACCCTCCTATGAAAGAAACAGAAATGGTGGACTACTTTCTACAGGCCTTAGAGCCTACTTACTATGGTCATCTGGTATCAGCTATTGGTAAAACTTTTAATGAAGTGGTGAAAATGGGGAGTTTCGTGGAAGAGGGATTGAAAACCAATAAGATCATGAGCTTTTCGGCTATTAAGGCCACGAATCAGGCAATACAAATCGGAAATGGGGGATCTATCGGTAAAAAGAAGAAGGAGGAGGTCGCAGTTGTTGAAAGTAGACCGTGGTCTCGGGGCCAAAATACATACCACCACCCACCTCGCCCAAACCAACCATACCCACCAGCACCTTACAACCCACCTCCACCATATTATCCACCCACCACTCCAGATTATTCCGTCCCACATGCTCAACATTACCCACGGCCTCCACATGTATGGTGAGCCCAAACCCCACAAAATGTCTACCACACACAAAACACCTACCCACCTTCCAGAACATATAAAAATCCAAGTAGACCCAGCTTTCGTCCAGATCTGGAAGTGAGAAACAGAGCCCAAACAAAGAAAACATTCACTCCACTGGGGGAGTCTTACCCCAGTCTTTATCATCGCCTAAAGGAGTTGGGGATGCTAAGCCTAATTGAAACAAAACTTCCAAATCCACCACCCAAAAACATCGACCAATTAATCCGATGTGAATATTTTTCCGGGGCGCCGGGACACGATACTGAAAAGTGTTGGCACTTGAAATCCGCTATATAAGAGCTCATTGATACTAGGAGGATCGAGGTGCAGGCTCCAGAAACTCCTAATATTACACAGAATCCATTACCAGCCCATCATGAGATGCACATGATAGAGTTGGAACAAGGAGAAATCAGTAAAAAACCGTCCTAATCGGTGATGATGATAAAAGCCAATAGCAAAGTGGAAAGAGAGGATGAGAAAGAGAAAGCGACAGTCGAGTTATCAGTGAAAAAGCCACCAGTGGTTGAAACTTTGAAAATAGTAGTGCTAGGAGCTAAGCCATTGTTGACAGTAAATGGAGCATACGTGGAACCTGTAGTCATTAAACCGGTGGTGCAAATGCCAATTGTAGACACTAAAGCCATACCATGGAACTATAACAAAGTCACAGTGACGTACAGGGGAAAGGAGGTCACAAGAGAGGTCAATGAAACTCATGGCCTAACTTGTTCCGGGCGATGCTTTGCCCCGGAAGAGTCGAGGAAAACAAAAGTGGTGAAGGAGAATCCTAATCATGTGAAGAAAACGGTCTCTGAAGAAGAAGAAGAGTTTTTGAAAAAGATAAAAGCTCAAGACTATTCGATAGAAGAGCAGTTGAGAAAGATGCCTGCGCAAATTTCATTGCTTTCGTTGTTAATCCATTTAGAAGAGCACATGAAAGCATTAATGAATATTCGGAACGAAGCACATGTCCCCGAGAAAATCTTAGTTTACCATCTTGAAAAGATCACGAACAAATTTTTTGAGACGAACAAGATAACATTCTCGGATAATGAATTGCCACTTGAAAGGACGGAACACAACAAATCACTTTATCTCACCGTCAAGAGCGAAGAATCTGTGGTTACCCGTGTCCTAATAGATAACGGGTCAAGTGCAAACATTTCTCCACTTTCAACTTTGGGAAATTTGAAGATTAATCCCTATAGAATCCATCGAAACAGTGTGTGTGTATGGGGCTTTAATGGAGGAAGCAAGAATACTTTGGGGGACATTGTGTTGGAAGTTACCATTGGACCGGTGGACTTCACCATGGAGTTCCAAGTGTTAGATGTCGTTGTTTCTTATAATATGTTATTGGGACGTCCGTGGATTCACGCGGCCAAAGCTGTGCCATCTTCTCTGCACCAGATGGTAAAATTCGAATGGGAACAACAGGAAATCATAGTGCATGGAGATGATGATGTCTGTAACACCATAATGCCTTTTGAAGAAACTAAAGGGGACAAGGGCCCATGGGTATATCAAATGATAGATGCTGTGGTAGTTAACAAGATATCCGAAGGGGAGAGCATGCCAATTCCTACAGTGGCTCCTATAGAGTAATGGTGGCTAAAGAAATGAATAGAAATAGGTTTGCACCGGGAAAAGGTTTGGGGATAACTTTACAAGGGATAACACAACCTGTTCATTTGCCAGGAAATAATGACACCTTTGGCCTGGGTTTTAAGCCTACTTTTGCCGACATCTAAAAAGCCAAGAGTATGAAGAAGATAAGTTGGACCCTCCCGAAACCAATTCCAAAATTATCCAACACCTTTACTAGGCCTGGTACACGAAGACATTTGATAACTGCTGTGCCAAGTTATGCTGAAATAAGGTCGGATGTGGAGCTTCTCGCAAGGTTTGAAATGATGTTCGAGGATATAAACATGTTGGAGATGGGTAAGGGGACGAGTAGGATGGATGTCCAGTTCGTGGGACCCAGCGCTGCACTTAATAATTGGGAAGCTACTCCTCTTCCAATCATGACGGAGTTGTGGTAGTTAGCCTTAAAAATATTTCATCTTTCCCAAAGCTGTTTTATTTTGTAATCCCACACCCCACAGAAATCAAATCTATCCAACCTCTGTTATCTTTTTGAAAAAATATCAATGAAATGCAATTTCTATATTTCTTCACTTTTGCCTTATTTTATTTTTTCTTCTTTTTGTACAGTTCAATATTCGCTGATTCCAATGATATGTCATGCATGAAGGATTCCCGGTCCAGTCTTGACAATCGAATAGTTATACAAGAAATTGAAAATGAAAGCGATAGAATATGAAGATGAGGAAATACTGGAGGAAATCAGTAAAGATTTGAATCAATATGAGGAAAAACCCAAATCGAACTTAAATGAGGCAGAATCTATTAAAATGGGGAGAGAGGATAACGTCCGGGAAACAAAGATCAGTGTACATCTAGAGGCTTCCCTCAGAGAAGATCTAATAAAGTTATTACATGAATACAAGGACATATTTGCTTGGTCCTATGATGACATGCCCGGACTCAGCACTGATCTGGCGGTAGATAAATTACCCATTTATCCGGAATGTCGGCCGGTAAAACAGAAACTAAGAAAGTTTAAGGCGGACATCAACGTTAAAATAAAAGAAGAGGTTAATAAGAAATTTGAGGCAAAGGTCATACGAGTTGTGAGCACGTGATTTTTGCACCGGGCAAATAATTCCAAAATTAAAATAAATATGTTTTTGAGTGCAATTACTTGTTTCGTTTGAAATTAGCTACACTTTATGTGTTTGAATAAATAGAAATTAAAAATCAAAAAATTAGGCTAGGAAATTACTTTGTCTTGTTTGTTAAGTTTTAAGAAGAAAATTACCAAAATTAGTTTAAGTAGCGGAAATTAGGAAAATAGTAGAAAATTTGAAAAAATACTAAATAATTTTAGTTAGTAAGAAATTAGGTTTTTTATTACATTCCATAAAAGAAAAAAAAAGAAATATAAAAAGAAAATACATAAAAATTGATTAAAATTAGAAAATAAAAAAAATGGTTTAGGTATAATTGATTTGGGCCAACAAAATTGAAGGTAGTAGCCTAGTCTGCTTTGGCCAAAGGAATTGGCCGGTCCGACCTTGTGAGAATTGATCCTCACCGTTCGATTGAGTTGAATCCTACGGCCTGAGGTTTTTGATCAAATTAACTAGTTAATTAAATAATTGGTTTAATCTCAGCCGTTCATTCAAATTGATCTGACGGAAGATGACTTGGGTCTCATAGGAGTCCAAACGGCATCGTTTTAGTGACGCTAATGACAGTCGTTGATCTCCATCAAATGGACGGTCTGGATTACATGTGACACATCGCCTATAAAAGGCTTGTGTCTGAATAGCTGCTTCATTTTTGCCAAAATTTCAACCCTAGCCGCCTTCTCCTCTCTCCCTCTTCTTCTTCATCATCTTCATCAACACCGTCGGGCATGGAGGCCACCACCTCTTACGGTGGTCTCCGGCCACTCCCTTCATCTCCTTCGCCCTATTCTTCTTCTTCTTCACCTCAAAACATCAAAAGCCCCAATAACAGCCCCTTTCTTCTGAAACGTCGGTCACCGGAATTTTGCCGGTAACCACCCAAACAACGAGAACCGTCCCCAAACCAACGCCAATCGCTTCCTCTACACCTGATCTATCCAACCGTACCACCTACATCCCTCGAAGAACCCTGGAACTTCTCGAATATCCAAAAAGAAGTCGCCGAAAACCTAACTCCGGTGACTCAGAACTTCAAACCCTTTCAAGATCCATTCTTTCACCCTCCCTAAACATCCCTCTGCAACCAAAAAGCCATAAAGGCTTCATTTTGAAGCCTAGCAAGAAGAACAGAAAAGAAAGTCTGAGAAAAGAAAAACGAAAAAAAAAAGAAACAAGGGGATAAGAAGGTCTGAGAGTTTGAAAAGAATAAAGAAAAGAAAAGAAAGAGATTAGGAAGCTCAGGGGACCGGCCCTGCAAGCTAAGTGCCCTTACCCGTCTCTGCGTTTTAGCTTTATTGTTTTTTTTACTTTGTTTGCATTTTTTTGTTTCTGGTTTCTATCTGTTTGTTTGGTTCTTGATATCTTGTGCTTCATTCGTTAGTTTTAGGGTTTTTAATCCTGCTTGTTTTCTATATCTTGTTCTGTGTTGTTTGTCTCCTTGGCTCAAAGAACTTGTTAGTATTAGGGTATTGTTAGCCTTGTTTTTCTTGTTTTGATTTGGTCTTTATACTCTGCCTATCATGACCTTTCCTTCTAAAGCTCAAGAATCTATCTTTTCTTCGTCTTTTTGATTTATGGCTTCTTATCTGAATGAAATGCATGACTTGTTCTGCTCTTGTGTTTCTTTAAATGCTTAGCCATATTTGTTCTCCTGTTCGTCTGTTTCAAATCATGATCTGCTTCCCTGAGTTAAAAATCCATCTATTGTGGCTCTTGACTAATTTCCCTTCTATTGTTCTGCATGTCTAAGTTCTAACACTGGTTTGATTCTTATCTTTATATTAAGTTGTTTTAATTGAGTTTCGTAATCTCTGGACTGTCCTTTTCTGTCTCTGAGCATGTTTAATCAGTACCAGGTTTAATTGTCTGATTCACCTCCTATGTTAAGGCTTCTTGTGGTAGTTCATGGTATCTCTTCTGTTATCCTCACCTGTTAGATAACATGCTTAAAATTGTGGTTTTGAACCCCTGAAATCTGAGTTAAGTGACTCTGCTCCTTTATGTCACTTTCACATGATAGTTTTAGGTTTCTTCTTCACTGTTTATCCATGTTCTCCTGTTCTTCACCTTCATCGTGGTTGGCATTTGGAAAAGTTCTAGATTTAGGGGGGTCTAGTTGATATCATTCTCATGTTATTCTGTTAGATCCATTGTTCTTGCGTTTGATATAGGCTATGCTTCATTTCTCTTGACTGTTTTGTAAGATTTAGCCTCTATGAGTCTATGTCCATGAACTTTAAGTACTCTGGGTTTTTCATTGAATCATCTAACATAAATTGGTTGTAATTAAGTCTGTTTGATATCAATTAACACTTTGATGCATGAAATTGAGTCATGAGAGTTGATTAATTAAAATTCATCATTATCAAACTTCCCTTCTGAGTTTTAATTGATTGATGAACAATGATTGGTTTCATGTGACTATGTGTGCAATTGTATGTTGAAATGACTGAGTTTGCAATAGTTTATTGTTAGTATGAACACTGTTAAGTGCCTATCATACTTTAGGGGAATTGGTTATAGCTGTTAGTGCTAGGCTTCATAAAATGGTTAGTTTTGAAATAGGTTAAAACTGAAAATCACAAAAATAGGTCACAAGTTAAATAAGTGATCAGAGTGGTCAATTTTGCAATTGACCTACTCTGTTAGGTCCCTCACACTGACCAACACTTAAAAGTTGGCTAGTTGTGTAATAACTGGCTAAGTCTGCAAAGGCAGACTTGCCCAGGCTCTGAGCCCTGAATTCTAGGTGGCTAGGTCTGCAAAGACCTTAGCCCATGCCTATGTTAAGTAATTGGGCTTCAATTGCCCAGGCTAAGTATCAACTTGAGACTGGCCATTAGTTAAATAATCTGAAAGCTTTGATTAAGCAGGCTAGTCCTGCAATTTAGTCTAATTAACCTTAAAATCACAAAAATAGGATATTAAGCAACAATTGGCCTAAGAGTTGTCAACCTTGCAAAAGTTGACCAACTCTATAAGGCCCTAACACACAGTCCACTTTAAAAAGGGGACTAGTTGTGCAAAATGGCTAAGTCTGTAAATGCAGACTTGCCCAGGCTCTCTTTTGAGCTCTGAACATTAAAGTGGCGAAACCTGCAAAGGTTTTGGGCCCAACTGTTCAACAATTGGGTTTAATTACCCAAGCCAAGTCTCAACTTGAGACTGGCTAGTTTTTAAAGAGTTAATAAAGCAGGCTAGTCCTGCATTTAGTTTAAAATTGAAGTGATATGGTCTTAACTAACTGGAACTAAGCTAAAATGGGTTAAAGTTGAAATAGTTCTTAATAGTAGATCTGGCCAGCCCTTAAATACCAATGCAAGGTCTGGCTATTAATTAAATAAGTCCCAAAGAAGTTGAAACTTGACCTAGGCAGGTTTGGTAATCAGCAAAGTCTTTAAGGGCATATAAGGAACTTGAAATAGTATTTTGGTAGATAATTTAGAACCTAAGAGGGTAAGGGAGTCATTTGTACCTCTGATTTCTGCAAATTTGCAGAGATTTAAGGGTATAATGGTCTCCCTAAAATGGAAAATCTGTAAAAATCTTTAACCCTTAGGGCTACATTAGTAAAAACCCCATAAAAGGAATCTTTAGAACCTTCTAGCACATGCTGGAAGGATTTCAGTTAACTGATTTGGGGGCCTTAGTGTAGATTTTATAAATTTTAGAGGGGGAGAAGTGGGATTAATCCCATACTTTCTCCCCAAGTATTCAGCCCATTCCCATGCCTATATATACTCTCAAAAAGAGTGCATTAAAGGCTGGCTTTGGAGATAAAGTTTCAAAGCAAAATAATAGCATAATAATAGTAGTATTTTCTGGGATTTTTCGAGTGAAGATATATTGATTTCAATTTGGTTCATTGGTTTTCTTTGCTTGGTCATCTGCCTGGGTTGTTACTTGCTTGCTGTTGCTGTGTTGCCTTGCTCGTCTAGCATCAAAGTCTACTGTTGCATTGTTTTGCTATTTGAGTCTTCTGCTGTGCCTTGCCTACTTAACCCTTAGAACTCATCGATTTCATTTTTTACTGATCCAGGTACATCTTTCTTTCAGTTGAAGTTGTAATGATGACTTGATTGAAATGAAAAATGAAGATTCAGCCTGAATTACATGTTGTAGTTTAATTTGAATTTGTAATTTATTTGCTGTGGCAGTAGGTAGTAGCTGAAAAACAAAAATACGAAGAATATTGTAATAGCTAGTCTAATAGTAGTAGTATAACGATAATCGAGTAGTGTAGGTAGTACATCACTTAGCTTAATTAGGTAATAGATTTTAAAACATGGGTTAGTTAACAATAATTTCAAAACCGGTGGTCACTCGCTCACAGTAGATTCATAAATCATAAACACATATTAGATGTCATTTAAACATAGATAAGCTTCAAAAATAGGAAATGCTAGATCAAACAGTGATTCAATCATGATTTGGGCTAATAATCCGGTGATAAAACAAGTCACAATGAAATCAGTAGCATAATTATGCATAAGTCTCTGAGTTATTCATTTACGGGTATTGATACAACTTAACTAGAACCATACTTGTAATGTTAAAATGCTTAGCACATAATGAAAGTAGTAATGTTAGTTATACGTGTGTAGTTAACCAGCTAGTCTAGATCCGTAGTTAATTAGCTAAATCGTTCTTCAAAGTTTTCCTATACAATTCAAATCGCCTTCTCAGATTTAGTATTGACCTTAAATGAGAGTGTAAAAGAAAGAAGTATTCTATTAGTTCAAGCTTATGGCAATACATAATTGATTCATAGTTAATATCGATATTTGATGTATTGAGTTCCCTTTACTGAATAAATAAAAGTACATTTTTAGATGTGTATCTTTGTTTATTTATTTCATTTGTTATTACTGTTATTTAGTTTGGGCCCAATATGTGTAATAGGCCTGAACCTTTGTACAAGGCCAACTGGGCTGTCTGATTTAAGCCAGAAGACTGCCTGGGCTTTTAAGGCCCGGGCAGATATAATATTCGTTTAGGCATGAATGTAGAAGCCCAGGCTCCGAAAATAAGAGCTGTGACAAATGACACGGGCCTGGAATGCTTAGTATTAGGAATCGGATAAGGGAAAAACACAATTAGAAAAACGTGGTATACACTTCTTAGGATCAAACTTTAAAATTAAATTGGGACGCGCCTCGCCTAACGTTAAACAAGCGGGGCCCCCATTTAAGTAATAAGACAATAAAGTAGACTCGGGAAAGCTAATAGCGAACTTCATAGCTTCTCCCAAAATGTTTAAAAGCCGATAGACGTTATTTAGGGCACGATTTAACGAACTTTCCTATGAACGAGTGTGCACTTGGTGCGACTCAAATCCAAATCCCGGCAAAGCTGAAATACACCGAAAGTCACAGGCATACTGGTTGCGGTGTGACTCGAGGCATGTTTTTGCGATGACACAAATTCCGTAAAAATAATATTTAAGTAAAAAGCACTATATGTTGTTAAAATCTACGTTGAGTTAAACAAGAGTCGGGAACGACAATTAAGCGACCGTGCTAAAACCACGAAACCCGGGAATGCCTAACACCTTCTCCCGGTTAACAGAGTTCCTTATCCGGATCTTTGCTTCGCAGACATTTTCAAGAGTCAAATTCCTCGGATTCGGGATTAACCGGTGACTTGGGACACCATTATCTTTCTCAAGTGGCGACTCTGATTAATCTCAATAAAATCCCGAACCGATTATCCTTTAATTGGAAAAACTCATTCCTCTATGCTATTATATCCGTTTCGGGTATTTGAGCGTCGAGGTTTACCCTACAAGCGTATTTATATGCTTATTCCCAAAGTGGGGTAGTAAAAAGGGAGGTGTGACAGCTCTGGCGACTCTGCTGGGGAACCCAACCCCAAACTTCGGTTTCAGGGTTTAAGAACTCGAGCTCTTTAGAATTGCCGTTCGCAATATTGTTTGACTTCATTATATGATTTGGACAACATGCTATGTGCTTTATCGCTTTGAAATTATGTGGGTTGTATATAAAAATTATGCCGAAAACCTTTCTCTCTTCATCCCCCGGGGATGTGCTTACTGGTTGAGACTCCCCTTTCTGTTAAAGTCACCCTTAATTAAGAAAATAGAGGCCGGATAAGTTACAAAGCCGATTGACTCCGCGAGTCACCGGTACGTAGCCCCCTCCTCGATTCGAGTTGTCCGCTCGGGTACACGGTCTTGCATCTTATGAAACTGTAAGATTTTGAACATAGGTCTAGGACGATTATTTGCATCATATTTGACTTAGGGGACTCAACACAGGGGTTGGGTCCGTCTAGGACAGGTGACCCGGTATTGGAAAAGACCGAGCATGTTATGTGTTGCATTTTTATTGTCCTTAATCGTTATGCGGACCGGCGGAAATCCCGAGGATAGAAAAATTGTTGAAAAAGAAAAAAAAAGAGAGAGGAAAATAAAAGTTATAGAAAATAGGTATCCGAAAAATTTGAAAATCTGAAAAAAGGTGGAACAATTTTTGTTGAAATAATTGGTCAAATAATCTGACCGAACTACGCAGGTTTGATTCTCGCCATTAGGTGGGATACGTAGGCAGCCCTTAAACGGGTCCAACCACACTTTTAGGAAAAGACCAAAAAGATTTTCCTTTTCAAAAAATCGAGGTGATTGCTATTTTTGAAAACGGCCGAATGTTCCGAAAGGACGCCGGAAGGCCGTTTTGGCAAAAATGGCCACTTCGAAAACCATATTTCTTTCAAAAAATGAAAACTTGCATTGAAAAAGATTTTTCTTTTTTCTAAATAAAATCGCCTTAATAAATGTGCAGAACGAGCACAATGATGAATGAACATTTCTCCATAAATAAAATCCCTTTGGAGTTGAAACTGTGGTGGCAAGACATGGGATCAGATGGTCAGGACTGGGTCAAAGGTTACTTGAAAGATCTTATGGGGTTATTGGACATAATCCCCCGAGGCGACGTGATTAGAGCGTTGGTCACATTTTGGGATCCGGCACACAATGTATTGCATTTCCCGGATTTTGAACTCACCCCTACTCTAGAGGAAATTGCTTTCTATATCGAGAAGACTGAGGTTCCGTTAAAAGGAAAATACCCGGTATCTCCAAGGACAGTAACAGTGCATCATTTTCTGGACTCTTTGAAAATTGCAAGGAATGTTCACAACGAAGATCTAGCTAACGGGTTTTGTTCCTTAAACTTCATCTATAGTAGGTATGGACACATCGGGGGTTTAAACGACCCCACGAACAAGTTATGCTGCAAGTCCAACCGAGCAAAATGGGAGGAGCACTGGAGGTTTGCTTTCTTAGTGGCATTTCTCGGAATTGTCATATTTCCAAGAAAAGATGGACATATCAGCACAAAGGTTGCCGGGGTAGCTAGCACATTGATAGTACAAGACAATTGTACTCTAGCCCCAATGATTATAGCTGACATCTACCGTGCTCTGACTGCGCGCAAAGCAGGAGCCAACTTCTTTGAAGGGTGTAATTTGATTTTGCAAATTTGGTTAATTGAACATCTATACCATCATCCTTCGTTCTAAAGTTATGGTTCAGCTAAACGAACATGTTTGGAAGAATTCTGTACGAGAACCAAAGAAGTAAAATTGCTGGAAGGAGTCAAAGATTGCATTTTTTATCTTCAATCATTAACTGATGGCCAGATCGATTAGACGTATGATTGGTTACCTCTTGACGAGGTAATATGTATGCCAACAGAAGGATCGCCATTTTTTATCATGGGCTTGAAAAGCATCCAACCTTATGCCCCATACAG
The DNA here is from genome assembly GCA_032618575.1 of Nicotiana noctiflora. Classification (NCBI taxonomy): domain Eukaryota; kingdom Viridiplantae; phylum Streptophyta; class Magnoliopsida; order Solanales; family Solanaceae; genus Nicotiana; species Nicotiana noctiflora. Next base: position 298,904 of record JASVEL010007285.1, read on the forward strand.
GGCCCTGCGACAATTGGGTAGATGTCAAATTATTCCGAGAGACGGGGACCTCAGTTCACAAGCTATAGAAATCGGTCCGGATGGGCAATTCCCGGAAGCAAAGATCCGACAAATCTGGAATGAGTGCCAAAACCTGAAAATGGATACTTGTGTGCAAAATAGAGCTAGAGGAGAAGTGTCGTCTGGATACTCCACATGGTACCGACGGGGTGTTGAGCATGAACGTCTTTCGAAAAGACCTCACTTGCAAGATTTGATAGAGCAATCCAAGGAGAATCAGAACTGGGCGGCCAAAGAAAAAGAATACAAGGCCAAAATCAGCTTGTTGGAGGATAAATTGAGAAATCTCCACTTTGAAAGTGGTTTACAGGCAGCATCTGATGAAGGAGAGAAGAAACAGCTGAAGAAAGAAAACGAAATGTTGAAGGCTCAGATTGCTCAAATGAAAATTGCATCCGAGACCCCGGTTCGCTTAGCCCGGGATGAGAAATTAATTGAGATTCTCCGGCGCAAAGTAAATGACTACAGCTTTGACTTGGACAAAGCTGAAAAGGAATTAGTCAGGGCTCGGAAGCAAATAGCCAGAGATGCTGAGGAAAGAGCCAAGTTGGTTCGGCAATTACAAGATAATCACGAATTTGAGGTAGATTAGCTTAGAAAGAAAATAATTTCAGCCACGGTTAAAAGTAACAAGATTATGAAGGATCTTGAAGAAGAGAGAGAGCATTGTTACACAACTATGGCTAGGCTAGAGTTGGAGCTACAACAAATACAGAAAAATAACCAACATACCTTGGATGCTCGCACTGAACAAATAAGCCGATTGTTGCAAGAAAAGGGGGTCATCCGAGAGAAGATTGTTCGCATTGCCCAATACATCACCCGAAAGAGTCAACTGTGCGAAGATATGTCTCGAGGAACCTTTGTATCAGCAGTGAAGTTCTTCGTACAACAAGTCATGTCTGACCTAGATAGGCTCCAAAGGGGATTAGCATATAGGCCCGCGGCAAGACCGAACGACGTCTCGCGGGCACTAGGAGCATTAATGTATTCATAGGGCATGCATCATCTTTTTATATTTTTTATTTTACAACATCACCTTGTAATCAATGTTTTGAATTATCAATGGAAATCAAGTGTTGTTATCAATTCTTTTGCTTTGTGTCATTTCTTCTAATATTGATAGGCAAATAAATAGGAACGTAATTTTAAAAATGACAAGAAAAAAAAAGAGAGAAAGAAAAAGAAAAAAAAGAGAGAAGAAAAGAAAGAAAAAGAAAAAAAAGAAGAAAGAAAGAAAAGAAAAAAAAGAAAAAGAAAAAAAAGAAAAAAAAAGAGAAAAAGAATTGATTGGTTCAAATGAGCAGCGCCCGGGACGATGCTTGACGACTCGAGGAAAATGTGTTTGTTTTAAAGTCGTTGCATTTTATTTTTCTCATGCGCTAACAACTAATGGGTGTTGATGCTTGTGAGTCCAGAATTTATTGGCAACTGGCATTCTGGCTACCCACCCTTACAATACGAGATACAAGAAAATGACGAAAGCTGTGTCCCAAGAAATTGAGGCAACTATCGTAGATCCTGCTTATGAAGAGGAGATTGTAGACGTAGCAGGGATGAAGGAGGAAATGTACAAATTGAAGCAGCAGATGGCCGAAATGTACTAGGCCTGGTCTAGAGGTCAACCCCTGCCAGCTTACCCTGCCAATCCCACATACATCCCCCCAGCCAACCCCAATCCTGAACCACCTACAATGAATTCATCCTCCACGTACCCTGAGTACCATCACTATTATGCCTCCACTTCCCAAGTACCACCACCTCGAGCAAAACAAGCACCACCTCACCTACCCCAAGTTGCTCCAGTGTATGTGGCACCGCCGCCCGCTGCTATGCACAAATCATCTATTGAACCGATGTTCCACACACAGGATCCTCATTACTACCCTCCCGAACCAACTTTCCGACAACACGAGTCTCATGCTCCGCTGATAGAGACGAGTGAAGAGAGAATTACCAAGAATGCAGGGCAAGAAGAGATGGCCAGAAAGGTGAAAAGTCTGGAAAATGCCTTTCGCAATATGCAAGGATTGGGAGGGCAAGTGAGTGTGGCCTACAAGGATTTATGTCTATTCCCTAAAGTACAACTTCCCGTTGGATTTAAGTGACCAAAATTCGATATGTATAGCGGACATGGAGATCCGGTGGCCCACCTCAGGGGATACTATAGCAAAATGAGAGGTGCAGGAGGCAAGGATGAGCTATTGATGGCGTATTTCAGCCAGAGTCTAAGTGGTTCAGCTTTAGAGTGGTATACCCGACAAGATCATACGAGGTGGTTCGTCTGGGATGATCTTGCGCAAGACTTTGCAAATCACTTTCAATACAATCTAGAAATCATACCCTGATAGACTATCCCTTACAAAAATGGAGAAGAAGCCAGGGGAAAGCTTCAGGGAGTTCGGTTTCAGATGGAGGGAGCAGGCTGCAAGAGTAGATCCACCCATGAAGGAAGGAGAGATGGTGGATTGTTTCCTACAGGCTTTGGAGCCTACATATTACGGTCATTTAGTGTCGGCGATTGGGAAAAGTTTCAATGAAGTCATGAAGATGGGAAGCTTTGTGGAGGAAGGTTTGAAAACAAATAAAATCATGAGTTTTTCGGCCATTAAGGCCACAAATCAAGCAATACAGACCGGAAACGGAGGAGCAATGGGAAAGAAGAAAAAGGAAGAGGTAGCAACTGTAGAGAGCAGGCCATGGAACCGTAACCCGCATCACCACCCACCAAGACCCTACCACCAATACCCATCAAACCCATCAACCCCGTATAACCCACCACCACCATCTTACCCACCAAACCCATACAACACACCAACCACATATAACCCACCGCCACCATCCTACCCACCAACAGTCCCACACTACCACCACCCACAAGCCCAAACCTACTCACCACCACCACCACATGTGTGGAGAGCCCAAGCCCCACACAATGTTTACCACACCCAAAACACATACACCGCTTCTAAACCCTACAGAAACCCAAACAGACCCAGGCCTGACACAGAATGGAGAAATAAGGCAAGGAAAACATTTACCCCGTTGGGGGAATCATATACCAGCCTTTATCACAGATTGAAAGAGTTGGGGATGTTGAGCCCAATTGCACCTAAACTTCCGAACCCACCTCCGAAAAACCTTGATCAATCTGTCAGGTGTGAGTACTGTTTGGGAACACCAGGCCATGATACTGAAAAGTGTTGGCAATTGAAGAATGCCATCCAGGATCTTATTAATAATCGGAGAATTGAAGTTCAAGCTCCAGAAGCTCCAAACATCACCCAAAATCCACTGCCAACTCACCATGAAACACACATGATAGAATTGGTGCAGGGTGAGAGCAGTCGGAAGCCGTCTCAGTCTGTTATGATGATAAAGGCAAGTGGCAGAACAGAAAAGGAAGCCGTGAAAGAAAAAGTGATTGTTAAAGAACCAGCAGAAAAACCGGTAGTGGTGGAGGGTTTGAAAGTTGTAGTACCAGGCGTAAAGCCGACATTGACTGTGAAAGGCGCGAGTGTAGAACCAGTAATCATAAGACCGGTGGTGCAGATGCCGGTAGTGAGCACGAAGACAGTACCTTGGAATTACAACAAGGTAGCAGTGGTTTATAAAGGAAAAGAGGTGTTTGGGGAAATTAATGAAACCCACGGTCTCACTCGGTCTGGGAGGTGCTTTGCCCCAGAAGAATTGAGAAGAATGAAAATAGTGAAAGAGAACCAGTTAAAGAAGCCAGTGTCAGAAGAAGAGGCGGAGGAGTTCCTCAAAAAGATAAAGTCACAGGATTATTCTATAGTTGAGCAGCTGAGGAGGACCCCTGCGTAGATCTCTTTGCTATCTTTGTTAATACACTCAGAAGAACACAGGAAGGCTCTGATGAAGATACTGAACGAGGCTCATGTTCCGGAAAAGATCTCAGTTTGCCACCTGGAAAAGATTACCAGCAAGATCTTCGAGTCTAATAGGATCACATTTTCAGATAAGGAATTGCCTGTTGAGGGAACCGAGCACAATAAGGCGCTTTACCTTACGGTAAAAAGCGAAGAGTCGATAGTGACCAGAGTGTTGATGGACAACGGATCAAGCGCTAACATTTGCCCGCTGTCGACTTTGGGGAAGCTGAACATCAGTCCAAACAAAATCCGGAAGAACAGTATAAATGTGAGAGGATTTGATGGTGGAGGTAAAAACACATTGGGAGACATTATTCTGGAGGTAACCATTGGTCCTGTGGATTTTACTATGGAATTCCAGGTGCTCGACATTGCTGTGTCATATAATTTGTTGCTAGGCCGACCCTGGATCCACGCAGCCAAGGCAGTACCATCGTCTTTACACCAAATGGTCAAATTCGAGCGGGAGCAACAGGAAATTATGGTACATGGGGAAGAAAATGCTTGCAATGTGGTGACGCCGTTTGATGATGCTGACGGAGATAGGGGTCCTTGGGTCTACCAAGTGACAGACGCCATTGCGGTAAACAGAATTACTGAAGGGGAGAAGTTGTCGATCTCTATGGTGGCACCAACTGCTGTTATGGTGGCCAAGGAAATGCTCAAAAACGAGTTTGCGCCAGGAAAGGGATTGGGCAAAGCATTGCAGGGAGTTATTCAACCGGTTCAGCTTCCAAAAAACAAAGGTACTTTCGGCTTAGGGTTCAAACCCACCTTTGCCGACATCCAGAGAGCCTCCAAAGCCAAAAAGAACTGGACCATGCCTAAGCCTATACCCAAACTATCCGACACCTTCATCAAGCCTGGTACAAAATATCGGACATCTGCTGTGACAAAGTACATCGAGACCCGACCTGATGAAGAAATTCTGAGTTTTGAGAAGATATTTGGGGATGTGAATATGGTTGAAGTGGGGAAGGCACTAGCAAAATGGATGTGCAGTTTGTGGGACCTGGAATCATGTTGAACAATTGGGAAGCCACTCCTTTTCCTATCAGGAAGGAGTCTTGGTAGTTAGCTCCGAAATTTCATCATTGCTTTCTCAAAAAATAATTGTTACTTTTGTAGTTCTCCCATCCCCCACATGAAAAGGAAATCAAAATGTATCCCGAGCTTTGTTCATGCTTTTCTATCAATGAAATGCAGTTTTCCTTTTCTTCACTTTTTGCCTTATTTTCCTTTATTTTTTCTTTTGTATAGTTCTGCATGTGTTGATTCTGATGCCATGTCATGCGTGAAGGATTCTAGACCCAGTTCTGACAGTCACATTACCATACAAGAAATTGAGGAAGATAGTGAGATAGAATGTGAGGATGAGGAAGCCCTGGAGGAAATAAGTAAGGACATGAAACAATATGCGGAAAAACCCAAACCGAATTTGAGTGATATAGAATTTATAAATTTGGGGAGCGAAGACAATGTCCGGGAAACAAATATTAGGGTTCATTTGGAGGCAACCCTCAGGGATGAATTGATAAGGTAGTTACATGAGTTTAAGGACATTTTTGCCTGGTCCTATGATGACATGCCCGGACTTAGCACCGATTTGGTGGTACACAAGTTGCCTATCTATTCTGAATGCCGGCCGGTAAAGCAGAAGTTGAGGAAATTTAAAACGGATATTAGTGTGAAGATAAAAGAAGAGGTGAATAAGCAGTTTGAGGCAAAGGTCATACGAGTTACCAAATACCCTACCTGGTTGGCGAATGTCGTGCCGGTCCCAAAGAAAGATGGAAAAACCAGAGTGTGTGTGGACTACAGAGACCTCAACAAAGCCAGTCCGAAGGATGACTTCCCATTGCCAAACATTCACATATTGATCGACAATTGCGCCAAGCATGAAATCGGTTCATTTGTGGATTGTTATGCCGGTTATCACCAGATCCTGATGGACGAAGAAGACGCTGAGAAAACTGCCTTCATTACACCTTGGGGAACGTATTGTTACAGAGTAATGCCGTTTGGATTGAAGAATGTCGAGGCAACTTATATGAGGCCAATGACCACAATGTTCCACGATATGATGCATCAAGAAATTGAAGTGTATGTGGACGATGTCATCATAAAGTCAAAAAAGTAACCTCATCATGTGAGAGATTTGAGAAAGTTTTTCCAAAGACTCCGGAGGTACAATTTAAAGCTCAATCTTGCGAAGTGCGCCTTTGGAGTACCTTCAAGGAAATTACTGGGGTTTATAGTGAGTCGGCGAGGTATTGAACTAGATCCATCAAAGATCAAGGCTATCCAAAGTCTACCTCCGCCGAAGAACAAGAAGGAGGTAATGAGTTTACTAGGAAGGTTGAATTACATTAGTCGATTCATCGCTCAATTGACATCAACGTGTGAGCTGATCTTCAAGTTGTTGAAGAAAGATGCAGCAGTGAAATGGACCGACGAGTGTCAGGAAGCCTTTGACAAGATCAAGGAATATTTGGCCAATCCTCCAGTGTTAGTTCCTCCAGAGCCAGGGCGACCTTTGATTTTGTACTTGACAGTGCTTGACAATTCCTTTGGTTGTGTGTTCGGCCAGCACGACGAGATAGGCAAGAAAGAACAAGCCATATATTACCTCAGTAAGAAGTTTACATCCTACGAGGTGAAATATACTCAACTTGAAAGAACTTGTTGTGCGTTGATCTGGGTAGCTCATAAATTGAAGCATTATTTGTCAGCATATACCACATACTTGATATCACGACTGGATCCTCTGAAGTACATATTTTGGAAGCCTATGCCTACAGGGAGACTTACTAAATGGCAGATTCTGCTCACAGAATTTGACATTATCTATGTGACTCGTACGGCAATGAAGGCACAAGCTATTGCAGACCACTTAGCTGAGAATCCGGTGGATGATGAGTATGAACCATTGAAGACGTACTTTCTGGATGAGGAGGCAATGATTGTCGAGGAAATGGAGCAAGATGAGAGACCAGGATGGAAAATGTACTTCGGCGGAGCTGTCAACAGCAAGGGCATTGGTATTGGATCGGTACTCATTTCAGGTACGGGTCAACACTATCTCGTCACGGCTCAGCTTCGATTTTTCTGTACCAACAACATGGCCGAATATTAGGCGTGCATCTTGGGATTAAGGATGGCAATTGACATGGGTATTCAAGAGATTTTGGTCATGGGTGACTCGGATCTCTTGGTACATCAAATCCAGGGAGAATGGGAGACACGAGATTTGAAATTGATACCTTATCGGTATTGTTTGCACGAGTTGTCCCAAAGATTCCAGTTTATAGAGTTCAAGCACATCCCAAGAATGCACAATGAGATCGCAGATGCTTTGGCCACACTGTCCTCTATGTTGCATCATCCCGACAAGACATATATAGATCCACTCCAGATCCAAGTCCGTGATCAAAATGCTTATTGCTTTGATGTAGAAGAAGAATTGGATGGAGAACCGTGGTATCATGACATCAGGGGATACCTGAAAGCTGGCAAATACCCGGAGCAGGCCACTAGAGACCATAAGAGAATCATCAGGCGCTTAGCTAACGGATTTTTTCTCAGTGGAGGAGTTATATACAAAAGAACACCAGATCTGGGGTTGTTGAGGTGTGTGGATGCACAACAAGCAGATGAAATCATGATTGAAGTACATGCCGGAGCCTGTGGACCCCACATGAGCGGATATATTTTAGCAAAGAAGATTTTGAGAGTTGGGTATTACTGGCTCACTATGGAGCGTGATTGTATCGGGTATGTAAAGAAATGCCACCAATGCCAGGTACATGGGGATCTGATCCACTCCCCGCCTTATGAGTTGCATACAATGTCCTGCACCATGGCCTTTTGCCGCGTGGGGCATGGATGTTATCGGCCCGATAGATCCAGCCGCTTCCAATGGGCATAGGTTCATTCTGGTTGCAATTGATTATTTCACCAAGTGGGTTGAGGCGAAGACGTACAAGGCAGTAACAAAGAAAGCGGTGGTGGATTTTGTGCATGAGAATATTATATGCCGATTTGGAATTCCCAAGGTGATCATCACGGATAACGGAGCCAATCTAAACAGTCATCTCATGGCGGAAGTTTGCGAAAGATTTAAGATCAGACACCACAATTCCACACCTTACAGGCCAAAGGCGAATGGTGCAGTGGAAGCGGCGAATAAGAATATTAAGAAGATTCTCTACGAAAGATGGTGGAGGGATCCAGGCAATGGCATGAAAAGCTACCCTTTACTCTCATGGGTTACCGCACGACAGTGCGTACTTCTATCAAAACCACACCTTACACACCGGTGTATGGAACGGAGGCTGTTATACCCGCAGAAGTAGAAATACCGTCATTACGGATCATAGCTGAAGCTGGGATAGATGACGGTGAATGGGTAAAAGCCCGGTTGGAACAATTGAGTTTGATTGATGAGAAGAGGTTGGCCACAGTTTGTCATGGGCAATTGTATCAAGGAAAAATGGCCAGAGCATACAATAAAAAGGTACGACCTCGAAAGTTTGAAGTCAGACAACTCGTATTGAGGCGTATCTTACCGCATTGGGCCGAAGCAAAGGGCAAGTTTGCGCCAAATTGGCAGTGACCATTTGTGGTATCGCGGGTGTTGTCCAATGGGGCATTACATTTAACAGATGTTGAAGGAAAGTGCGTAGAGACTGCTATCAATTTAGATGCAGTCAAAAGATACTATGTATGATTCATTTTCAATTATGTGTTTTATATTTTGTTGTGATTTTGGAATTGAAATGACGAAGGCATTTTATTCTCTATCCAAACACTTTATCCATTGACAACCCCTTTGAGCCTTAATGAATGTATTCTTTCATATCCCTCTCTCAGAATCGCTTGTAGCGCAATAAGATCGAAATTGAAAAAAGAAATGATGGAAAATGATGATGGAAAAAGAAAAGAAAAAAAAGACAAGAAATCGGGAAAAAGTCAAAAGGAAATCCATCTAACTAATGAAGTTGGATGAACTACGTCCGACTTGATCCCGAAAGGGTACGTAGGCAGCCTCTCTGAGGTTCAGTCACAATAAAGAAAAAATCCAAAAATTCCCCACATATTGAAACTGGGGCAGAAGTTATGTTTAATAATTCCGAGAGTTATAAATATTTTTGAACCCTCGTGAGATTTTGAGCCTTTATACCTTTCTTTCTCAACCCATCCAAAAGCCACGTTACAGTCCAAAGAAAGACCTTCTGATCAATTCATAAATGATAACGAATGCAACGAAGGAGGAGCGAAACATCGGATAACACCCGTGGTACAGAAAACAAAATACAAAAAGGAAAAATGAAAAATGAAAAAATAAGAGAGTCTCATCGGTGAATACCTTAACCGGCATTGTGAGGCGATTGTGAGTTTGAGAGAAATAAAATGAGAGAGTCTCGTCAGTGAAAACCTTAACCGGCACTGTGAGACGACTGTGAGGTTGAGAGAATAAATGAGAGAGTCTTATTAGTGAAAACCTTTCGAGGCACCGTAGGCGATCGTGATGATTACCAGAAAAGAGAAAAGCAACAAAAATAGTATCGGTTTGGGTTGGAAACAATTCGGAGACAGAATAATGATTGGAACGAACTGGGTCAGAGTTTAAATACATGGCATGGTCAGCAGAATCAGCCGGCAAATACCCGGATAAGTTCTATCATCTCTCCAAAACGCCCTTACCTTTTTTTATTTTTCTGCATTTCATTGTTTACCTTTTGAGAGCTAACTACCAGCTCCTGATAACGAAAGCTGAAACAACACTGGGTCAGAAAGAAGGAAGAGTTGGGAAGGAAATAAGGAAGCTTGGAAAATATGGCCAAAGGAAAGAAAACAAAACAAAAATGAAAAAAGTGAGAAAATACAAAAAAAAAAGAAGTTTGCAAGAGGCAAACAGCTGAAAGCTACACAGCAGGAGAAAAAGCAAAAAGAGAAAAGCAATAAGAGGCAGGGACGGCAGATGCCAGTTGCCAGCGGTTTATATCTAATAAATTTTGTTTCATGCAGGAACAAATTGTCACTCATCCCTTTAAAGTGAATGTGACCAATGTGGAAAAATAGAAAACACAAAAAGAGAAAGTTCGCCAATAAGTGAAGAAATTCACAGGCAAGAGATAATTGGTAAAATAAAATACCAAAAAGAGGAAGGTAGCATCCTTTAAAATGCACTCCTCAGTCCTCAGGCTGCGGGAATATTTTTCTGCATCACATTGTACGTTTAATTTCTGTTAGGCGCCCACCTTCAAACACGGGAATACATTTCTGCATCGCATTGCACGTTTAATTTCTATTAGGCGCCCACCTTCGAATACGGGAATACTTTTCTGCATCGCATTGCACGTTTAATTTCTGTTAGGCGCCCACCTTCGAACACGGGAATACTTTTCAGCATCGCATTGCACGTTTAATTTTTGTTAGGCGCCCACTTTCGAATACGGGAATATTTTTCTTGCATCGCATTGCACGTTTAATTTCCGTTAGGTGCCCACCTTCGAATACGGGAATATTTTTCTCCATCGCATTGCACGTTTAATTTCCGTTAGGCGCCCACCTTCGAATACGGGAATATTTTCTCTGCATCGCATTGCATGTTTAATTTCTGTTAGGCGCCCACCTTCAAACACGGGAATACATTTCGCATCGCATTGCACGTTTAATTTCCGTTTGGCGCCCACCTTCGAATACGGGAATATTTTTCTGCATGCATTGCACGTTTAATTTCCGTTAGGCACCCACCTTCAAACACGGGAATACATTTCCGCATCGCATTGCACGTTTAATTTCTGTTAGGTGCCCACCTTCGAATACGGGAATACTTTTCCGCATCGCATTGCACGTTTCAATTTCTGTTAGGCGCCCACCTTCGAACACGGGAATACTTTTCTCGCATCGCAATGCACTTTTAATTTCCGTTAGGCGCCCACCTTTGAACACGGGAATACTTTTTCGCATCGCATTGCACGTTCAATTTCCGTTAGGCGCCCACCTTCGAATACGGGAATATTTTTCTCCATCGCATTGCACGTTTAATTTCCGTTAGGCGCCCACCTTCAAATACGGGAATACTTTTCGCATCGCATTGCACGTTTAATTTACGTTAGGTGCCCACCTTCGAATACGGGAATACATTTCTGCAAGTTATGGGGTATGTAGCTAAAAGCCCATACTGGGGCAGAAAAAGAAAAAAAAATGAAAAGTTTGTTGTTTTGTTTTGAGCAGGTTTCAGCTCGAGGACAAGAAGTACCATTGAAATAAAAAGAGAGGGGGAAAGCAAGAAAAGAAAATCAACAAAAAAGAGAGTCGGCATCAAAGAAAATAAACAAAAAAAGAGAGTCGGCATCACCGAAAATCAAGAAAAAGGGAAGAAGAGCAAAAGCTAGATTAGGAACAATTGTAATTGTAGGATCATAGCTTAGAATAGCTTCTTCATTTTACATTTCTCCCCCGGTGTAATAAGGAGTAAGTCAGCAGGTCTCAACAGTGTCAATGCAACAGTGAGTCTGGTAGTTTTTAAACTGCCAGACCTTCCCGAACTACACTAACATGATTCATGTTTAGCCCAGGATATGTAGGCAACCTCTAAAGCAAGGTGCGGTCAAAAGGTTTTCAAAAATGCTTTTACGGAATGTGCCAATATGCAAAAATCTCTCATTACTGCTCACTTATCTTTGCACCGAAACTCTTCGTGTTCCCGAGCAAAGAGGTGCAGCTGTGAGCACATGATTTTTGCACCAGGGCAAATAATTCCAAAATTAAAATAAATATGTTTTTGAGTGCAATTACTTGTTTCGTTTGAAATTAGCTACACTCTATGTGTTTAAATAAATAGAAATTAAAAATCAAAAAACTAGGCTAGGAAATTACTTTGTCTTGTTTGTTAAGTTTTAAGAATAAAATTACCAAAAATAGTTTAAGTAGCGGAAATTAGGAAAAATAGTAGAAAAATTGCAAAAATACTAAATAATTTTAGTTAGTAGGAAATTAGGTTTTTTATTATATTCCATAAAAGAAAAAAAAGAAATATAAAAAGAAAATACATAAAAATTGATTAAAATCAGAAAATAAAAAAAATGGTTTAGGTATAATTGATTTGGGCCAAGAAAATTGAAGGCAGTGGACCAAGTCTGCTTTGGCCCAAGGAATTGGCCGGTCCGACCTTGTGAGAATTGATCCTCACCGTTCGATTGAGTTGAATCCTACGGCCTGAGGTTTTTGATCAAATTAACTAGTTAATTAAATAATTGGTTTAATCTCAGCCGTTCATTCAAATTGATCTGACGGAAGATGACTTGGGTCTCATAGGAGTCCAAACGGCGTCATTTTAGTAACGCTAACGATAGCCGTTGATCTCCATCAAATGGACGGTCTGGATTACATGTGACACATCGCCTATAAAAGGCTTGTGTCTGAATAGCTGCTTCATTTTTGCCAAAATTTCAACCCTAGCCGCCTTCTCCTCTCTCCCTCTCTTCTTCATCATCTTCATCAACACCGTCGGCCACGGAAGCCACCACCTCTTAGTGTGGTCTCCGGCCACTCCCTTCATCTCCTTCGCCCTATTCTTCTTCTTCTTCACCTCAAAACATCAAAAGCCCCAATAACAACCCCTTTCTTCTGAAACGCCGGTCACCAGAATTTTTCCGGTAACCACCCAAACAACGAGAACCGTCCCCAAACCAACGCCAATCGCTTCCTCTACACCTGATATATCCAACCGTACCACCTACATCCCTCGAAGATCCCTGGAACTTCTCGAATATCCAAAAAGAAGTCGCCGGAAACCTAACTCCAGCGACTCGGAACTTCAAACCCTTTCAAGATCCATTCTTTCACCCTCCCTAAACATCCCTCTGCAACCAAAAAGCCATAAAGGCTTCATTTTGAAGCCTAACAAGAAGAACAGAAAAGAAAGTCTGAGAAAAGAAAAAAGAAAAAAAAAGAAACAAGGGGATAAGAAGGTCTGAGAGTTTGAAAAGAATAAAGAAAAGAAAAGAAAGAGATTAGGAAGCTCAGGGGACCGGCCCTGCAAGCTAAGTGCCCTTACCCGTCTCTGCGTTTTAGCTTTATTGTTTTTTTTACTTTGTTTGCATGTTTTTTGTTTCTGGTTTCTATCTGTTTGTTTGGTTCTTGATATCTTGTGCTTCATTCGTTAGTTTTAGGGTTTTTAATCCTGCTTGTTTTCTATATCTTGTTCTGTGTTGTTTGTCTCCTTGGCTCAAAGAACTTGTTAGTATTAGGGTATTGTTAACCTTGTTTTTCTTGTTTTGATTTGGTCTTTATACTCTGCCTATCATGACCTTTCCTTCTAAAGCTCAAGAATCTATCTTTTCTTCGTCTTTTTGATTTATGGCTTCTGATCTGAATGAAATGCATGACTTGTTCTTCTCTTGTGTTTCTTTAAATGTTTAGCCATATTTGTTCTCCTGTTCGTCTGTTTCAAATCATGATCTGCTTCCCTGAGTTAAAAATCCATCTGTTGTGGCTCTTGACTAATTTCCCTTCTATTGTTCTGCATGTCTAAGTTCTAACACTGGTTTGATTCTTATCTTTATATTAAGTTGTTTTAATTGAGTTTCGTAATCTCTGGACTGTCCTTTTCTGTCTCTGAGCATGTTTAATCAGTACCAGGTTTAATTGTCTGATTCACCTCCTATGTTAACGCTTCTTGTGGTAGTTCATGGTATCTCTTCTGTTATCCTCACCTGTTAGATAGCATGCTTAAAATTGGGGTTTTGAACCCCTGAAATCTGAGTTAAGTGACTCTCCTCCTTTATGTCACTTTCACATGATAGTTTTAGGTTTCTTCTTCACTGTTTATCAATGTTCTCCTGTTCTTCACCTTCATCCTGGTTGGCATTAGGAAAAGTTCTAAATTTAGGGGGGCTATTTGACATCATTCTCATGTTATTCTGTTAGATCCATTGTTTTGCGTATGATGTAGGCTATGTTTCATTTCTTTTGACTGTTTTGTGAGATTTAGCCTCTATGAGTCCATGTCCATGAACTTTATGTACTCTGTGTTTTTCATTGAATCATCTAACATAAATTGGTTGTAACTAAGTCTGTTTGATGTCAATTAACACTTTGATGCATGAAATTGAGTCATGAGAGTTGATTAATTAAAATTCATCATTATCAAACTTCCCTTCTGAGTTTTAATTGATTGATGAACAATGTTTGGTTTCATGTGACTATGTGTGCAATTGTATATTGAAATGACTTAGTTTGCAATAGTTTATTATTAGTATGAACACTGTTAAGTGCCTATCATACTTTAGGGGAAATGGTTATAGCTGTTAGTGCTAGGCTTCATAAAATGGTTAGTTTTGAAATAGGTTAAAACTGAAAATTACAAAAATAGGTCACAAGTTAAATAAGTGATCAGAGTGGTCAATTTTGCAATTGACCTACTCTGTTAGGTCCCTCACACTGACCAACACTTAAAAGTTGGCTAGTTGTGTAATAACTAGCTAAGTCTGCAAAGTCAGACTTGCCCAGGCTCTGTTTGAGCCCTGAATTCTAGGTGGCTAGGTCTGCAAAGACCTTAGCCCATGCCTATGTTCAGTAATTGGGCTTCAATTGCCCAGGCTAAGTCTCAACTTGAGACTGGCCATTAGTTAAATAATCTGAAAGCTTTGATTAAGCAGGCTAGTCCTGCAATTTAGTCTAATTAACCTTAAAATCACAAAAATAGGATATTAAGCAACAATTGGCCTAAGAGTGGTCAACCTTGCAAAAGTTGACCAACTCTATAAGGCCCTAACACACAGTCCACTTTAAAAAAGGGACTAGTTGTGCAAAATGGCTAAGTCTGCAAATGCATACTTGCCCAGGCTCTCTTTTGTGAGCCCTGAACATTAAAGTGGCCAAGCCTGCAAAGGTTTTGGGCCCAACTGTTCAGCAACAATTGGGTTTAATTACCCAAGCCAAGTCTCAACTTGAGACTGGCTAGTTTTTAAAGAGTTAATAAAGCAGGCTAGTCCTGCATTTAGTTTAAAATTGAAGTGATATGGTCTTAACTAACTGGAACTAAGCTAAAATGGGTTTAAGTTGAAATAGTTCTTAATAGTAGATCTGGCCAGCCCTTAAATACCAATGCAAGGGCTAGCTATTAGTTAAATAAGTCCCAAAGAAGCTGAAACTTGACCTAGGCAGGTTTGGTAAATCAGCAAAGTCTTTAAGGGCATATAAGGAACTTGAAATAGTATTTTGGTAGATAATTTAGAACCTAAGAGGGTAAGGGAGTCATTTGTATCTCTGATTTCTGGAAATTTGCAGAGATTTAAGGGTATAATGGTCTCCCTAAAATGGGAAATCTGTAAAAATCTCTAACCCTTAGGGCTACATTAGTAAAAACCACATAAAAGGAATCTTTAGAACCTTCCAGCACATGCTGGAAGGATTTCAGTTAACTGATTTGGGGGCCTTAGTGTAGATTTTATAAATTTTAGAGGGGGAGAAGTTGGATTAATCCCATACTTTCTCCCCAAGTTTTCAGCCCATTCCCATGCCTATATATACTCTCAAAAAGAGTGTATTAAAGGCTGGCTTTGGAGATAAAGTTTCAGAGCAAAATAATAGCATAATAACAGTAGTATTTTCTGGGATTTTTCGAGTGAAGATATATTGATTTCAATTTGGTTAATTGGTTTTCTTTGCTTGGTCATCTGCCTGGGTTGTTACTTGCTTGCTGTTGCTGTGTTGCCTTGCTCGTCTAACATCAAAGTCTACTGTTGCATTGTTTTGCTGTTTGAGTCTTCTGATGTGCCTTGCCTACTTAACCCTTAGAACTCATCGATTTCATTTTTTGCTGATCCAGGTACATCTCTCTTTCAGTTGAAGTTGTAACGATGACTTGATTGAAATGAAAAATGAAGATTCACCCTGAATTACATGCTGTAGTTTAATTTGAATTTGTAATTTATTTGTTGTGGCAGTAGGTAGTAGCTGAAAAACAAAAATACGAAGAATATTGTAATAGCTAGTCTAATAGTAGTAGTATAACGATAATCGAGTAGTGTAGGTAGTACATCACTTAGCTTAATTAGGTAATAGATTTTAAAACATGGGTTAGTTAACAATAATTTCAAAACCGGTGGTCACTCACTCACAGTAGATTCATAAATCATAATCACATATTAGATGTCATTTAAACATAGATAAGCTTCAAAAATAGGAAATGCTAGATCAAACAGTGATTCAATCATGATTTGGGCTAATAATCTGGTGATAAAACAAGTCACAATGAAATCAGTAGCATAATTATACATAAGTCTCTGAGTTATTCATTTACGGGTATTGATACAACTTAACTAGAACCATACTTGTAATGTTAAAATTCTTAGCACATAATGAAAGTAGTAATGTGTCACGACCCGGATTTTTCCCCCAACATCGGGATCGTGATGGCGCCTACTCGTGGTAGCTAGGCAAGCCACTGTATTCATACTATCCTGTTTTTAACACAATTTTAATTAAATAAATGCGGAATACTTTATCGAAATAGAAATAACTAATTACAAGATGAAAATCATACCGAAATCCTCTACCCAAGACGTGGAGTCACCAACTCACGAACTACTACCGAATACTACACATAAGAGTTTGAAAGAAATATAACATAATTCTGTTTGTCTCGGAACAAAGAGACTACAGCTAGTAACATAAATCAAGAGAGAGACGCCGGGCCTGCGGACGTCCGCAAGCTACCTCGGTCTCAAATGTGATCAACTCCCACACAATCGAATTACTGCTGCTGCTCCTGATCGAAACCTGGACCTGTGCAAAAACGCACAGAAGTGCAGTATCAGCACAACCGACCCCATGTGCTGGTAAGTGCCTGGCCTATCCCGACGAAGTAGTGACAAGCCTAAGACCGGACACCCACATAAACCTGTGCAGTTGCAATATATATATATACGTACATAAATATTTATAAGGAAATACTCTACTCTGCAATAACAACCAATAACTCATAATATCCAAATTAATCTAATCAACATAATTATGTCTTACTTTCGTGTCTCAATTCTTTACTTTTCTTTTCTTATCTCGTGGTAGGCGTACCACCCGCTCCCAAATATATCAATAGGCTACCGGCAACTATGGCCAATGCCAAGATTCAAATCACTTTGTGGTCGGCGTGCCACACGATCCCATTTCTTATCATAAAAGTGGTCGGCGCGCCACACGACCCCAATTCTTTAATATATATATTACCACAATTAACAAGAATTAACCAAGTAATAACACAATAAGGAATATCTCAAAAGAACTCAACAATTAACAACGATTAATAAGTTCACAAGGAAAACAAAGTATAATGGAAACACAAGTAATATCAAGTCAAGGAATAGCAAATAGTTGCACGGCATCACCCAAATAAAATATAATGGAAAAACAAGTAATATCAAGTCAAGGAATGGCAAATAGTTGCACGGCATCACCCTTCGTGCTTTTACTCTCATCCTCACCAAATAAGTAAATAAAGTGCACGGCATCACCCTTCGTGCTTTTACTCTCATCCTCACCAAATAAGCAAATAAAGTGCATGGCATCACCCTTCGTGCTTTTACTCTCATCCTCACATCCATAGTACGGCATGATCCTTCGTACATGGTTCAATAACAAGGCAAGACATGATCCTTCGTGCATAATCAATAAAACATGGCACGACATTAACCTTCGTGCATAAATAATAAAACATGGCACGGCATCACCCTTCGTGCATTATCACTCTTCCTCACCCAAATAACAATCACGGTTAAGGGCAGAGAAAGAAAACAACAAATCATGAACCGTCCCGGCAAGGGACACAATAATCATTCTACAACCCGGCAAGGGTTCAACAATTTATCTTAAAAATATCTCACAACAAATATCAACAACGACTCACGGTCATGCTAGACGCCAGTGTATGGATGCTCGTCACCACAACCCATACACCGCACTCGATCACATAGCACATAATCCTATTCCCTCAAGCTAGGATAGAACAAACACTTACCTCGAATGTTTATGAACAATTCAATCCGTGGCAATGCCTTTTCCTTTCAAATTTGGCTCCAATCCAATCGTACTATACACAATTGATTTAATATCATCAATACTACTCAACAAAATAATTCATAAGGCTAATTACAACTTTTACAACATTCTCTGCCCGGAATAGTGAATTTCGACCCCGGGCCCACATGGTCGGAACTCGGGGTTCGGACCAAAATCCGGTTACCCATCCCCCCACGAGTTCATGTATATGATTTGTTTCAAAATCGGACCTCAATTCGAGGTCCAATTTCCCAATTTATGAAAAACACTATATTCTAACAAAAACAAGAAATTCTACCATGAAAACCTTTGATTTCTATTGAAAAACATGTTTAATGATGTTAGGAATTGAAAGAATTAAGTAAAAAGTGACTTACAATTGTTTTGAAGAAGAAGGAATCCGTGAAGAATCGCAAATGGGTGTTTTTGGTTTGTAAAAAGTGAAGAAATGAACTGAAAATCGTGTTTTACAGGTCTCCTGTGTTCGCGTTTGCGAACATGGGTTCGCAATTCCGAACCCCGACCAATTTTTGGAGTTTGAAAAGTAAGCTAAGGTTGGGAAGTTCGCATTTGCGAACATTTATTCGCATTTGCGAAGTCTAGGCAGTTACTGGGGATTTCGCATTTGCGAAATAAGCTTCGCATTTGCGAACCAGCAGGCTTCTGGGCTTCTTTGCAATTGCGACACATTCTTCGCAATTGCGAAGACAGGCAATTACTGAAGGCCTCGCATTTGCGAGGTTAAGTTCGCAATTGCGAACTATGGTCCAGGTGTGCCAGTGTCGCATTTGCGACACTTTGTTCGCATTTGCGAACTTGGTTGGTTCTGGCAAGCATCGCATTTGCGATAATGGGTTCGCATTTGCGAACCTAGCCTTGAACTGCCTTATTCGCATTTGCGAGAAATTCTTCGCAAATACGAAGCCAACAGCTGGGTGAAAAACCAGCAGTGCATAAACTCAGAAATTGATCCTACGGCCTATCAAATCTTTACCCGAGCCCCCGGGCTCCAAACCAAACATGTACACAACCTCAAAAACACATTATGAACTTATTCGTGCGATCACATCGCCAATATCACATCATTTTCATCAAATCAAGCCTCAAATTCATGAATTTCATACTTTTGGTTTTCAAAACCTTCAAACTTGGAACTCAAGGTCCAAAACATCTCAAATGACATCCGAATGTCACCAAACTTTACAAAAATCACATATATAATATTTAAGACTTGTACCGGGCGTCGGAACCAAAATATGAGCCCGATACCAAGGTCAATTAATTCATTTCCTTTAACAATTACATCAAAAACAATTTTATAGAAAAATTCATAACTTGGGCTCTAGGCCTCAGAATTCGACTCCGGACGCATGTCCAAGTCCCATATTTTCCTACGGACCTCTCGGGACCATCCAATCTCGGGTCCGGATCCGTTTACCAAAAATGTTGACCGAAGTCAAACATATCAATATTAATATCATTTTTATCCAAATTTCTCATAAAATTCATATTTTCTATCACAAAAATCTTTCCGGCTACAAGATCGGATCGTGCACGTAAATCGAGGCAACATGGAATGAGGTTTTCAAGGCCTCAGAAGCTCGAAATGATTAATAAAATAAGTGATGACCCTTTGGGTCGTCACAATCTCCACCTCTAAAACAATCGTTCGTCCTCGAACGAACAAAAGAAAGAAGTACCTGAGTCAGGAAACAAGTGTGGGTAGCGGCTCCGCATATCAGACTCGGACTCCCAGGTCGACGCCGATGCCTCAGGAGGCTGACCTCTCCACTGAACACGTACAGAAGGATAACTCTTTGACGTCAACTGTCGAACCTGCCGGTCTAGAATGGCCACCGGCTCCTCCTAGTAAGATAGATCATTGTCCAATTGGATAGTACTGAAGTCTAACACATGTGTGGGATCGCCGTGGTATCTCCGAAGCATAGATACGTGAAAAAACTGGGTGCACGGCTGATAAGCTAGGCGGCAAAGCTAATCCGTAAGCCACCCCTCCCACTCTGTCTAGAATCTCAAATGGACCAATATACCTAGGGCTGAGCTTGCCCTTCTTCCCGAACCTCATCACGCCCTTCATAGGTGACACTCGGAGCAATTCTCGCTCCCCAATCATGAAAGTTATATCTCGAACCTTGCGATCTGCATAGCTCTTTTGTCTAGACTGAGCTGTGCGAACCCTATCTTGAATAATCTTGACCTTATCTAAGGCCTCCTGGAATAAATCTGTACCGAATAACCGAGTTTCTCCCGGTTCAAACCATCCAACCGGAGAACGACACCGCCTACCATAAAACGTTTTATGAGGAGCCATCTGGATGCTCGATTGATAACTATTATTATAAGCAAACTCTGCCAAAGGCAGGAATTGATCCCATCAGCATCTAAGGTGACCTGATTAGCACCTCCTCGCCGAACCGTGTCTCTAAGGTCACATAAATAGGAATCATTATATTGTTGATCGCGGATATGCTCCAATAATGAAGAGAGAGCGATCGCACAAGCTAGTGCTCGACTAGGCTCAGAAATATCCAACCTCACAAATCGATTGGCCAAGGACTGAACATCCAAAGCAATTGGCCTCTGATTGACTGGAATATAAACAAGACTGCCCATACTGGCTGACTTCCTACTCAAAGCGTCAGCCACCACGTTTGCTTTTTCCCCGATGATATAAAAAGGTGACATCATAATCTTTCCGCAATACCAGCCACCTTCTCTGCCTCAAATTCAACTCTTTTGTTTAAACAAATACTGAAGACTCTTATGATCGGTGTATACTTCACATACTACACCATACAAATAATGCCTCCAGATCTTCAATGCGTGAATAATCGCCGCAAATTCTAGATCATGCACTCGGTAATTCTTTTCATGCATCTTCAGCTGCCTCGAAGCATAGGCAATAACCTTGCCATCCTGCATTAACACTGCACCAAGCCCAATACGGGAAGCATCACAATAATCGGTATAAGGTCCCGTACCTGTGGGTAAAAATCAATACCGGTGCTGTGGCCATGGCTGTCTTGAGCTTTTGAAAGCCCGCCTCACATTCATCTGACTATTCAAATTGAACACCTTTCTGTGTCAATCTGGTCAGTGGGGTTGCAATAGATGAAAACCCCTCCACGAATCGCCGATAATAACCCGCTAATCCTAAGAAACTCCAAATCTCTGTGGCTGATGTCGGTCTAGGCCAGTTCTTGACTGCCTCAATCTTCTTCGGATCAACCTGAATACCTGTTGCCGTCACAATATGACCCAGGAATGCAACTGAACTTAGCCAAAATTCACACTTCAAAATTTTTGCATATAGTTGGCTATCTTTCAGAGTCTGCAAAGTCACTCCGAGATGTTGCGCATGCTCCTCATGACTGCAGGAGTATGTCAATATGGAAACAATGAAGACTACAACGAACAAGTCTAAATAAGGCACGAACACACTCATGCGTATGCACATATCCATGACTCTGAAGTCTGGCCATAAGAGTTATTCTTAAATTACAACATTGTCAATTAACCCTGTTATCAAATACCTTATTCTACAAATCCCACTTTACTCAGAATGAGGTATGGTGACCTCGTGATTATTTTCTCGAATTAATGCGTCATATTTATCCTTACCTGGTGCTCGTCTCAAAGGCTAAGCTCAACGGTTTCAAAATAGAAATGGCTAAATATGAATAGAAACTATACAAGAATTGTCAAATAGTCCTAACGGACATGACTCTTATTTACGAATGCGATACGAAAGTATTAATTCATAAAAGAAGAATTTTAAACACATAAACTCTTACTACCAGGACCCATTCCTCATATGATATCCACCGCAGCTTGAAGCTCGGCTTAGAAATATTTCACATTATGCCAAAAAATTGGAGGATCTCATCCTCAACTCTGAATCACAGTGCTTGCACATCATATAATCTGAAATTTTTAATTTCCTTTCTTTCTTCCTTTCAATAATTGTCCGTCAAAGATAATCACGACATAAAATGAAACCTCATACTGATAGGGCACACAATTAACGATTAAAATTAGTTATTCCGAGAATTATATCAAAACATACTGTAATAAGTAATATAAAGTCACTCTTAGTCTCATGGATATTTAGTGACTAACACCTAATAATAGGGATGTCTATCCTCATGTAATATCTCAACGGGAGTATTTCCCTAAGTAGTATGATTACGATGCTCGCTCATGAATGGAGCATGTTAAACAGGCTCGCCTAAATTTTCTTTCAAAAACCAAATCAAATTAAGGGAAAATTATTCTGTTTATAACAATCTGAATTACACACGTGATGACACCATCTGGTGTAATGACCTCCCTTATACTATAAAAAGTATATCAATGGTTGGGTCTCCACCTCTAGGATTTTCACCTCCACCTCTAACATCCTGACCTATACATCTGGCTGGCCATGCAGGATAAATATTTACTGCAATGGAGCGTATAGCCTGAGTGCCTTCCTAAAATTATATTTCTCCAAAAATTCCACATTCACAGCAATTCCTTTAAGGCTCAGTTAACTTGTTGTTCATGACAATATATATTCGGACACAGTCATTGTGACCTGGTACAACCGTTCAGATCGCATATACTACATATTGCATAGAATCTCGGGGTGACGTCTTCATAACATTTTCTAAAAATAGAGTTTAGTAGATAGCGTTGCATTGGCCGGCTTGCCCTCTTGGTAATCTTGTCACAAACATTGATGGCCAATTTCCTCTTTTGCTATGTTGGCTTAACACCGTTGAGCTACCCCGTTTACTCACAAACTCTTCGTTATTCTTCCTGGGGCGATTTCTTACCCCATGAAAGGAACCAACCTTAAATATGTATAAATTATTTAGAGGACCTTTCTATACCATATATATACAGTCCAATAACTTACCATATTTGTCCTTCACAACTCCAACACATCAACCGGACGTCAAGGTCCGTTGAAACCCAACACGATTTATTAGGTGATCTCCTGATATAATTGCACCTTCCGTTGGGACCATAACTGGTATGGTAAATACATTATCTTCCCACTATTTCTGTGTGCCTTCTGTAGCACAGTAAAATGAACTCCTCGCATTCGACTATTCCCACGTTCTATAATTCCTCATAAGAACTGTCAAGCACAATCTCGTGGGTTCTCAAAAGATGCACCGCTGAAGGTGGTAGCGAAGACTTTGGTGAAACCTATCCGTCCTCCGTAAAACTTTTGAAGGCATAGTTGATCTATCACCAGCCTGTGCCATTGTTCGGCTGGATAAGCGGGACGTGACTACGCCATTCGTGGGAAGACAAGAGTGGAAATTTAACTTAACACTTTGAAGAACAAATTCGCACGATAAGAAAGAACAAATGAGAAACTCTTTCCTAACTCAATAGACTCTGGAGGACAAGTACAGACGTCTCCGTACCTACCTCTCAAACTCTACTAAGCTTGTTCGTGAGTGGTGAGACCTATGTAACCTAAAGCTGTGATACCAACTTGTCATGACCCGGATTTTTCCCCCAACATCGGGATCGTGATGGCGCCTACTCGTGGTAGCTAGGCAAGCCACTGTATTCATACTATCCCGTTTTTAACACAATTTTAATTAAATAAATGCGGAATACTTTATCGAAATAGAAATAACTAATTACAAGATGAAAATCATACTGAAATCCTCTACCCAAGACGTGGAGTCACCAACTCATGAACTACTACCGAATACTACACATAAGAGTTTGAAAGAATTATAACATAATCTCGTTTGTCTCGGAACAAAGAGACTACGCCTAGTAACATAAATCAAGAGAGAGACGCCGGCCCGCGGACGTCCGCAAGCTACCTCGGTTTCAAATGTGATCAACTCCCACACAATCGAATTACTCCTGCTGCTCCTGATCGTAACCTGGACCTGTGCAAAAACGCACAGAAGTGTAGTATCAGCACAACCGACCCCATGTGCTGGTAAGTGCCTGGCCTATCCCGGCGAAGTAGTGACAAGCCTAAGACCAGACACCCAAATAAACCTGTGCAGTTGCAATATATATATATATATATATGTACATAAACATTTATAAGGAAATACTCTGCTCTGCAATAACAACCAATAACTCATAATATCCAGATTAATCTAATCAACATAATTAAGTCTTACTTTCGTGTCTCAATTCTTTACTTTTCTTTTCTTATCTCGTGGTAGGCGTACCACCCGCTCCCAAATATATCAATTGGCTACCGGCAACTATGGTCAATGCCAAGATTCAAATCACTTTGTGGTCGGCGTGCCACACGATCCCATTTCTTATCATCAAAGTGGTCGGCGCGCCACACGATCCCAATTCTTTAATATATATATTACAACAATTAACAAGAATTAACCAAGTAATAACACAATAAGGAATATCTCAAAAGAACTCAACAATTAACAACGGTTAATAAGTTCACAAGGAAAACAAAGTATAATGGAAACACAAGTAATATCAAGTCAAGGAATAGCAAATAGTTGCACGGCATCACCCAAATAAAATATAATGGAAAAATAAGTAATATCAAGTCAAGGAATGGCAAATAGTTGCACGGCATCACCCTTCGTGCTTTTACTCTCATCCTCACCAAATAAGTAAATAAAGTGCACGGCATCACCCTTCGTGCTTTTACTCTCATCCTCACATCCATAGTACGGCATGATCCTTCGTACATGGTTCAATAACAAGGCACGGCATGATCCTTCGTGCATAATCAATAAAACATGGCACGACATTAACCTTCGTGCATAAATAATAAAACATGGCACGGCATCACCCTTCGTGCATTATCACTCTTCCTCACCCAAATAACAATCACATTTAAGGGCAGAGAAAGAAAACAACAAATCATGAACCGTCCCGGCAAGGGACACAATAATCATTCTACAACCCGGCAAGGGTTAAACAATTTATCTTCAAAATATCTCACAACAAATATCAACAACGACTCACGGTCATGCTAGACGCCGGTGTATGGATGCTCGTCACCACAGCCCATACACCGCACTCGATCACATAGCACATAATCCTATTCCCTCAAGCTAGGATAGAACAAACACTTACCTCGAATGTTTATGAACAATTCAATCCGTGACAATGCCTTTTCCTTTCAAATTTGGCTCCAATCCAATCGTATCTATACACAATTGATTTAATATCATCAATACTACTCAACAAACTAATTCATAAGGCTAATTACAACTTTTACAACATTCTGCCCGGAATAGTGAATTTCGACCCCGGGCCCATGTGGTCGGAACTCGGGGTTCGGACCAAAATCCGGTTACCCATCCCCCCACGAGTTCATGTATATGATTTGTTTCAAAATCGGACCTCAATTCGAGGTCCAATTTCCCAATTTATGAAAAACCCTATATTCTAAAAAAACAAGAAATTCTACCATGAAAACCTTTGATTTCTGTTGAAAAACATGTTTAATGATGTTAGGAATTGAAAGAATTAAGTAAAAACTGACTTACAATTGTTTTGAAGAAGAAGGAATCCGTGAAGAATCGCAAATGGGTGTTTTTGGTTTGTAAAAAGTGAAGAAATGAACTGAAAATCGTGTTTTACAGGTCTCCTGTGTTCGCATTTGCGAACATAGGTTCGCAATTGCGAACCCCGACCAATTTCTAGAGTTTGAAAAATAGCTAAGGCTGGGAAGTTCGCATTTGCGAACATTTATTCGCATTTGCGAAGTCTAGGCAGTTACTGGGGATTTCGCATTTGCGAAATAAGGTTCGCATTTGCGAACCAGCAGGCTTCTGGGCTTCTTCGCAATTGCGACACATTCTTCGCAATTGCGAAGACAGGCAATTATTGAAGGCCTCGCATTTGCGAGGTTAAGTTCGCAATTGCGAACTTTGGTCCAGATGTACCAGTGTCGCATTTGCGACACTTTGTTCGCATTTGCGAACTTGGTTGATTCTGGCAAGCATCGCATTTGCGATAATGGGTTCGTATTTGCGAACCCAGCCTTGAACTGCCTTCTTCGCATTTGCGAGAAATTCTTCGCAAAGCGAAGCCAACAACTGGGTGAAAAACCAGCAGTGCATAAACTCAGAAATTGATCTTACGGCCTATCAAATCTTTACCCGAGCCCCCCGGGCTCCAAACCAAACATGTACACAACCTCAAAAACACATTATGAACTTGTTCGTGCGATCACATCGTTTTCATCAAATCAAGCCTCAAATTCATGAATTTCATACTTTTGGTTTTCAAAACCTTCAAACTTGGAACTCAAGGTCCAAAACATCTCAAACGACATCCGAATGTCACCAAACTTTACGGAAATCACATATATAATATTTAAGACTTGTACCAGGCGTCGGAACCAAAATACGAGCCCGATACCAAGGTCAATTAATTCATTTCCTTTAACAATTACATCAAAAACAGTTTTATAGAAAAATTCATAACTTGGGCTCTAGGCCTCAGAATTCGACTCCGGACGCATGTCCAAGTCCCATATTTTCCTACGGACCTCTCGGGACCATTTAATCTCGGGTCCGGATCCGTTTACCAAAAATGTTGACCGAAGTCAACCATATCAATATTAATATCATTTTTATCCAAATTTCTCATAAAATTCATATTTTCTATCACAAAAATCTTTCCGGCTACAAGCTCGGATTGTGCACGTAAATCGAGGCAACATGGAATGAGGTTTTCAAGGCCTCAGAAGCTCGAAATAATTAATAAAATAAGTGATGACCCTTTGGGTCGTCACATAATGTTAGTTATACGTGTGTAGTTAACCAGCTAGGCTAGATCCATAGTTAATTAGCTAAATCGTTCTTCAAAGTTTTCCTATACAATTCAAATCGCCTTCTCAGATTTAGTATTGACCTTAAATGGGAGTGTAAAAGGAAGAAGTATTCTATTAGTTCTAGCTTATGGCAATACATAATTGTTTCATAGTTAATATCGATATTTGATGTATTGAGTTCCCTTAACTGAATAAATAAAAGTGCATTTTTATTTCAGATGTGTATCTTTGTTCATTTATTTCATTTGTTATTTCTGTTATTTAGTTTGGGCCCAATATGTGTAATAGGCCTAAACCTTTGTACAAGGCCAACTGGGCTGTCTAATTTAAGCCAGAAGACTGCCTGGGCTTTTAAGGCCTGGGCAGATATAATATTCGTTTAGGCATGAATGTAGAAGCCCAGACTCCGAAAATAGGAGCTGTGACAAACGACACGGGCCTGGAATGCTTAGTATTAGGAATTGGATAAGGGAAAAACACAATTAGAAAAACGTAGTATACACTTCTTAGGATCAAACTTTAAATTGAATTGGGACGAGCCTCGCCCAACGTTAAACAAGCGGGGCCCCCATTTAAGTAATAAGACAATAAAGTAGACTCGGGAAAGCTAATAGCGAACTACATAGCTTGTCCCAAAAGGTTTAAAAGCCGATAGATGTTATTTAGGGCACGATTTAACGTACTTTCCTATGAACGAGTGTGCACTTGGTGCGACTCAAATCCAAATCCCGGCAAAGCTCAAATACACCGAAAGTCACAGGCGTACTGGTTGCGGTGTGACTCGAGGCATGTTTTCGCGATGCCACAAATTCCGTAAAAATAATATTTAAGTAAAAAGCACTATATGTTGTTAAAATCTACGTTGAGTTAAACAAGAGTCGGGAACGACAATTGAGCGACCGTGCTAAAACCACGGAACCCGGGAATGCCTAACACCTTCTCCCGGGTTAACAGAGTTCCTTATCCGGATCTTTGCTTCGCAGACATTTTTAAGAGTCAAATTCCTTGGATTCGGGATTAACCGGTGACTTGGGACACCATTATCTTTCCCAAGTGGCGACCCCTGATTAATCTCAATAAAATCCCGAACCGATTGTCCTTTAATTGGAAAAACTCCTTCCTCTATGCTATTATATCCGTTTAGGGTATTTGAGCGTCGAGGTATACCCTACAAGCGTATTTATATGCTTATTCCCAAAGTGGGGTAGTAAAAAGGGAGGTGTGACACGAGTCACTAAATACCCCACCTGGTTAGCAAATGTTGTGCCAGTTCCGAATAAGGATGGAAAGACAAGGGTGTGCGTTGACTACAAAGACCTCAACAAGGCTAGTCCAAAGGATGATTTTCCATTGCCAAATATCCATATACTGATTGACAATTGCGCCAAGCATGAAATTGGTTCTTTTGTAGATTGTTATGCGGGTTATTATCAGATCCTAATGGAAGAAGAAGACGTAGAAAAAATAGCCTTTATCACGCCTTGGGGAACATATTGTTATGGAGTGATGCCGTTTGGGTTAAAGAATGCCGGAGCTACATATATGAGGGCAATGACCACTATGTTTCATGATATGATGCACCGAGAGATAGAAGTGTATGTGGACGATGTCATTATTAAGTCCAAAAAGTAATGTGATCATGTCAAAGATTTGAGGAAGTTTTTTCAGAGGCTCCGAAGATATAATCTTAAGCTCAATCCAACAAAATGTGCTTTTGGGGTTCCTTCAGGAAAGTTATTAGGGTTTATAGTAAGCCGGCGTGGTATTGAATTAGATCCATCGATGATAAAAGCAATCCAGAATTTGCCTCCGCCGAAGAACAAGAAGGAAGTGATGAGCTTACTAGGCAGGCTGAACTATATTAGCAGGTTCATTTCTCAGCTGACATCAACATGTGAGCCTATTTTCAAGTTGTTGAAGAAAGATGCATCAGTAAATTTGACTAGTGAATGCGAAGAACCCTTTAATAAGATTAAAGAATATTTAGCTAATCCTCCAATGTTAGTTCCTCCGGAATCGGGAAGACCTTTGATCTTGTATTTGACAATGCTAGACAACTCTTTTGGCTGCATACTGGGGCAGCATGATGAAACTGGAAAGAAAGAGCATGCGATATATTACTTCAGCAAAAGGTTTACATCTTATGAGAAGCCCATGCCTGCAGGAAGACTTGCTAAATGGCAGATTCTGCTCACAGAATTTGACATCATCTATGTAACACGTACGGCAATGAAGGCGCAGGCAGTTGCAGATCATCTAGCAGAGAATCCAGTGGATGATGAATATGAGCCGCTAAAGACATATTTTCCGGATGAGGAGGCAATGAATGTTGAAGAAATAGAGCAAAGTGACAAGCCAGGTTGGAGAATATACTTCGACGGAGCCGTCAATAGTAAAGAAGTTGGGATTCGAGCAGTACTTATTTAAGAAATGGGTCAGCACTATCCCGTTACCGCTCAACTTCAATTTTTCTTTACCAAAAATATGGCCGAATATGAAGCGTGTATATTGGGATTGAGGATGGCAGTAGATATGGGTGTTCAAGAGATTTTGGTCATGGGTGACTCGGATATTTTGATACATCAAATTCAAGGAGAATGGGAGACAAGAGATTTGAAATTGATACCTTATCGGCATTGTTTACATGAATTATCCCAAAGATTTCAATCTATAGAGTTTAAACATATCCCAAGAATGCACAATGAAGTAGCAGATGCTCTGGCCACATTATCCTCTATGTTGCATCATCCGGATAAAGCCTATATAGATCCACTTCAGATACATGTGTATGATCAAAATGCTTATTGTTTTGCTGTGGAAGAAGAGCTAGATGAAGAACCGTGGTATCATGATATCAAGGAATACTTGAAGACAGGAAAGTACCCAGAACAAGCCACTGGAGATCAGAAAAGGGAGGTGTGACACTTATGTATTTCGGCCATTGGCTCAACTTATGTTTGGAAACTAGAAGGATGTTTTATCATCGACACTTATTATAGTTGGAAAAGTCTTATTTTGATTTTTTGATATGATAAGTGGTAGCAAAAATAGACAGTTCGCCCTGGTGGAAATTAAGGGTATCGGGTGCCGGTTGCACTAGCTTTATGGGGCGTAACAAACTTGGTATCAGAGCATAGGTTTAAGAATGTCCTAGGGTGTTATGGAACCGTGTCTAGTAGAGTTCTTCTTATCGGTGAGTTGTGCACCACACTTATAATTGGGATGCTACTTGTACATTTTGAAATGTTTCTTCTTTTATTATTCTATATCGTGAGGATAGAGCTCGGTCTATGAATTAATTTGAATAATGAATGTTATCCCTTGCCTTACAGAATATGGTGGTTACTAGACCCGCGAATGCTAGCCGAAGGTTTGTCCAAGTTCCTGATGCTGCTTCTGATAGGGCTCCTACTCCACGACCTCAGCCTATAACAAATGCTCGCGCAAAGAAAAAGAAAACACTGACAAGGAATAAATCCCCACAACCACAGGCCCAAGTGGCCGAGAGTGCTCATATAGCTCAAGAGGAAATGGTGGGGGAGGCTATGGATGAAGCACCCGCTCCTCCACCCCCTCAGAACCAGATGGAACTGACTTTATTAGGGCTGGAACGTGCTATGTAAGCCTTCACAGGATTTGTTAGGGCACAAACAAATGCTACTGTTGGGAATCTTCAACATGGAGATGATGATGGGCAAGGTATGGGAGGTGATGACATTTCCTCTTTGGCTATGAACTTCATAAGAATGAGCTCTCCAGTTTTTACGGGTACGGTCAAGGATGAGGATCCCTATATCTTCCTATAAGAAATCCAAAAGATTCTTGATATCTTGTGCATCACCGGAGAAATTGTAGTACGATGTACGGCTCACCAGTTAAAAGATATTGCTTATTCTTGGTACCTTTGGTTCAAGGAATGGAGGCCACAAAATTCTTCTCCTATTCAGTGGAAAGAGTTTGAAACAGGTTTTGTTGGGAGGTTTTTATCTCCCGCTGTTCGTAATAAGTATGCAATCAAGTTTGAAACCTTGAAACAAGATACCATGACTGTTGATGAGTATAGCATTGAATTCACGCGTCTTGCTCGCTATGAACCACACTTGGTACCAGATGATAATGCTAGAGTTGAAAGGTTCTGCCGAGGGTTAATACATGGCTTGTTCAAGGGTGTAGCTGGCAGCCGTGCACGTTCTACTTTTGGAGCCATAGTTGATTTGGCCCATGACTGAGAGACCAACTTGGAG
This sequence comes from Nicotiana noctiflora, assembly GCA_032618575.1. Lineage (NCBI taxonomy): Eukaryota > Viridiplantae > Streptophyta > Magnoliopsida > Solanales > Solanaceae > Nicotiana > Nicotiana noctiflora. The sequence continues at coordinate 329,980 of JASVEL010007285.1, forward strand.
GAGAAAGGCTACTAGAGAACAAAACAAGAAAGCACGCACTTCGGGCATCTTCAATGTAGCTTCTCATATGGGCAAAGGTAACTTTAGTTAGGGGCCCTCAGGGCCGTCAACAACATCTCAATCATACAACACTTCTACAGCTAGAGAAGAGTACAATCATAGGGGCCGCCATGGCAAATCACAACATCACCAGGTACAATCTTCTCATGCTCAAAATAGTGTGGCCCAGGCACCACACCAGCGTACTCCATGTCCCAGATGTGGGAAGGGCCACTTTGGCCAGTGTCGTATGGGGCAGGATGCTTATTATAGATGTGGTAAGAAGGGACATTATAGTAATAATTGTCCTAAGTATCAGAGAGGAGCTAGTGGAGGTACAACAAAATATACCGGGCCTATAGCTACTACTTCAGTTGTACCTATCCCAGCTCGTACCACTCAAGCCTCTACTAGAAGTGGTGCAGTTCGAGGTAGTGCATCAGGATCAGGAGGACCAGCTCGCTTTTATGCCATGGCGAGCCGACAAGAGTCAGAGGCCTCTCCAGCAGTTTTCACAGGTATTCTATCAGTAAATTTACATAATGCTTATGATCTTATTGATCCTGGATCCATTTTTTCTTACGTAACACCTTACTTAGCATCAAAGTTTGAGATAGAGCCAGAACAACTACGTGAGTCATTCCTTGTTTCTACTCCGGTTGGTGACTCAATTATAGCCACCTTGATTTATAGAAATTGTAGAATTTTAGTCCAAGGTAGGAATATGACGGCAGATTTGATAGAATTGAAAAGATTGACTTCGATGTCATTATGGGTATGGATTGGCTATCTTCCTGCTATGAAAAACTCGATTGTTATACCAAGGAAGTAATGTTTGAAATTCCCGAGGAAGAGGTTATTGTGATGAAAGGGAGTATTGCAACGCTAGCGGGTAGGTTTATTTCCTACCTTCATGCGAGAAAAATGATTTCAAAAGGGTGTTTTTATCACTTAGTTTGAGTCACCGACATAGGCAAGAAGTTGCCAACTCTTTAGTCGGTGCCAGTTGCTAACGAGTTTTTTGAGGTCTTCCTCGATGAACTTCCTAGGATTCCCCCGGATAGAGAAATTGATTTCGGTATTGATGTATTTCCAGACACACAACCTATATCAATCCCGCCATATAGGATGGCACCTATAGAGCTGAGGGAATTGAAGGAGCAGTTGAAGGATCTGATTGATAAAGGGTTTATTAGGCCGAGCATTTCACCATGGGGCGCACCAGTCCTATTCGTTAGAAAGAAAGATGGGTCCCTCAGGATATGCATAGACTACAGACAATTAAATAAGGTGACGATCAAGAACAAATATCTATTGCCTAGAATTGATGATCAATTTGATCAGTTGCAGGGGGCTCAATACTTCTCAAAAATTGACTTGAGATCAGGTTATCATCAATTGAAAATAAGGGAGAAAGATATCCCGAAAACAACTTTCAGAACTCGACGGGCATTATGAGTTTTTAGTGATGTCTTTTGGATTGATAAGTGCCCCATCAACATTTATGGATCTCAAGAATCGAGTCTTTAATCCATTTCTTGACACTTTCATAATTGTGTTTATTGATGACATACTGGTGTGTTCAAAGAGTCGAGAAGAACATGCTAATCACTTGAGGACAACTTTGCAAGTATTTAAAGATAGAGAGCTATATGCAAAGTTCTCTAAATGTGAGTTTTGGCTCGATTCTGTGGCGTTCTTAGGTCATGTAGTATCTAGTGAAGGTATCAAGGTAGATCCCTAGAAAATTAAAGTAGTAAGGGAATGGCCAAGACCAACCACATCGACAGAAATTCGTAGTTTTCTGGGATTAGCGGGATATTACCGCCGATTTGTTGAAGGGTTTTCTAGTTTAGCCGCTCCATTAAAAAAGTTGACTCAGAAAGCTACTAAATTTCAGTGGTCTGATGCATGTGAGAAAAGTTTTCAAGAGTTGAAGACTAGATTGACTACCGCACTTGTTTTGACCTTACCTACAAGTTTGGGTGGTTATACAGTTTATTGTGATGCTTCAAGAGTCGGATTGGGTTGTGTGCTCATGCAAAACGGAAAGGTTATTGCTTATGCCTCGAGACAGTTGAAGAACCACGAGAATAATTACCCCACCACTGATCTTGAATTGGCAGCGGTAGTTTTTGCCTGAAATTTGGCGTCATTATCTTTATGGAATCCATTGTGAAATGTTCACGGATCACAAAAGCCTTCAATATACTTTCAAACAAAAAGATTTGAATTTGAGGCAAAGAAGATGGTTAGAGTTATTGAAGGACTATGATATTGATATTCTATATCACCCATGCAAGGCAAATATTATGGCTGATGCACATAGCAGAAAATCAGTAGGTAGTTTGGCTCGCTTGAAGGTCCAAAAGAGGCCCATGGCAAGAGAAATTCAAAAGTTATCAAACCAAGGGTTCGACTTGATGAAACAGAAGATGGTGATCTAGTTGGGGTTCCCATGGCACAATCAACTATGGGAGCACAAGTAAAAGAGCGACAATTCGAGGATCCAAATTTGCAAAACATCAAAGATGGTTTCCTAAGGAAAGAAATCACTGCTTTCACAATTGGTGAAGACGATGGAGTTTTGAGAATGAGGCTAGGCTATGTGTTCCGAATGTTGGCGGACTTAGAGAGCGGATTATGGAAGAGGCACATAGTACAAGGTACTCCATACATCCAGGTTCTAACAAAATGTACCAAGACTTGAAACAAATTTGTTGGTGGAATAAGATGAAAGAATCAGTGGCTAATCATGTTGTTAAGTGCTTAAACTGTCAAAAGGTTAAAGTTGAACACCAAAGACCCGCAGGTTTAGCCCAGAACATTGAGATTGCACTTTGAAGTGGGAAATTATTAACATGGATTTTGTAATAGGTTTGCCTCGTGTACTTATTACAAGCATGATTCTATATGGGTTATTGTGGATCAACTTACGAAGTCAGCTCACTTCTTGCCGGTAAATACTACTCACACAACGGAACAATATGCACAATTGTATATACATGTGATAGTGGGGTTGCATGGTATTCCATTATCGATCATCTCTGAAAGAGGTACACAATTTACCGCTCATTTATGGCATGCCAGAAGGGTTTGGCTACGAAGATAACTTTTAGTACCGCTTTTCACCCACAGACCGATGGGCAAGCAGAAAGAACAATTCAGACACTCGAGGACATGCTCCGAGCTTGTGTAATTGATTTTAAAGGAAATTGGGATGAGCATCTTCCATTGATTGAATTTTCTTACAAGAACAGTTATCAAGGAAGTATTCAGATGGCTCCATATGAGGTACTTTATGGGCTACGATGTAGATCACACATAGGATGGTTTGAGACATGTGAAACAGAGTTACTGGATCCCGACCTTGTTTATGATTCCTTGGCGAAGGTAAAAGAAATTATAGCAAGGCTTAAGACCGCTCAGAGTTGTCAAAAGTCTTATATGGATAAGAGACGCCGCGAGTTGAGTTTTAAAAAGGTTGATTTTGTTTTCTTGAAAGTGCCACCAATAAAGGGGGTTATGAGATTCGGTAAGAAGGGAAAGTTAAGCCCATTGTTTAAAGGCCCCTACGAAATTCTTGAAGAAGTTGGCAAGGTGGCCTATGAATTGGCCCTACCCCCCGAGTTGTCCTCAGTGCATCCAGTTTTTCACGTGTCCGTGCTTAGGAATTGTAAGCTTGATAATTCTCAAATAATACCCATCGAGACTATTAGGTAAATGATGGCTTGACATTTGAAGAAGTTCCTGTTCAAATTCTTGATAGGCAAGTGAGAAAGTTGAGGACAAAGGATATTGCTTCTATTAAAGTTCTTTCGAGAAATCAAAATTCTGAAGAAGCTACTTGGGAAACGGAAGCTGACATGAGGGCTAGATATCCACACCTATTTTGAGAACACAGGTATTTGAACCTTTAGACTCAAAGTACCTGCTTGTTGATATATATTGTGTTACAAGTTACAAAAATCCAAATTTTTCTTTTAATGAATTTAACCATTGGAAGGAAAGTGATAATTGATTTAATATGATAATGGTCAGTAGCGGCTCAACAGAGTAGGTGGCCTAAAGCCAAATCTCAACATGAGGCCTTAGACATATTTAATAAAATTTTCATATTTTTCTTTTTGACGTTTATTTTTTTGCCTTTGCTGCTAACTATTTATTTTATGATCAATTTTTATAGAGCAATTTTTATGAGGTTCGGTTAATTTTGCTACTTCCTTGGACATAACCAATATTTTATTCTACTCTAAAAATACAAGTGAAATAATACTAAAGAAAGAAGATACAAATGCCTTAAGAAGATAAAAAAGCAAATGAAAGATGTGTTTAAATCTTGAATATTAGGTCTTCTTTTATAGGATGAAATTCTCCCCCAAAATGAAGTACCCCACCGATGTGGGATGAACTTTTGACATATTTAACAATAATTTATAAACATATAAAAAAAGGGTAAATTTTGGGGCCTCCTATTTTTGGGGGCCTAAAGCTTTGGCCTTAGTGGCCTGGGGGTTGAGCCGGCACTGATAATGGTTATAATGATGTAATCAAGATAATGGTGTTTCTATTGATTAGCTAAGTAAATGTACATCATTACACATATTTTGATTATGTTGTATATTTGGGATAGTCCTATTTACAAATGAAACACCGCTAAATACATTTTTTTTGGAAACTGGATAATGAGTTACATTTTAAGTAATTAAGGTAATGTGCGGGTGAGAAATAGCCTAGAGTCCCTATTAAACCTTAATAACAATCATGACCCAACATTCGAGGATGAATGTTTTTAAGCGGGGAATAATGTAAAGCCCCGTAATATTTAAATGTTTATTTGGGCTAATTATGTGTCTAATAACGTTGAGGTACCCACCTGGTATAAATAAGACCCAATTAAAAATTATTATAGGTATCAACTCTAAGGGATAACTATATTGAAGTTTTTGTGTATTATAGAATGGCAAGTCAACAAAGTAGTGCTTACTCTACCATGTGAGAAAATATTACAGCATCTACTTTCTGCAAAAGAGCAATTATATGAGGAGAATGATAGTCCAAAAGTATCTTATAAAGTGGCTTTACAACGTTAGGATGAGAGACAAGTTCAATATTTTAATAAATGAGATGGAGACTTCAGGGGAGCTCGGAACCTAATTAATATTGAATAAAAGAAAAAATACCAAAATAAACCAAAAAAAAAAAATTACGAAATTACACATTTCGCAGTATAAAACTGCGAAATGTACAAACGGACGTTTGTATATTTCGCAGTTTTATACTGCGAAATGTATTAATTTTTTTTTTTTTGAAAAATAGGCGTTAGTGTAAAAGAATAATTAAATTTTTTTTTTAAAAAATAGGGGTATTTCGCAATATTGTACTGCGAAATGCAATTCGCAGTTTTGTACTGCGAATTGCATTTCGCAGTTTTGTACTGCGAATTGCATTTTGCAGTACAATACTGCGAAATGCCCCCTTGTTATATCCGCACTCTTCTTCCTCTACACCACACTCACTCTTAAACAATCTCTCCCTCGGCCGCCCCTCAAATTCTCTCTAATTTTTTGCCAAAATTTTAATTTCGAAGTCCCACCCGTCCCCTTCAAGTGCAACACAAGTGGGGCCCACACGAAGATACTGTTGGACACGAATTCGGTAACAAAATTTCAGTTTTACATTTTTAATTTGAGGTATTTGAATTAATTTTATTTTATAAATTATTAGAAAATATGTTAATGTTGGTATATTTATTGTTTTAGTATTACTTTAATATGTTATTGTATATCATGTTAGCGTAGAGCGTAGAGCCTGTTAGCGTAGCGTAGAGCCTTATTAAATTTTAGCGTAGTCTTTTAGTATGAAAATATTAAAATTGAGATTTAGAATAATTAATCATTATTATGTGGTCCCGGGCCTCAAAAACTCAAGCCCGGAACCTTTAAACAACCGTTATATTAAATTAAACGTAATTTAATTAATTAAGTTAACAAAATTATGAAAATATTAAAATTGAGATTTAGAATAATTAATCATTATTATGTGGTCCCGGCCTCAAAAATTCAAGTCTGGAATCTTTAAACAACCGTTATATTAAATTAAACGTAATTTAATTAATTAAGTTAACAAAATTATGAAAATATTAAAATTGAGATTTAGAATAATTAATCATTATTATGTGGTCCCGGCCTCAAAAATCAAGCCCGGAACCTTTAAACAACCGTTATATTAAATTAAACGTAATTTAATTAATTAAGTTAACAAAATTATGAAAATATTAAAATTGAGATTTAGAATAATTAATCATTATTATGTGGTCCCGGCGTAAAAACTCAAGCCTGGAACCATTAAACAACCGTTATATTAAATTAAACGTAATTTAATTAATTAAGTTAACAAAATTATGAAAATATTAAAATTGAGATTTAGAATAATTAATCATTATTATGTGGTCCCGGCCTCAAAAATCAAGCCCGGAACCTTTAAACAACCGTTATATTAAATTAAACGTAATTTAATTAATTAAGTTAACAAAATTATGAAAATATTAAAATTGAGATTTAGAATAATTAATCATTATTATGTGGTCCCGGCCTAAAAACTCAAGCCTGGAACCTTTAAACAACCGTTATATTAAATTAAACGTAATTTAATTAATTAAGTTAACAAAATTATGAAAATATTAAAATTGAGATTTAGAATAATTAATCATTATTATGTGGTCCCGGCCTCAAAAATCAAGCCCGGAACCTTTAAACAACCGTTATATTAAATTAAACGTAATTTAATTAATTTAGTTAACAAAATTATGAAAATATTAAAATTGAGATTTAGAATAATTAATCATTATTATGTGGTTCCGGGCCTAAAAAATCAAGCCTGGAACCTTTAAACAACCGGTATATTAAATTAAACGTAATTTAATTAATTAAGTTAACTAAATTATGAAAATATTAAAATTGAGATTTAGAATAATTAATCATTATTATGTGTGTCTTCATCTATGCAATAATTAATTTTTCTTATTTATAGTACACGACATGGCATCTCGTCAACTTGCACACCCTGGACCTTTGGCAGCAGGATTATTAGTACTGCAGGGTGACCATAGATCTGAGTCTATTTGGCACGGCCATCTAGCTCTTCAGACTATACGCCCAGGAGGCCGGACGATCTGTGGGAGTTTTTGGCGCAGCATCCCTTTCATCCACGAGTTGTAGACCTTCTACAGCAGACCGGCTTGTACATCATATTTGAGCTGGGACGGATGCAGCTTGACCGGTCGCTCATCACAGCGTTGATAGAGCGGTGGCGACCAGAGATGCATACATTTCACCTGCCTACTGGAGAGGCTACGATCACTCTCCAGGATGTGCAGGTGCTGTATGGATTGCGCATTGAGGGTCGCGCATTGACACTGCCCCAGGAGTGGAGACGGATGACCCGCGCACAGCTGGCGGATGCGATGGGACGGATGACAGGTTTGCACCCGGAGGGCAACGTTGGTGGTTGTGGTCTCCAGATATCCGTCATTAGAGCGTTCATGGCGGAGTTGCATCCACAGTTCACGCAGGAGACAGAGGAGCTGTGGATTATCCGTTTTCACTCGGATGGCATTACTCATGCTATTTTGGTGTGTCTTGTTTCCCAACACGTCGGGGAACAAGATATCGATGCGGTTTCTCCACTCTCCGGAGGATATGGAGTAGGTGCATCAGTACAGTTGGGCAGCTGCTGTTCTGGCGTATCTCTACAGGAGCATGTGCCGGGCTAGCATCGGTGCAGCTACTGATATTGGTGGTTTTTTGCCACTCCTTCAGGTGCAAAATACTTTCAAAATTAATTAAGCACAAATTATATATTGTGAAATGACTCATAATTTACATCAACATTTTTTCTTAGGTTTGGGCGTGGCAGCGTATCATGCCACTACAGCCACCTCTGCCGGCACAAGACTATCCGCCCCTCCCGCTAGCTGTGAGATGGATTCTCCGGCGGGGGAATTACCGAGGAGTGGATGTGCACCACAATCTCCCCCTTATTAGGGACCAGTTGGATATGTTGCATACTGGACAGGTAAACATCTACATAAAGTTGATTGTTTTGAATGTAGTTGTACCTTGCATACTAATTTATTGTTATTCGTTGTAGTTCATCTGGATGTCGTACACTGATGAGCTACTTGCGCACCTACCTGCTATTTGCTCGGCAGACCGGCTCATATGGAGCATCTCCGTCCCATTGATATTCTGGGAATTTGTTGAGTATCATGCGACGGAGCGTGTGCTTCGTCGGTTTGGTCGTCATCAGCCGGTACCGAGTGATCCCTCCTGGGACCCTATTCATTATCAGCGTGACGACCGTCACAACATCAGCCGGGATTATGTAGCGTGGCTGCGTGACCAGGTAGTTTATTGGGAGGAGCGAGCTCAGCGCATCCCGCCACCGCCGACACCGTACCAGGAGGCTACTATTGCGATTTATGAGGCCTGGTACAGACGTCACACCCGGAGGCATGTCGGGAACCCCATCCATATGCTTGACGGCCGGTACAGACCGTATGCCGGACGGCACGAGTCACTGGTATATTTTTTTGACTTATTAATATCATATAATTATGGCATAGAGTAATTTATTTACTAATTGACTTATTTCACGTGTCTACGTATGCTGCAACACTGTAGTGCCTATCAATGTAGTTTGTTGCCCCATAGACAACTTGTTGAAAGCACTTCAATGCATGTGTCGTTTGGTACTGGAAGAGGCGAGGGAGGGCAATAGGTTAGACCATGAGCCCGATTATATGGCTCCAGACGTGTACCGGAGGGGTAGGCCGGTCCCCCGTGCAGGGGCTAGGGCTCGCAGGGGACGACGACGATGTGCCCGGCAAGGGGGTGTTGAGGAGCCGGTCGACCCACCTGCAGGGTTTGGAGCTGGGGGGTTTGGAGATGAGCAGGAGGGTTATGTGCCTCATCCAGCTGACCCTTCCAGCAGCATGCAGCGGGGTTTTATGACCCATCCAGCTGACCCTTCCAGCAGCATGCAGCGGGGTTTTATGACCTATCCAGCTGACCCTTCCAGCAGCATGCAGCGGGGTTTTATGACGCATCCAACTGACCCTTCCAGCAGCATGCCCTCATACGACCCTGGCAGCAGTATGCCCTCATACGACCTTCAGTTGTCATTGCCAGCGACACGGATGACCCCATCCGGACCATTGCAGATTATGGGTACCTTTGACGGGGATGTACATGAGTACTTCGCTGGCACATCTACTGCAGCTGAGCATCGGCCGACCCGTGACGTGGATGGCCGTCGTAGGTTGAGTTATCCATCGTCCCCTGCATTTGATGCGGTATGTTTGTATTACTTATGTTTTTCAATTCTACATTATTTTTACTTTCGATGCAATAAATTCATTACATCTATTTTTATGCAGTCTTCATCTCAGACCATGTTTGACCATACTACATGCGATGATGAGCCGACCATCGATGAATATACGCAGGACCTCGACGAGACCATTGTGAGAGAAATAATTTGTTAACCATAATAATTTAAATACCTCTCTTATTTTATCTAACATTACTTATTTTTTATAGGTTGGTGCCGGCCCAACGGCCTATTCCTCCGACCCTGCAAGTTGTGCTGTAGATGCCGCTGCACATCCTCCCATAAAGAGGCGGCTTGACGATGATGATCCAGATAGTGTGCCAGACCGACAGGGGATGCGGCTTAGGCCAACAACAAATTTGAGGCACAAAGCATGCGGCACTCATTGATTTCATTATGTATATACACTTGTGTAAATAACATTTATTGTGAATAAATAAATATTTTTTGATTTCATTAATGTATAAATACAAACATAGCATTAATAGTAGAAACAACACTTCCAATTCAAATATAACTAAAGCAATAAATAGAACAATGAGCCAAATATCTATATATAAAATAGAACACAAACATAATATTCCAATAAAACTTAAAACATAATATTCCAATAAAACTTACAACATAATATTCCCATAAAACTTAAAATTGTTCAATACAAACACAAACATACTATTACAGTTAAAATGAAATGACACTTAAACGAGAGTAAAATCAAGTAGACGTTCTAGCCACTTAAATTGTTTCGTCTATGAGCTTCCATTTATTCTGCGTTCTAGCCACTTAAATTGTTCTAGCAATCGTTCTTGTTCGTCTTCTAACTCTTTTACTCTCGCCTTAAGCTCCGCAATTTCCTGTTTATTTTTTTGGTTTTCTCCCATAGCTGATGCCAATTTCCATTCTGCTCTTAGTTTTTTATTTTTTTCTTCCCTCACCTCGTCCCTGAGTTGTATCCTTCTTATATTGCTATTGTAGTTGCTTTCTGCTTGCGCTAACCACATATTATGCAGATTAAGCATTCGTTCTCTGTAGTTTGCTTGGAGACACTGTTCCTCAGCCCATTCATTGAACTCACACATTGGCTCATTCGGATTTTTGTAGCAATCCATCCGGTTCATGCACATCCAGTAGTGGCGTCCAACATCATCACCTTCCCAACATGTTTGTTGCACACATTTTTTTCCACAATAACACACTGGTGTTCCATATTGAGCCATTTAAAATATTGCACAGTAACACACTTTGAAAATATCAAACGTTCGCAAGAAATATTTGCGCTTTGTAAGATTTTAAGCACATGTAATGTCACGACCCGGATTTTCCCCCAACATCGGGATCGTGATGGCGCCTACTCGTGGTAGCTAGGCAAGCCACTGTATTCATACTATCCCGTTTTTAACAAAATTTTAATTAAATAAATGCGGAATAACAAATCACACGGTGAAAATCATACTGAAATCCTCTACCCAAGACGTGGAGTCACCAACTCACAAACTACTATGGAATACTACACATAAAAGTCCGAAGAAATATAACACAATTCTGTTTGTCTCGGAACAAAGAGACTCCAGCTAATAATATAGATAAAGAGAGAGACGCCGGGCTTGCGGACGCCTGCAAGCTACCTCGGTCTCAAATATGATCAACTCCCACGCAATCTACTTACTGCTGCCGCTGCTGCTGTCCGTAACCTGTATCTGCGCAAAAAGAGCGCAGAGTGTAGTATCAACACAACCGACCCCATGTGCTGGTAAGTGCCTGGCCTATCCCGGCGAAGTAGTGACAAGCCTAGGACCAGACACCCACATAAACCTGTGCAGTTGCAATATATATATATATATAACACATTTATAAGGAAATACTCTGCTCTGAAATAATATTCAATAACTCACGATATCTAAAATAATCTAATCAACATAATAAATCTGACTTTCATATCTCAATTCCTCTCTCATTTCATATCTCGTGGTAGGCGTACCACCCGCTCCCAACTATCACAGTAATTATATCTTGTGGTAGGCGTACCACCCGCTCCCAAATATATCAATAATCATATCTTGTGGTAGGCGTACCACCCGCTCCCAAATATATCAATAATCATATCTTGTGGTAGGCGTACCACCCGCTCCCAATTATATCAATAATCATATCTTGTGGTAGGCGTACCACCCGCTCCCAATTATATCAATAATCATATCTTGTGGTAGGCGTACCACCCGCTCCCAAATATATCAATAATCATATCTTGTGGTAGGCGTACCACCCGCTCCCAAATATATCAATAATCATATCTTGTGGTAGGCGTACCACCCGCTCCCAAATATATCAATAATCATATTACCACAAATAACAAGAATTAACCAAGTAATAACACAATAAGGAATATCTCAAAGAACTCAACAATTAACAACGGTTAATAAGTTCACAAGGAAAACAAGGTATAATGGAAACACAAGTAATATCAAGTCAAGGAATGGCAAATAGTTGCACGTCATCACCCAAATAAAATATAATGGAAAAACAAGTAATATCAAGTCAAGGAATAGCAAATAGTTGCACGGCATCACCCTTCGTGCTTTTACTCTCATCCTCACCAAATAAGCAAATAAAGTACACGGCATCACCCTTCGTGCTTTTACTCTCATCCTCACATCCATAGTACGGCATGATCCTTCGTACATGGTTCAATACCAGGGCACGGCATGATCCTTCGTGCATAATCAATAATAGGGCACGACATGATCCTTCGTGCATAATCAATAAATAAACATGGCACGGCATTAACCTTCGTGCATAAATTCAATAACAGGGCACGGCATGATCCTTCGTGCATAATCAATAATAGGGCACGGCATGATCCTTCGTGCATAATCAATAAATAAACATGGCACGGCATTAACCTTCGTGCATAAATATTTAAACATGGCACGGCATCACCCTTCGTGCATTATCACTCTTCCTCACCCAAATAACAATCACAGTTAAGGGCAAAGAAAGAAACAGTAATTCATAAACCGTCCCATCAAGGGAAATCAATAATTATCTTCACAACAAGTCCCAACAAGGGAGAACAATAACAATTCACCTGTAATATATCTCAAAATATCATTTTCCAGCGACTCACGGTCATACTAGACGCCGGTGTATGGATGCTCGTCACCACAGCCCATACACCGCACTCGATCACATAACACATAGCACATAATCCTATTCCCTCAAGCTAGGATAGAACAAACACTTACCTCGAATGCTTATGAACAATCCAATCCGTGGAAATGTCTTTTCTTTCAATTTGGCTCCAATCCAATCGTATCTATACACAATTGATTTAATATCATCAATTCTACCCAACAAACTAATTCTTAATACCAAATAACACTTTTACAACATTCTGCCATGAATAGTAAATTTCAACCCCGGGCCCACATGATCGGAATTCGGGGTTAGGACCAAAATCCGGTTACCCATCCCCCCACGAGTTCACGTATATAATTTGTTTCAAAATCGGACCTCAATTCGAGGTCCAATTCCCCAATTTATGAAAAACCCTATTTTCTAACAAAAACAAGAATTTTACCATGAAAACATTTGATTTCTAATGAAAAACATGTTTAATGATGTTAGGAATTGAAAGAATTGAGTAAAAAGTGACTTACAATCGATTTGATGAAGAAGAAATCCTTGAAGAATCGCAAATGGGTGTTTTGGTTTTGTAAAAATGTGAAGAAATGACTGAAATCCGTGTTTTTCAGGTCTCTGTGTTCGCATTTGCGAACAATTGCGAACCCCGACCAATTTCTGGAATTTAAAAAAATAGGCTAAGGGTGGGAAGTTCGCATTTGCGAACATTTCTTCGCATTTGCGAAGCCAAGGCAAAATTGAGAAGTTCGCATTTGCGAACTATTGTTCGCAATTGCGAACACAGGCTAAATATGGGGAGGTTCGCATTTGCGAACTATTGTTCGCATTTGCGAACCAAGGCGGAATAGTGGCCAGTTCGCATTTGCGAACTATAGCTCGCATTTGCGAACACAGGCACAGAAAGGTCAAGTTCGCATTTGCGAACTATTGTTCGCATTTGCGAACACAGACACAATAGGGGGGAGTTCGCATTTGCGAACTATTGTTCGCATTTGCGAACTCTGCAGAATAGTGGGGAGTTCGCATTTGCGAACTATTGTTCGCATTTGCGAACTCTGCAGACCAGTTGCAGACAACAACTTCTAACATGAAAAATTGATCTCGTGGCCTATCCAAAGTTCACCCGAGCCCTCGGGGCTCCAAACCAAATATGCACATAACCTCAAAAACACATTATGAACTTGTTCGTGCGATCACATCGCCAATATCACTTCATTTTAATCAAATCGAGCCTCAAACTCATGATTTTCATACTTTTGATTTTTCAAAACTTCTTAACTTGGAACTCAAGGTCCAAAACATCTCAAACGACATCCAAATGTCACCAAACTTTACAGAAATCACATATATAATATTTAAGACTTGTACCGGGCGTCGGAACCAAAATACGAGCCCGATACCAAGGTCTATTAATTTATTTCCTTTAATAATTGCATCAAAAACAATTTCACATAAAAATTCATAACTTGGGCTCTAGGCCTCAGAATTCGACTCCGGACACATGTCCAAGTCCCATATTTTCCTACGGACCTCTCGGGACCATCCAATCTCGGGTCCGGATCCGTTTACCAAAAATGTTGACCGAAGTCAACCATATCAATATTAATATCATTTTTATCCAAATTTCTCATAGAATTCATATTTTCTATCACAAAATCTTTCCGGCTACATGCTCGGATCGTGCACGTAAATCGAGGCAACATAGAATGAGGTTTTCAAGGCCTCGAAGCTCGAAATTATTAATAAAATAAGTGATGACCCTTTGGGTCGTCACAATCTCCACCTCTAAAACAACCGTTCGTCCTCGAACGGACAAAAGAAAGAAGTACCCGAGTCAGGAAACAAGTGTGGGTAACGGCTCCGCATATCAGACTCGGACTCCCAGGTCGATGCCTCAGGAGGCTGACCTCTCCACTGAACACGCACAGAAGGATAACTCTTCGACCTCAGCTGTCGAACCTGCCTGTCTAGAATGGCTACCGACTCCTCTTCGTAAGATATATCATTGTCCAATTGGACAGTACTGAAGTCTAACACATGTGTGGGATCGCCGTGGTATCTCCGAAGCATAGATACGTGAAAAACTGGATGCACGATTGATAACTATTATAATAAGCAAACTCTGCCAAAGGTAGGAATTGATCCCATCAGCATCTAAGGTGACCTGATTAGCACCTCCTCGTTGAACCGTGTCTCTAAGGTAACATAAATAGGAATCATTATATTGCCTCTCACGGATACGCTCAAATAAAGAAGAACGAGCGACTGTGCAGGCTAACACCCTGCTAGGTTCAGAAATGTCTAATCTCACGAACCGGTTGGCTAAGGCCTGGACATCTAGAGCTAATGGTCTCTGACTGACTGGAATATAAACAAGACTGCACATACTGGCTGACTTCCTACTCAAAGCGTCAGCCACCACGTTTGCTTTTTCCCCGATGATATAAAAAGGTAACATCATAATCTTTCTGCAATACCAGCCACCTTCTCTGCCTCAAATTCAACTCTTTTGTTTAAACAAATACTGAAGACTCTTATGATCGGTGTATACTTCACATACTACACCATACAAATAATGCCTCCAGATCTTCAATGCGTGAATAATCGCCGCAAATTCTAGATCATGCACTCGGTAATTCTTTTCATGCATCTTCAGCTGCCTCGAAGCATAGGCAATAACCTTGCCATCCTGCATTAACACTGCACCAAGCTCTGTACGAGATGCATCACAATAAACAGTATAAGGTCCCGTACCTGTGGGTAAAACCAATACCGGTGCTGTGGTCAAAGTTGTCTTGAGCTTTTGAAAGCTCGCCTCACATTCATCGGACCATTCAAATTGAACACCCTTCTGGGTCAATCTGGTCAGTGGGGTTGCAATAGACGAAAATCCTTCTACGAATCGGCGATAATAGCCCGCTAACCCCAAGAAACTCCGAATATCTGTGGCTGATGTCGGTCTAGGCCAGCTCTTGACTGCCTCAATTTTCTTCGGATCAACCTGAATACATGCCACTTTACTCAGAATGAGGTATGGTGACCTCGTGATTATTTTCCCGAATTAATGCGTCATATTTATCCTTACCTGGTGCTCGTCTCAAAGGCTAAGCTCAACGGTTTCAAAATAGAAATGGCTAATATGCATAGAAACTATACAAGAATTGTCAAATAGTCCTAACGGGCATGACTCTTATTTACGAATGCAATACGAAAATATTAATTTCATAAAAGAAGAATTTTAAACACATAAACTCTTACTACCAGGACCCAGTCCTCATATGATATCCACCGCAACTTGAAGCTCGGCTTAGAAATATTTCACATTATGCCAAAAATTGGAGGATCTCATCCTCAACTCTGAATCACAGTGCTTGCACATCATATCATCTGAAATTTTTCATTTCCTTTCTTTCTTCCTTTCAATAATTGTCCGTCAAAGGTAATCACGACATAAAATAAGCCCTCATACTGATAGGGAGCACAATTAACGATTAAAATTAGTTATCCCGAAAATTATATCAAAACCCACTGTAATAAGTAATATAAAGTCACTCTTAGCCTCATGGATATTTTAATGACTAACACCTAATAATAGGGATGTCTATCCTCATGTAATATCTCAACGTGAGTATTTCCCTAAGTAGATTTGATGATTACGATGCTCGCTCATGAATGGAGCATGTTAAAAGGACTCGCCTAAATTTTCTCTCAAAAACCAAATCAAATTAAGGGAAAATTATTCTGTCTATAACAATCTGAATTATACGTGTGATGACCACATTTTGTGTAGTGACCTCCCTCACATCATAAAAATTATATCAATGGCTGGGTCTCCACCTCTAGGATTTTCACCTCCACCTCTAACATCATAACCTCTACATCTGGCCGGCCATGTAGGATAATTATTAACTGCAATGGAGCGTGTAGCCTGAGTGCTTTCCTAAAATTGTATTTCTCCAATATTCCACATTCACAGCAATTCCTTTAAGGATCAGTTAACTTATTGCTCATGGCAATATATATTCGGACATAGTCATTGTGACCTGGTACAACCGTTCAGATCACATATACTACATATTGTAGAGAATCTCGGGGTGACGTCTTCGGAACATTTTCTTAAAATAGAGTTTAGTAGATAGCGTTGCGTTGGCCGGCTTGCCCTCTTCGTAGGCTTGACACAAACATTGACGGCCAATTCTTAACACTGCTGAGCTACCCCATTTACTCATATACTCTTCGTCATTCTCTGGGGGCGATCCTTACCCCATGAAAAGAACCAACCTTAAATATGTATAAATTATTTGGAGGACATTTCCATACCATATATATATACATTCCAATAACTCATCATATTTGTCCTTCACAACTCCAACACATCGACCGGACGTCAAGGTCCGTTGAAACCCAACACGATTTATTAGGTGATCTCCCGATATAATTGCGTCTTCCGTTGGGACCATAACTTGTGTGGTAAATACATTATCTTCCCACTACTTCTGTGTGCCTTCCGTAGCACAGTAAAATGAACTCCTCGCATTCGACTATTCCCACGTTCTGTAATTCCTCATAAGAACTGTCAAGCACAATCTCGTGGGTTCTCAAAAGATGCACCGCTGAAGGTGGTAGCGAAGACTTTGGTGAAACCTATCTGTCCTCCGTAAAACTTTTGAAGGCATAGTTGATCTATCACCAGTCTGTGCCATTGTTCGGCCGGATAAGCGGTACGTGACTACGCCATTCGTGGGAAGACAAGAGTGGAAATTTAACTTAACACTTTGAAGAACAAATTCGCATGATAAGAAAGAACAAATGAGAGACTTTTTCCTAACTCAATAGACTCTGGAGGACAAGTACGGACGTCTCCGTACCTACCTCTCAAACTCTACTAAGCTTGTTCGTGAGTGGTGAGACCTATGTAACCTAGAGCTTTGATACCAACTTGTCACGACCCGGATTTTCCCCCAACATCGGGATCGTGATGGCGCCTACTCGTGGTAGCTAGGCAAGCCACTGTATTCATACTATCCCGTTTTTAACAAAATTTTAATTAAATAAATGCGGAATAACAAATCACACGGTGAAAATCATACTGAAATCCTCTACCCAAGACGTGGAGTCACCAACTCACAAACTACTATGGAATACTACACATAAAAGTCTGAAGAAATATAACACAATTCTGTTTGTCTCGGAACAAAGAGACTCCAGCTAATAATATAGATAAAGAGAGAGACGCCGGGCCTGCGGACGCCTGCAAGCTACCTCGGTCTCAAATATGATCAACTCCCACGCAATCTACTTACTGCTGCCGCTGCTGCTGTCCGTAACCTGTATCTGCGCAAAAAGAGCGCAGAGTGTAGTATCAGCACAACCGACCCCATGTGCTGGTAAGTGCCTGGCCTATCCCGGCGAAGTAGTGACAAGCCTAGGACCGGACACCCACATAAACCTGTGCAGTTGCAATATATATATATATATATATAACACATTTATAAGGAAATACTCTGCTCTGAAATAATATTCAATAACTCACGATATCTAAAATAATCTAATCAACATAATAAATCTGACTTTCATATCTCAATTCCTCTCTCATTTCATATCTCGTGGTAGGCGTACCACCCGCTCCCAACTATCACAGTAATTATATCTTGTGGTAGGCGTACCACCCGCTCCCAAATATATCAATAATCATATCTTGTGGTAGGCGTACCACCCGCTCCCAAATATATCAATAATCATATCTTGTGGTAGGCGTACCACCCGCTCCCAATTATATCAATAATCATATCTTGTGGTAGGCGTACCACCCGCTCCCAATTATATCAATAATCATATCTTGTGGTAGGCGTACCACCCGCTCCCAAATATATCAATAATCATATCTTGTGGTAGGCGTACCACCCGCTCCCAAATATATCAATAATCATATCTTGTGGTAGGCGTACCACCCGCTCCCAAATATATCAATAATCATATTACCACAAATAACAAGAATTAACCAAGTAATAACACAATAAGGAATATCTCAAAGAACTCAACAATTAACAACAGTTAATAAGTTCACAAGGAAAACAAGGTATAATGGAAACACAAGTAATATCAAGTCAAGGAATGGCAAATAGTTGCACGTCATCACCCAAATAAAATATAATGGAAAAACAAGTAATATCAAGTCAAGGAATAGCAAATAGTTGCACGGCATCACCCTTCGTGCTTTTACTCTCATCCTCACCAAATAAGCAAATAAAGTACACGGCATCACCCTTCGTGCTTTTACTCTCATCCTCACATCCATAGTACGGCATGATCCTTCGTACATGGTTCAATATCAGGGCACGGCATGATCCTTCGTGCATAATCAATAATAGGGCACGGCATGATCCTTCGTGCATAATCAATAAATAAACATGGCACGGCATTAACCTTCGTGCATAAATATTTAAACATGGCACGGCATGATCCTTCGTGCATAATCAATAATAGGGCACGGCATGATCCTTCGTGCATAATCAATAAATAAACATGGCACGGCATTAACCTTCGTGCATAAATATTTAAACATGGCACGGCATCACCCTTCGTGCATTATCACTCTTCCTCACCCAAATAACAATCACAGTTAAGGGCAAAGAAAGAAACAGTAATTCATAAACCGTCCCATCAAGGGAAATCAATAATTATCTTCACAACAAGTCCCAACAAGGGAGAACAATAACAATTCACCTGTAATATATCTCAAAATATCATTTTCCAGACGACTCACGGTCATACTAGACGCCAATGTATGGATGCTCGTCACCACAGCCCATACACCGCACTCGATCACATAACACATAGCACATAATCCTATTCCCTCAAGCTAGGATAGAACAAACACTTACCTCGAATGCTTATGAACAATCCAATCCGTGGAAATGTCTTTTCTTTCAATTTGGCTCCAATCCAATCGTATCTATACACAATTGATTTAATATCATCAATTCTACCCAACAAACTAATTCTTAATACCAAATAACACTTTTACAACATTCTGCCATGAATAGTAAATTTCAACCCCGGGCCCACATGATCGGAATTCGGGGTTAGGACTAAAATCCGGTTACCCATCCCCCCACGAGTTCACGTATATAATTTGTTTCAAAATCGGACCTCAATTCGAGGTCCAATTCCCCAATTTATGAAAAACCCTATTTTCTAACAAAAACAAGAATTTTACCATGAAAACATTTGATTTCTAATGAAAAACATGTTTAATGATGTTAGGAATTGAAAGAATTGAGTAAAAAGTGACTTACAATCGATTTGATGAAGAAGAAATCCTTGAAGAATCGCAAATGGGTGTTTTGGTTTTGTAAAAATGTGAAGAAATGACTGAAATCCGTGTTTTTCAGGTCTCTGTGTTCGCATTTGCGAACATGGGTTCGCAATTGCGAACCCCGACCAATTTCTGGAGTTTAAAAAAATAAGCTAAGGGTGGGAAGTTCGCATTTGCGAACATTTCTTCGCATTTGCGAAGCCAAGGCAAAACTGGGAAGTTCGCATTTGCGAACTATTGTTCGCAATTGCGAACACAGGCTAAATATGGGGAGGTTCGCATTTGCGAACTATTGTTCGCATTTGCGAACCAAGGCGGAATAGTGGCCAGTTCGCATTTGCGAACTATAGCTCGCATTTGCGAACACAGGCACAGAAGGGTCAAGTTCGCATTTGCGAACTATTGTTCGCATTTGCGAACACAGACACAATAGGGAGGAGTTCGCATTTGCGAACTATTGTTCGCATTTGCGAACTCTGCAGAATAGTGGGGAGTTCGCATTTGCGAACTATTGTTCGCATTTGCGAACTCCGCAGACCAGTTGCAGACAGCAACTTCTAACATGAAAAATTGATCTCGTGGCCTATCCAAAGTTCACCCGAGCCCTCGGGGCTCCAAACCAAATATGCACATAACCTCAAAAACACATTATGAACTTGTTCGTGCGATCACATCGCCAATATCACTTCATTTTAATCAAATCGAGCCTCAAACTCATGATTTTCATACTTTTGATTTTTCAAAACTTCTTAACTTGGAACTCAAGGTCCAAAACATCTCAAACGACATCCAAATGTCACCAAACTTTACAGAAATCACATATATAATATTTAAGACTTGTACCGGGCGTCGGAACCAAAATACGAGCCCGATACCAAGGTCTATTAATTTATTTCCTTTAATAATTGCATCAAAAACAATTTCACATAAAAATTCATAACTTGGGCTCTAGGCCTCAGAATTCGACTCCGGACACATGTCCAAGTCCCATATTTTCCTACGGACCTCTCGGGACCATCCAATCTCGGGTCCGGATCCGTTTACCAAAAATGTTGACCGAAGTCAACCATATCAATATTAATATCATTTTTATCCAAATTTCTCATAGAATTCATATTTTCTATCACAAAATCTTTCCGGCTACATGCTCGGATCGTGCACGTAAATCGAGGCAACATAGAATGAGGTTTTCAAGGCCTCGAAGCTCGAAATTATTAATAAAATAAGTGATGACCCTTTGGGTCGTCACAATCTCCACCTCTAAAACAACCGTTCGTCCTCGAACGGACAAAAGAAAGAAGTACCCGAGTCAGGAAACAAGTGTGGGTAACGGCTCCGCATATCAGACTCGGACTCCCAGGTCGATGCCTCAGGAGGCTGACCTCTCCACTGAACACGCACAGAAGGATAACTCTTCGACCTCAGCTGTCGAACCTGCCTGTCTAGAATGGCTACCGACTCCTCTTCGTAAGATATATCATTGTCCAATTGGACAGTACTGAAGTCTAACACATGTGTGGGATCGCCGTGGTATCTCCGAAGCATAGATACGTGAAAAACTGGATGCACGATTGATAACTATTATAATAAGCAAACTCTGCCAAAGGCAGGAATTGATCCCATCAGCATCTAAGGTGACCTGATTAGCACCTCCTCGTTGAACCGTGTCTCTAAGGTAACATAAATAGGAATCATTATATTGCCTCTCACGGATACGCTCAAATAAAGAAGAACGAGCGACTGTGCAGGCTAACACCCTGCTAGGTTCAGAAATGTCTAATCTCACGAACCGGTTGGCTAAGGCCCGGACATCTAGAGCTAATGGTCTCTGACTGACTGGAATATAAACAAGACTGCCCATACTGGCTGACTTCCTACTCAAAGCGTCAGCCACCACGTTTGCTTTTTCCCCGATGATATAAAAAGGTAACATCATAATCTTTCTGCAATACCAGCCACCTTCTCTGCCTCAAATTCAACTCTTTTGTTTAAACAAATACTGAAGACTCTTATGATCGGTGTATACTTCACATACTACACCATACAAATAATGCCTCCAGATCTTCAATGCGTGAATAATCGCCGCAAATTCTAGATCATGCACTCGGTAATTCTTTTCATGCATCTTCAGCTGCCTCGAAGCATAGGCAATAACCTTGCCATCCTGCATTAACACTGCACCAAGCCCAATACGGGAAGCATCACAATAAACAGTATAAGGTCCCGTACCTGTGGGTAAAACCAATACCGGTGCTGTGGTCAAAGTTGTCTTGAGCTTTTGAAAGCTCGCCTCACATTCATCGGACCATTCAAATTGAACACCCTTCTGGGTCAATCTGGTCAGTGGGGTTGCAATAGACGAAAATCCTTCTACGAATCGGCGATAATAGCCCGCTAACCCCAAGAAACTCCGAATATCCGTGGCTGATGTCGGTCTAGGCCAGCTCTTGACTGCCTCAATTTTCTTCGGATCAACCTGAATACCTGCTGCCGTCACAATATGACCCAGAATGAGGTATGGTGACCTCGTGATTATTTTCCCGAATTAATGCGTCATATTTATCCTTACCTGGTGCTCGTCTCAAAGGCTAAGCTCAACGGTTTCAAAATAGAAATGGCTAATATGCATAGAAACTATACAAGAATTGTCAAATAGTCCTAACGGGCATGACTCTTATTTACGAATGCAATACGAAAATATTAATTTCATAAAAGAAGAATTTTAAACACATAAACTCTTACTACCAGGACCCGGTCCTCATATGATATCCACCGCAGCTTGAAGCTCGGCTTAGAAATATTTCACATTATGCCAAAAATTGGAGGATCTCATCCTCAACTCTGAATCACAATGCTTGCACATCATATCATCTGAAATTTTTCATTTCCTTTCTTTCTTCCTTTCAATAATTGTCCGTCAAAGATAATCACGACATAAAATAAGCCCTCATACTGATAGGGAGCACAATTAACGATTAAAATTAGTTATCCCGAAAATTATATCAAAACCCACTGTAATAAGTAATATAAAGTCACTCTTAGCCTCATGGATATTTTAATGACTAACACCTAATAATAGGGATGTCTATCCTCATGTAATATCTCAACGTGAGTATTTCCCTAAGTAGATTTGATGATTACGATGCTCGCTCATGAATGGAGCATGTTAAAAGGACTCGCCTAAATTTTCTCTCAAAAACCAAATCAAATTAAGGGAAAATTATTCTGTCTATAACAATCTGAATTATACGTGTGATGACCACATTTTGTGTAGTGACCTCCCTCACATCATAAAAATTATATCAATGGCTGGGTCTCCACCTCTAACATCATAACCTCTACATCTGGCTGGCCATGTAGGATAATTATTAACTGCAATGGAGCGTGTAGCCTGAGTGCTTTCCTAAAATTGTATTTCTCCAATATTCCACATTCACAACAATTCCTTTAAGGATCAGTTAACTTATTGCTCATGGCAATATATATTCGGACACAGTCATTGTGACCTGGTACAACCGTTCAGATCACATATACTACATATTGTAGAGAATCTCGGGGGTGACGTCTTCGGAACATTTTCTTAAAATAGAGTTTAGTAGATAGCGTTGCGTTGGCCGGCTTGCCCTCTTCGTAGGCTTGACACAAACATTGACGGCCAATTCTTAACACTGCTGAGCTACCCCATTTACTCATATACTCTTCGTCATTCTCCGGGGGCGATCCTTACCCCATGAAAAGAACCAACCTTAAATATGTATAAATTATTTGGAGGACATTTCCATACCATATATATATACATTCCAATAACTCATCATATTTGTCCTTCACAACTCCAACACATCGACCGGACGTCAAGGTCCGTTGAAACCCAACACGATTTATTAGGTGATCTCCCGATATAATTGCGTCTTCCGTTGGGACCATAACTTGTGTGGTAAATACATTATCTTCCCACTACTTCTGTGTGCCTTCCGTAGCACAGTAAAATGAACTCC
Organism: Nicotiana noctiflora; assembly: GCA_032618575.1. Lineage (NCBI taxonomy): Eukaryota > Viridiplantae > Streptophyta > Magnoliopsida > Solanales > Solanaceae > Nicotiana > Nicotiana noctiflora. Next base: position 353,866 of record JASVEL010007285.1, read on the forward strand.
TCGCATTCGACTATTCCCACATTCTGTAATTCCTCATAAGAACTGTCAAGCACAATCTCGTGGGTTCTCAAAAGATGCACCGCTGAAGGTGGCAGCGAAGACTTTGGTGAAACTTGTCCTCCGTAAAACTTTTGAAGGAATAGTTGATCTATCACCAGCCTGTGCCATTGTTCGGCTGGATAAGCGGTACGTGACTACGCCATTCGTGGGAAGACAAGAGTGGAAATTTAACTTAACACTTTGAAGAACAAATTCGCATGATAAGAAAGAACAAATGAGAGACTCTTTCCTAACTCAATAGACTCCTGGAGGACAAGTACGGACGTCTCCGTACCTACCTCTCAAACTCTACTAAGCTTGTTCGTGAGTGGTGAGACCTATGTAACCTAGAGCTTTGATACCAACTTGTCACGACCCGGATTTTCCCCCAACATCGGGATCGTGATGGCGCCTACTCGTGGTAGCTAGGCAAGCCACTGTATTCATACTATCCTGTTTTTAACGGAATACTTTATCGAAATGGAAATAACAAATCACAAGGTGAAAATCATACTGAAATCCTCTACCCAAGACGTGGAGTCACCAACTCACAAACTACTATGGAATACTACACATAAAAGTCCGAAGAAATATAACACAATTCTGTTTGTCTCGGAACAAAGAGACTCCAGCTAATAATATAGATAAAGAGAGAGACGCCGGGTCCTGCGGACGCCTGCAAGGCTACCTCGTAGTCTCAGTAGTTGAAAAATCCACAAGTCTCTACTGCCGCTGCCGCTGCTGCTGTCCGTAACCTGTATCTGCGCAAAAGAGCGCAGAGTGTAGTATCAGCACAACCGACCCCATGTGCTGGTAAGTGCCTGGCCTATCCCGGCGAAGTAGTGACAAGCCTAGGACCAGACACCCACATAAACCTGTGCAGTTGCAATATATATATATATATATATAACACATTTATAAGGAAATACTCTGCTCTGAAATAATATTCAATAACTCACGATATCTAAAATAATCTAATCAACATAATAAATCTGACTTTCATATCTCAATTCCTCTCTCATTTCATATCTCGTGGTAGGCGTACCACCCGCTCCCAACTATCACAGTAATTATATCTCGTGGTAGGCGTACCACCCGCTCCCAAATATATCAATAATCATATCTTGTGGTAGGCGTACCACCCGCTCCCAAATATATCAATAATCATATCTTGTGGTAGGCGTACCACCCGCTCCCAATTATATCAATAATCATATCTTGTGGTAGGCGTACCACCCGCTCCCAATTATATCAATAATCATATCTTGTGGTAGGCGTACCACCCGCTCCCAAATATATCAATAATCATATCTTGTGGTAGGCGTACCACCCGCTCCCAAATATATCAATAATCATATCTTGTGGTAGGCGTACCACCCGCTCCCAAATATATCAATAATCATATTACCACAAATAACAAGAATTAACCAAGTAATAACACAATAAGGAATATCTCAAAGAACTCAACAATTAACAACAGTTAATAAGTTCACAAGGAAAACAAGGTATAATGGAAACACAAGTAATATCAAGTCAAGGAATGGCAAATAGTTGCACGTCATCACCCAAATAAAATATAATGGAAAAACAAGTAATATCAAGTCAAGGAATAGCAAATAGTTGCACGGCATCACCCTTCGTGCTTTTACTCTCATCCTCACCAAATAAGCAAATAAAGTACACGGCATCACCCTTCGTGCTTTTACTCTCATCCTCACATCCATAGTACGGCATGATCCTTCGTACATGGTTCAATATCAGGGCACGGCATGATCCTTCGTGCATAATCAATAATAGGGCACGGCATGATCCTTCGTGCATAATCAATAAATAAACATGGCACGGCATTAACCTTCGTGCATAAATATTTAAACATGGCACGGCATGATCCTTCGTGCATAATCAATAATAGGGCACGGCATGATCCTTCGTGCATAATCAATAAATAAACATGGCACGGCATTAACCTTCGTGCATAAATATTTAAACATGGCACGGCATCACCCTTCGTGCATTATCACTCTTCCTCACCCAAATAACAATCACAGTTAAGGGCAAAGAAAGAAACAGTAATTCATAAACCGTCCCATCAAGGGAAATCAATAATTATCTTCACAACAAGTCCCAACAAGGGAGAACAATAACAATTCACCTGTAATATATCTCAAAATATCATTTTCCAACGACTCACGGTCATACTAGACGCCAGTGTATGGATGCTCGTCACCACAGCCCATACACCGCACTCGATCACATAACACATAGCACATAATCCTATTCCCTCAAGCTAGGATAGAACAAACACTTACCTCGAATGCTTATGAACAATCCAATCCGTGGAAATGTCTTTTCTTTCAATTTGGCTCCAATCCAATCGTATCTATACACAATTGATTTAATATCATCAATTCTACCCAACAAACTAATTCTTAATACCAAATAACACTTTTACAACATTCTGCCATGAATAGTAAATTTCAACCCCGGGCCCACATGATCGGAATTCGGGGTTAGGACTAAAATCCGGTTACCCATCCCCCCACGAGTTCACGTATATAATTTGTTTCAAAATCGGACCTCAATTCGAGGTCCAATTCCCCAATTTATGAAAAACCCTATTTTCTAACAAAAACAAGAATTTTACCATGAAAACATTTGATTTCTAATGAAAAACATGTTTAATGATGTTAGGAATTGAAAGAATTGAGTAAAAAGTGACTTACAATCGATTTGATGAAGAAGAAATCCTTGAAGAATCGCAAATGGGTGTTTTGGTTTTGTAAAAATGTGAAGAAATGACTGAAATCCGTGTTTTTCAGGTCTCTGTGTTCGCATTTGCGAACATGGGTTCGCAATTGCGAACCCCGACCAATTTCTGGAATTTAAAAAAATAGGCTAAGGGTGGGAAGTTCGCATTTGCGAACATTTCTTCGCATTTGCGAAGCCAAGGCAAAACTGAGAAGTTCGCATTTGCGAACTATTGTTCGCAATTGCGAACACAGGCTAAATATGGGGAGGTTCGCATTTGCGAACTATTGTTCGCATTTGCGAACCAAGGCGGAATAGTGGCCAGTTCGCATTTGCGAACTATAGCTCGCATTTGCGAACACAGGCACAGAAAGATCAAGTTCGCATTTGCGAACTATTGTTCGCATTTGCAAACACAGACACAATAGGGGGAGTTCGCATTTGCGAACTATTGTTCGCATTTGCGAACTCTGCAGAATAGTGGGGAGTTCGCATTTGCGAACTATTGTTCGCATTTGCGAACTCTGCAGACCAGTTGCATACAGCAACTTCTAACATGAAAAATTGATCTCGTGGCCTATCCAAAGTTCACCCGAGCCCTCGGGGCTCCAAACCAAATATGCACATAACCTCAAAAACACATTATGAACTTGTTCGTGCGATCACATCGCCAATATCACTTCATTTTAATCAAATCGAGCCTCAAACTCATGATTTTCATACTTTTGATTTTTCAAAACTTCTTAACTTGGAACTCAAGGTCCAAAACATCTCAAACGACATCCAAATGTCACCAAACTTTACATAAATCACATATATAATATTTAAGACTTGTACCGGGCGTCGGAACCAAAATACGAGCCCGATACCAAGGTCTATTAATTTATTTCCTTTAATAATTGCATCAAAAACAATTTCACATAAAAATTCATAACTTGGGCTCTAGGCCTCGAATTCGACTCCGGACACATGTCCAAGTCCCATATTTTCCTACGGACCTCTCGGGACCATCCAATCTCGGGTCCGGATCCGTTTACCAAAAATGTTGACCGAAGTCAACCATATCAATATTAATATCATTTTTATCCAAATTTCTCATAGAATTCATATTTTCTATCACAAAATCTTTCCGGCTACATGCTCGGATCGTGCACGTAAATCGAGGCAACATAGAATGAGGTTTTCAAGGCCTCGAAGCTCGAAATTATTAATAAAATAAGTGATGACCCTTTGGGTCGTCACATGTAATGACGGTAATGAGCCCCGTATTTATAGGCAACATAAACATAAATCGTTATATAATACTACAAATTGCATTTCGTAGTATTAAACTACGAATTACCAAAAAATGTAGTTTTTTCGTAAGAAGTGACAACTTTTTGTAAACTACGAATTACAAAAAAATGCAAGCTTTTTCGTAAGAAGTGACAACTTTACATTTCGTAGTATTGAACTACGAATTACATTTCGTAGTATTGAACTACGAATTACATTTCGTAGTATTGAACTGCGAATTACATTTCGTAGTATTGAACTACGAATTACATTTCGTAGTATTGAACTACGAATTACTAGGACACTAAAAATCACATAATTTTCAGGTTTTTTCAAATAAAAGGACAAATTTATATTTCGTAGTATTGATCTACGAATTACATGGACGAAATGACATAGATATGACAATTCACATGCTTTTCATAACTTCACTTTTCGTATTATTATACACTATTTAAAAGTGCACAACATCACATCAAGAAAATTACAACAACATACGTAATTTGAAGAATAATTTTATTTCAAATGCACAAAAGGTACTACATACATATATTACAACTAATAATACAAAAATAAGGAACTAATGTTATGGTTGATAGTTGGGTACATTGGACGAACTTGCACTTGAAGGACATTTACGGCGGTCATGTCCAGTTTGGGAGCATATGCTACATTTACGTGCATAAACAGACTCACCAACATCCATTTGGTTTGGTATACGTGTTCTCTTTTGTACCCTCAACTTGCGCAAGTACTACTTGTTACATACCAACTTAAAAGGTTCCGTCGGCCAATAATGCTCAACACCTAAAGGATGCAACTTCCCACTATACGTGTCTACGTATGCTGCAACACTGTAGTGCCTATCAATGTAGTTTGTTGCCCCATAGCCAACTTGTTGAAAGCACTTCAATGTATGTGGGCACGGCATGTGGTAGATGGTCCATTTCCCACACGAACATAACCTTCTACTTTCATTCACCGTATGTACATTATTCCCACGGTGTCCACGATTACCTGTCTTAACTTCGAAAACACCTTGTTCATTGTCGTACTGAAGATAAGAATGCCACTGTGCTCGCTTCCTGTACTTTTCGAATCTTTCCATGGGTATTGGCATAAATTCAACACCTCTATCCAACAATGACAATGCAGCTGCATGCCTTTCAACAAATCTCTCTGCACTCTGTTTGAAAGTCATGCGGACAATGGCAGTGACAGGCAGTCCACGGGCAGATTTCAACAAGCCATTAAATGACTCTGACACACTCGTGGTGAGGGCTCCCCATCGTATGCCACCATCAGCATGCAATGTCCATATTTGAGTGTCATGTTGCATCAACCAACTATAGGCTCGTGGTTCCAACTGCCGGATTGCTTCCATGCACCTATTGAATTTACATAGTTGGTGCTCAGTTGCAGCCATCCACATTAAGTCATGCAACGCCTTGTCAGGAAATCTCTTTTGAAAATTGGCCTTTAGGTGCCTCACACAGTAACGGTGGTATGCATGCGGTGCCTGCCATTCAGGCAAGTGACGTACAAAACTTAAAATACCACCATGCCGATCAGAAATTAGACAAATACCTGAACGCCGTTTCACAACGTGTTGCTTCAAGTGGTTCAAGAATTGCGTCCACGTCTCTTCACTTTCGTTCGCACAAATGGCAAGAGCAAGTGGAAATATTTGGCCATTGGCATCTATAGCAACTGCAATCAAAAGCTTAATATCATACTTTCCATAGACATGAGTACCGTCTATGGAAATTACAGGACGACAATGCACAAAACCATCTATTGCTAGTTTAAATGTCCAAAATAGATAGTTGAATATAAATTCCGGACCGCCAGGACTTCGCTCGCGCCTCCATTCAACAATAGTACCGGGGTTAAATTGTTGCAGTGCAACCATGTACCTGGGAAGATTTGAAAAGGACTTATCCCAGTCGCCATAAATTAGTTCAAAGGCACGTTTGCGACCGAGATATGCCTTTCTTTTACTTATAGTACAACCATACTCCTTGTGGACAGCTGTAATACACTCTTTAATCTTAAATCTAATAGACACTTCCAAAAATAGAACCAAGACAAGGGAAATCAAGTCAACATCCAGGTTGAAGTGGTTCTCATTGAATGTGTCCATTTCACATCTATGATCGCTCATAAATTTACCAACTTTCCACAAACCAGATTTTTCTTTGTAGCACGAAGCATCCAATGACAGCCCAAGAACCACCTGCGACATACAGCCTTGTATCTATCCCTAGTTGACTCAGTTATCGTCATCTCACGACACTCCCTTATGCTATAGATTTTTACAGCCCTAACTAGGCGAGCTTTGTCAGGGAAATGCATGCCCTTTGTAACAACACCTGGTCTACATTCATCCCACATCTTCGATCGTAATTCATCATAATCCCTTGTCAATGCATCAACATTAGGCACGGCAGGCAAATTATCCAGGTATGGAATATTTCTCTCATGAAAAGGCACGTGGGATTCATACACTCTTCGTCGAACCGGGAGGGGGGGGGAGGAGGAACATGCTCTCTAGTCAAATCAGGCTCCACATTCACTTCCTCATCCTCATCGTCACCCTCCACATCATCACCCTCCTCACGGAAGGGTGTCTCATCACCAGACTCATCCGCATTGTTATCGTAATCACTATCATCCTCCTGACTTTGCGCATCTGCTAAGTCACGAGTAAAAACATCGTGTACGGGCAACTGTGTTAGTCCAGGAGCTTCAAGAATCTCGTTTTCACCGCATATAAACAACAAAAATTTAAGTATCCTAATCGTATTGTCTTGAAATTTAAATGTACATATCACTACATCACTATACTTACATCTCGTATTGTCTTGAAGTTTCATGCTGGCTTTCTTGAGGTTGCTGATAACTACCAGAGGGACCACCGTGCTCCAATACTGCAGATTTTTGCAAATTCCAACTAGGGACGTCGTCATAATTTGTCAAATTCAATTCCGGACGATACACCCTATGAAAATTAGAACTATAAATACAAATCCAAATAAAACATAAAGAAAAAGATTTCACTAAATTTAAGTTTACCAGTTCGTCTTGTTGATTATACGAAGTAGTAACATTATTTTCTGGCTCCTCATTCGCCCGTGGTGACAAATTCAAATCAAGAGAACCTCTTCCATCTCCAACATGTCCGCCTAATGCTCCTCCAAAATAACCATCCGATGAATGTGGGTTATCACTTATACGCACTCCCTCATTACTACTAAGGTCTTCAACCTTCACATACATTTCTAATAATTTTATTACAATGTATTCTCTATATTCGTCCGAAACCGCAAAAAATCTCTAAAACTTTCATCATCGTCAATATTTAACTCAGAATAATAAGCAAACCCATGCGGAGTCACTGCATAAGGAAATCTTCCGGTTACTTTAATGCTAACCAAACGCCTCCGCTCACTCATTTTTTTACGTAACAACGATACCAAAGTATCGTACCGCATATTAAGCGGCAATTTAACATGACACTGTGGAGGAGAGCTATACCTCACTGAGTTATTATCCACAATAACCTCACCCCCCAATACAATGAAACCCTCATTTTGGCAACTTGAGACATTATAAAAAATGGATTGATATGGAGAAGAGAGAAAAACCGAAATAATTTGCGTTGATAGAGTTTTGATGAAGTTCAGTTGTCTATAAATAAGGAAATTTTGAGAATCAAATTCGCACTACAAAACTACGAATTATGAGTTTTAATTAAAAAGTGGGCCCATTTGCAGCCTATTTCGCAGTTTTGTACTGCGAAATAGCCTATTTCGCAGTACAATATTGCGAAATAGGCCACTTTTTAAAACACGGCCATTTTTAAAAAAAAAAATTAAAAATTGACATTTCGCAGTATAAAACTGCGAATTGCACTAACGGCCGTTAGTGCAATTCGCAGTTTTATACTGCGAAATGCTTAATTGTGTAATTTTTTTTTTGGTTTATTTCGGTATTTTTTGTTTATTTTACTGTTATTTCGGTTCCGGGCTCGACTTCAGGGTCCTTTTAAGACAATATAATATTTAAATCACTTGAATTATTCGGGATTCTTGGCTGAATAAAGAGCAACAAAACAGAGTCTTCTTCTGTATTAAAACTCTAGTGACACTAAAGGGGGCTGGTGAACTTAAATCCCACAAGTTTTTTTTTTCCAGCAAATAACCAGTAACGACAGTAGCAAGAATATTGTTCCAATTTTATTCCAAGGATTCCTCCTAAGAACTTTAAGAAGAGGATTTCTAGGATTTCTTCAAGAGGTAATTTCTTATCTTTTGTTCAACTATGATGAACATAGAGGTTAATGAAGGTATTTAGGTGTTGAAAATATCTTTTAAATTGAGAATTTAGTGAATTTACGAAATGTTTATTCTTGAAATTTAAGAAATATGTGTAGAAAGTCATGACTAGTACTTTGGGATTATAAAATAGATGAATATAGTTCTTCATGATTTTTAATAATTTAGTTATTGGGTATTGAATTATTAAGGTCACTAGATGTAAGAAAGGTGGGTTTGAATTGAGGATGATCTAGTTGCTATGTCCTAAACTCTATATGAGTTGATTACGTTGAATCCAATTGGATTTAAAACAAAATGGTTATTATCATGTAGATTGAATCAAGATGAGCGCGTAAAAGGTTCTTGCATGTTATGGAAGGCTAGAATAAGGTAAGTTAAGATGTACTTTCTCTTAAGAATTATTTTACAAATTTCATAAATTCCAAAGAGTTACTAAAATTCTTTGAATTTTGGTTTGACTTCGTTAGAGTGAGCGACGACTGCCAACCATGGTTTAATATTTATAGTGTATAGTATTATTATATAGTATTGCTTACGTATAAGTTGTGGCGCTGAAGATTTTCAAGCTTTCATTCTTCGATAACACTTTATATTGTATTTTACCAACTTGATTTGAATTGATAATATTGTGAAATGTTAAAAGTTTATTTATGAATGTACTTCCTAGTTATTAAATTATCTTCACAGGAAATATTGCTCACTTGGGATATAAAAATAAAAGTGTACAAGACCTTTGGGTCAAAATGCTTTAAAGTATAGGTTGAGGAGAATTAAATATATTGAACATGGATCACACTTGCCATATGTGTATCACTTTACGTCCATAGATACAATTCACTGTGCTAGCACTATCGTCAAAATCCCATGACTTTGGGTGAGACGGCCTCGTGACCAGGCGATGGTCACTACAGTTATCGAATATTGTTGCTTATGGCAACTATGGAACTCCCCACAAAAAGGTTTAAAGTTTATTGAAGGCTCACAATCATATAAAGAGCTACACTTTTATGAAAGTGATATAAATTCTTGAAATGCTTAAATGTTCATCATTTATCACCACTATTTTTGCAAAGTGTTTTACTTATTACGTATCATGTGTATATTCTTTTATGTATCCCGAAAGTATCGCTTCAATCTTAAGAGAAGGAGTCAATGATACTTACGGGGTACAATTTCTATAGAAATTATACTCAGCTTCCTTTGTGGGGCATCTTATTTTATTGTTTCAGATCCTACTCACTTTGGAGGTGACGGTGCGTGCTAGGTGTCTTCTCCATCTTCCAGTTGCTTTTGGTGAGCCCACTACTACTTATGTGGGTTCATTGTTATTGTAGTATTTCTTTTGGATGATCCAGGGATTTATGTCTCGTATCATCATTCTCGTGTACTCCCTTAGAGGTTCCAGGCACAGGTGTAGGAGGTCTATGGGTTTATGAAAACTATCATTTTATCTTCATGTTATGCTGCTATTTTTATTTCTACTACTTATGTATTTCGGCCATTGGATCAACTTATGTTTGGAAACTAGAATGATATTTTATCATCGATACTTATTATAGTTGGAAAAGTCTTATTTTGATTTATTGATATGAGTCGTAGCAAAAATAGGCGGTTCGCCGGGGGGAAGTTAAGGGTATCGGGTGCCGGTTGCGCTAGCTTTATGGGACGTAACATAGGTTGCCACTTGGCTTAATGAGAGACTTTTTTCCTCTCATTTTAATAATATATAGATATAGATATAGATATTTATATTTATATTTATTAAAACATTAACTATAAACTACTCTCAAATTTGAGTGGGTAGTTTTTTTATTTTATTTTTTGTTTTTAATATAATAAATTATAATATATTTATATTTATTAATTCAAAAAGAGTAACTAATTAATTCAAAATTTTAAAAAGTTTTTTAGTTAAAAGGTATTTTTTCTTAACAACGCCACTTGGATTTTTGTGATTATATCATTTGTCACGACCCAAACCCCGGTCGTGATGGCGCCCAACACTGTCACGACCCGGCTTTTTCCCCCAACATCGGGATCGTGATGGTGCCTACTAGTGGTAGCTAGGCAAGCCACTACATTCAACATTATCATGTTTTTATTATTATTTCATACTCATTTTCATCAACAAGAACAATAACATTAATTAAATAAGTACGGAAGACTTCAAAAATAGAGCTAAGTAATACCAAGGTAAAACGCTAATGAATTCCTCTACCCAAGACGTAGAGTCACCAGCTCACGAACTACTACTGAATACTAAACATAAAGGTCCGAAAGAAAGTAACATATATATGTCTGTCTCGGAACAAAGAGACCACAACAAATAATATAAGTAAGTGGAAGAGACACCGGGCCTGCGGACACGTGCAAGCTACCTCGGTCTCGGAATGCTCAACTCCCACGCAAGACTCTACCATTGCTGCTCCTGATCAAAACCTGGACCTGTGCAAAAATGCACAGAAGTGCAGTATCAGCACAATCCGACCCCATGTGCTGGTAAGTGCCTGGCCTATCCCGGCGAAGTAATGACAAGCCTAGGACCAGACACCCAATAAACCTGTACACCACAAAATGACAAGAAATATCATGTAAATAAATTCAACAAGAAGTATCATAAGAGGGAAGCTCAACAGTTAACATCAATTATTAAGTCAAAAATGGAAAACAAAGTATAATGGAAACAGTTAATATCAACAAGGAGTAGCAAATAGTTGCACGGCATCACCCTTCGTGCTTTTACTCTCATCCTCACCAAATAAGCAAATAAAAGTGCACGACATCACCCTTCGTGCTTTTACTCTCATCCTCACATCCATGGCACAGCATGATCCTTCGTGCATGGTTCAATAATAATGCACGGCATTACTCTTCGTGCATATTAATTATCACAAGGCACGGCATGGTCCTTCGTGCATAATCAACAACAAGGCACGGGATTATCCTTTGTGCATAATCAATAATATAAGGCACGGCATTAACCTTCGTGCAAAATCAGTAAACAAGGCACGACATCACCTTTCATGCATTATCACTCTTCCTCACCCAAATAACAATCACCGTTAAGGGCAAATAATGAAAACAATAATTATGAACCGTCCCGACAAGGGACACAACAATCATCACAACAAGGTCCCGGCAAGGGAAAATAATATTTCACTTTACAATAAGTCCCAGCAAGGGAAAACAATGTACAATTCCACAATCCAGCAAGGGTTCAATAATTCATCTTTAAAACATCTCACAATGAATATCAACGACTCACGGTCATGCTAGACGCCAGTGTATGGATGCTCGTCACCACAACCCATACACCGCACTCGATCACAAAGCACATAGCACACAATCCTATTCCCTCAAGCTAGGATAGAACAAACACTTACCTCTAGCCTTGAAATCCAAATCATCCTTATACTATAGCTTTACCCCGAATTTCCGCATTCAACTTGCTCGAATCTAATCACAATTGATTCCATTACATTAATATATACTATATAACTTAGTTTGAATGCTTAAAAATGGTTTTCTCAAAGTTTACCCCAAAATTTCCCAAAATGACCCTAGCCCCACGTGGTCGGAACTCGGGGTTCGGACCAAAATCTGGTTACCCATTCCCCCACGAGTTCAATTATATGATTTGTTTCAAAATCAGACCTCAATATGTTCACATTTGCGAACCTAGGCGGATTACTGAAGGCCTCGCATTTGCGAGGTTTAGTTCGCATTTGCGAACCCAAGCATTCCTGGACATTCATCGCAATTGCGATCAAGTCTTCGCATTTGCGAAGACAGCCTTGGTCTGCCCTCTTCACAATTGCGACAATTTCTTCGCATTTGCGAAAACACCAGCTGGGTGAAAAATCAGCTGTGTTAATTTTCAGAATTTGATCCAACGGCCTATCAAATCTTTACCCGAGCCCCCCGGGCTCCAAACTAAACTTGTACACAACATCAAAAACATATTACAAACTTGCTCGTGCGATCACATCGCCAAAATAATATCGTTTTCATCAAATCAAGCCTCAAGTTCATGATTATCATTCTTTTAGTTTCATAACTTTCAAATTTGCATCTCAAGGTTCAAAACACATCAAACGACATCCAAATGTCACTAAATTTTGCAGAAAGCACATATATAATATTTAAGACATGTACCGGGCGTCGGAACCAAAATACGAGCCCGATACTGAGATCATTAAATTCATTTTCCTTTAATAATTCCAGCAAAAATAATTTAACAGAAAAATTCATATCTTAGGCTCTAGGCCTCAGAATTCGACTTCGGACACATGGCCGAGTCCCATATTTTCCTGTAGACCTTTCGGGACCGTCCGATCTCGGGTCCGGGTCCGTTTACCAAAAATGTTGACCGAAGTCAACCATATCAATATTAATATCATTTTTCTTCAAATTTCTCATAGAATTCATATATTATATCAGAAAATCTTTCCGACTACATGCCCGGATCATGCACGTAAATTGAGGCAACATAGAATGAGGTTTTCAAGGCCTCGGAAGTGCAAAACAAGTGAGGAAAACAGGTGATGACCCTTTGGGTCATCACATCCTCCACATCTAAAACAACCGTTCATCCTCGAACGGACAAGAGAGAGAAGTACCTGAGTCGGGGAACAAATGTGGGTATCGGCTCCGTATATCAGACTCGGACTCCCAGGTCGATCCCTCAGGAGGCTGACCTCTCCACTGAGCACGCACAGAAGGATAACTCTTCGACCTCAACTGTCGAACATGTCGGTCTAGAATGGCCACCGGATCCTCCTCGTAGGATAAATCATTGTCCAATTGGACAAGTACTGAAGTCTAACACATGAGTGGGATCGCCGTGGTACCTTCAAAGCATAGATACATGAAAAACTAAATGCACGGCTGGTTGGCTAGGCGACAGAGCTAGTCTGTAAGCCACCCCTCCCACTCGGTCCAAAATCTCAAATGGACCAATATACCTAGGGCGCTGAGTTTGCCCTTCTTCCCGAACCTCATCACGCCCTTCATAGGCGACACTCGGAGCAATACCCGCTCACCAACCATGAAATCTACATCTCGAACCTTACGATCCGCATAAGTCTTCTGTCTGGACTGAGCTGAACGCAATCTCTCCTGGATAGTCTTGACCTTGTCTAAGGCCTCTTGAACTAAGTCTGTACCCAACAACCGAGACTCTCCCGGCTCAAACCATCTGACTGGAGACAGACATCGCCTACCATACAACGCCTTATACAAAGCCGTCTAAATGCTAGACTGGTAGCTGTTGTTGTAGGCGAACTCTGCTAATGGCATAAACTAGTCCCACGAGCCTCCAATCAATGACACAGGCTCCGAGCATGTCCTCTAGGATCTATATAGTCCTCTCGGACTGACCGTTCGTTTGAGGATGAAAAGTTGTACTCAACTAAACCTGGGTGCCTAACTCCTGCTGGACCGCTCTCTAGAAACGCGAGGTAAACTGCGTACCCCAATCCGAGATAATAGACACTGGCACCCCATGAAGGCGAACAATCTCTCTAATGTAAATCTTTGCTAGCTTCTTCAATGAGTAAAAGACAAATACCGGAATGAAGTGTGCTGACTTGGTCAGCCTATCAACAATGACTCAAATAGCATCAAATTTGCTCCGAGTCAAAGGAAGTCCAGTAATGAAATCCATAGTGATCCGCTCCTATTTCCACTCGGGAATTTCGATTCTTTGGAACACACCACCAGGCCTCTGGTGCTCATATTTCACCTGCTGACAATTTAGACAGCGAGCGACATACACAACGATGTCTTTCTTCATCCTGCTCCACCAATAGTGCTGCCGTAAATCCTGATAAATCTTCGCGACGACTGGGTGAATAGAATACTGCGAACTGTGGGCCTCCTCTAAGATCAACTCTCGAATCCCCTCGACATTGGGCACACAAACTCGACCCTACAACCTTAATACTCCGTCATAATCTAGAGTTACCTTCGTGGAACCTCCCCGCTGTACAGTATTTCTCAAGTTACGCAAATGAGGATCATCAAATTACCTCTCACAGATCCGCTCTAATAGAGATGAACGAGCGATCGTTCAGGCTAACACTCTACTAGGCTCAGAAATGTCTAGTCTCACGAACTGGTTGGCTAAGGCCTGGACATCTAGAGCAAATGGTCTCTGACTTACCGGAATAAATGCAAGACTACCCATGTTAGCAGACTTTCTACTCAATGCATCGGCCACCACATTGGCCTTACCAAGGTGATATAGGATAGTAACATCATAGTCCTTCAGCAACTCTAACCATCTCCGCCGTCGTAAATTCAACTACTTTTGCTTGAACAAGTATTGTAGGCTTTTGTGATCAGTGTACACCTCACATGTCACACCAAATAGATAATGCCTCCAGATCTTTAAGGTATGAACCACTGCTGCCAGCTCAAGATCATGAACTGGATAATTCTTCTCATGTATTTTCAACTGTCTCGAAGCATAGGCAATCACTGTACCCTCATGCATCAAAATACACCCAATACCGACCTGAAAAGCATCACAATATACTGTATACGAGCCTGAAGCTAATGGCAAAACTAATACTACTGCTGTGGTCAAGGCAATCTTGAGCTTTCGAAAGCTCGCCTCACACTCATCCGACCACCTAATAGGAGCACCCTTTTTGGGTCAATCTGGTCAAGGGTGAGGTAATAGACGAGAAATGTTGAACGAACATGTGAGCACGTGATTTTGCCACGCTTAATCTCAGTCACTGAAGCTGGTCGAGTCCAATTATGGACTGCCTCAATCTTCTTTAGGTCTATTTGAATACCTTCCACTAATACAATATGACCCAGAAATGCCACCGAACTCAACTAGAACTCACATTTCAAAAATTTGGCATACAGCTGATTATCCTTCAGGGTCTGAAAAACCACTCTGAGGTGCTGCTCGTGCTCTTCCTGGCTGCAGGAGTATACCAGGATGTCATCTATAAAGACTATCACGAACAGATCTAAGTAAGGCCTGAACACCCGATTCATCAACTCCATGAACGCTGCTGGGACATTGGTCAACCCGAAGGACATGACCAAGAATTCATAATGCCCGTATCTAGTGCAAAAGGTTGTCTTAGGAATGTTAGCCGCCCTGATCTTCAGCTGATGGTAGCCTGACCTCAAGTCTATCTTTGAGAACACCCTCGATCCCTGGAGCTGGTCAAACAAATCATCAATCCTCGGTAGTGGATACTTGTTCTTTATCGTCACTTTGTTTAATTACCGGTAATCAATACACATCCGCATCGAGCCATCCTTCTTCTTCACAAATAACACAGGTGCTCCCCAGGGGGAAACACTGGGCCTGATAAAGCCTTTTTCTACAAGGTCTTGCAACTAATCTTTTAACTCCTTTAACTCCAGCGGGGCCATACGATAGGGTGGAATAGAGATGGGCTGAGTGCCCGGTGCCAGATCAATACATAAATCAATATCCCTTTCAGGTGGCATGCCCAACAGGTCTGAAGGGAAAACCTCGGGAAACTCCCGTATAATAGAAACTAAATCGATAGAAGGAACTTTTGCGCTGGAATCACGAACATAGGCCAAATAAGCTAGACACTCCTTCTTGACCATGCGTCGAGCCTTAACATAGGAAATAACAGTGCGAACGGAGTGGCTTGAGGTACCTTTCCACTCTAGTCGGGGTGATTCTGGCAAGGCCAAGGTCACGGTCTTGGCATGACAATCTAAGATAGCATGGTATGGGGACAACCAGTCTATCCCCAATATGTCATCAAAATCCACCATGTCTAATAGCAATAGGTCAACACGGATCTCAAGACCCCCAAAAATAAGTACGAACGAACGATGCACCTGGTCGACTACAATGGAGTCACCCACTGGTGTAGACACATAAACTGGACTATCCAGAGCATAGCTAGGCACAGCCAGATACGATGCAAAGTAGGAAGACACATATGAATATGTAGACCTAGGGTCAAATAACACTGAAGCACCTCTGTCACAAACAAGAATGGTACTTGTAATCACGGCATCTGATGCCTCTGCCTCTGGCCTGGCTGGTAAAGCATAAAATCGGGGATCAGCACCTCCCCTGTGATCTACATCTCTAGGATGGTCATCCACTGACTGACCTCTACCTCTGGCCGGACGGTCTCCACCTCTACGGTCTCGACCTCCACCTCTATGATCTCTACCCCCGCCTCCGGCTGGCTGGGCAGGCTGAGGGTCAGCTGGGACCTGAATCATGGGACGAGGGCCTCGCTGTTGAGTGTTGCCCGTCGCTCAAGAGAAAAACCTGACAAGATGACCTGGGTCACCACAACCATAACAACATTTAGGCTGATGGGGCTGCTGGCCCCGACGACCTGAATGGCCCCCACGAACACTCTGAAGAGGCTGAGCACTGATGGGAGGCTTATCCGAATACCGCTCACGAAACCCACGATTAGCTGGTCCACCATGTGAAGCCTGGAGGGCTGACTGAAAAGGTCTGAAAGACTGGCCCCTATGAAAAGATTCCCTGCCTCCAGAAGAAGATCCACTAAACCTGCCGGAATGACGAGGCCTCTTGTCTGAAGGGTAACCACCTCCCCGAGCAAGATCCATCTCAACTCTACGAGCTGCATTAGCTACCTCCTAAAAAGATATATCACTCCCCACTCCCAAAGCCATCTGAAGTCTAATCGGCTGATTAAGCCCATTTATGAACCTACGGACCCTCTCCCGCTCGGTGGGGAGTATCACCACCGCATAATGTGCCAGATAAACAAATCTCATCTCATACTGAGTGACAGGCATAGTACCCTGCTGGAGGCGCTCAAACTACCTCCGAAGTGCATCCCGCTGTGTAACAGGGAGAAACTTCTCCAGAAATAACTCTGCAAACTGATCCCATAATAAAGCCGGGGACCCTGCTGGTCGAGTCAAACAATAATCTCTTTACCAAGTCTTGGCGGATCCTAAGAGCCTAAATGTACAGAAGTCAACTCCAATGGACTCCACTATCCCCATAGTCTTGAGAATGTTGTGGCAACTGAATAAGAATTACTGAGGATCCTCTGATGTGGCACCGCTGAAAGTAGTGGTAAACAGCTTGGAGAACCGATCAAGTCTCTATAAGGAATCAGAAGTCATGGCCGTTCCATCTCCGGCCTGAGCTGTGGTACCTGACTGAGTGGCCACAGCTGGCTGAACCACTGGTGCCTGAGGCTGAGGAGCTACTGGCTCCGGAGTACGAGCAATAAGAGTCTGGGCCCCTCCTCCAGCCTGAGAAGTGGCTGGTGCAACTGGTAATAAGCCTGCTCTGGCAACGCTGTCCATAAAACCCGCTATCCTGACCAAAGCCTCCCGAAGATCCGGGGTAAATAAAGCCTCTCCTGGGACCTGAGCTGGGCCCACTGGAGTTGCTGGGACTGGAACCTCCTCGCCAGTCTCAATATGAGGCACCACCTCTGAAATAGATGCCGGGGCTGAGCTCTGCCCCTACCACGGCCTACGATACGGCCTCGGCCCCCTCCCCTTACAGGAGCTGCCTGGGGCTCAGGCTGCTGATCAGCGGACGAAAAAGCGTGTGTCCTCACCATCTACGAAAGGACAGAGTAGAAAAATCAGTATTTGAGGAACAAATCGCACGACAAGAAGGATCAAATGAGAGACTCTTTCCTAACTCAATATACTCTGGAGGACAAGTACAGACGTCTCCGTACCTACCTCTTAAACTCTACTAAGCTTGCTCGTGAGTGGTGAGACCTATGTAACCTAGAGCTCTGATACCAACTTGTCACGACCCAGATTTTTCCCCCAACATCGGGATCGTGATGACGCCTACTCGTGATAGCTAGGCAAGCCACTACATTCAATATTATCATGTTTTTATCATTATTTCATACTCATTTTCATCAACAAGAACAATAACATTAATTAAATAAGTGCGAAAAACTTCAAAAATAGAGATAAGTAATACCAAGGTA
Organism: Nicotiana noctiflora; assembly: GCA_032618575.1. Taxonomy (NCBI): domain Eukaryota; kingdom Viridiplantae; phylum Streptophyta; class Magnoliopsida; order Solanales; family Solanaceae; genus Nicotiana; species Nicotiana noctiflora. The sequence goes on from JASVEL010007285.1 coordinate 372,233, forward strand.
AAATACAAATGAATTCCTCTACCCAAGACGTGGAGCCACCAGCTCACGAACTACTACTGAATACTACACATAAAGGTCTGAAAGAAAGTAACATATATCTGCTTGTCTTGTAACAAAGAGACCACAGCAAATAATATAAGTAAGTGGAAGAGACGCCGGGCCTACGGACGCCTGCAAGCTACCTCGATCTCGGAATGCTCAACTCCCACGCAAGCCTCTACTGCTGCTGCTCCTGATCAAAACCTGGACCTATGCTAAAATGCACAGAAGTACAGTATTAGCACAATCCGACACCATGTGCTGGTAAGTGTCTGGCCTATCCCGGCGAAGTAGTAACAAGCCTAGAACCAGACACCCACATAAACCTGTGCAGCTCTATATATATATATATATGTACATCACAAAATGACAAGAAATATCAAGTAAATAAATTCAACAAGAAGTATCATAAGAGGGAAGCTCAACAGTTAACATCAATTCTTAAGTCAACAATGCAAAACAGAGTATAATGGAAACAGTTAATATCAACAAGGAGTAGCAAATAGTTGCACGGCATCACCCTTCGTGCTTTTACTCTCATCCTCACCAAATAAGCAAAAAAAAATGCACGGCATCACCCTTCATGGCTTTACTCGCATCCTCACATCCATGGCACGACATGATACTTCGTGCATGGTTCAATAACAAGGCACAGCATTACCCTTCGTGCATATTAAATATCAGAAGTCACGACATAATCCTTCGTACATAATCAATAACAAGGGACGACATTATCCTTTGTGCATAATCAATAATATAAAGCATTGCATTAACCTTCGCGCAAAATCAGTAAACAAGGCACAACATCACCCTTCGTGCATTATCACTCTTCCTCACCCAAATAACAATCACAGTTAAGGGCAAATAATGAAAACAATAATCATTCCTGACAAGGGACACAACAATCATCACAACAAGGTCCCGGCAAGGGAAAACGGTATTTGACTATACAATAAGTCCCGGCAAGGGAAAACAATATTTCTCTTTACAATAAATCCCGGCAAGGGAAAACAATATACAATTCCACAACCCGGCAAGGGTTCAATAATTCATCTTTAAACATCGCACAGTGAATATCAACAAGGACTCAAAATCATGCTAGACGCCAGTGTATGGATGCTTGTCACCACAGCCCATACACCGCACTCGATCACATAGCAGATAGCACACAATCCTATTCCCTCAAGCTAGGATAGAACAAACACTTACCTCTAGCCTTGAAGTCCAAATTATCCTTCCACTATAGCTTTACCCCGAATTTCCTCTTTCAACTTGCTCGAATCTAATCACAATTGATTCCATTACATTAATATATACTATATAACTTAGTTTGAATGCTTAAAAATGGTTTTCTCAAAGTTTACCCCAAAATTTCCCAAAATACCCCTGGCCCCACGTGGTCGGAATTCGGGGTTCGGACCAAAATCCGGTTACCCATTCCCCCACAAGTTCAAATATATGATTTGTTTCAAAATCGGACCTCAATTCGAGGTCCAATTCCCCAATTCATGAAAACCCTATGTTCTACCTAAAAATAAGAATTTCTACCATGAAAACCTTTGGTTTTTATTGGAAAACATGTTTAATGTTGTTAGGAATTGAAAGAATTAAGTAAAAAGTGACTTACAAGTGCTTTGGAGTGAATTTGCTCTTGAGGGTTCGTGTGTGGTGTGTTGGGTTTTGAAAGAATGAAGAAAACAGCTGAAAAATTCGTTTAAGTATAAAATTGCACAGCTGCGGATATCGCAATTGCGAACATTTGTTCGCAATAGCGAACACTACAGGTTTTGGGTCTGAGGCTCTCGCAATTGCGAGAAGGAGTTCGCATTTGCGAACTGTGCTAGGACACTGGGGGCTTCGCATTTGCGACAATATGTTCGCATTTGCGAACCTAGGCGGATTACTGAAGGCCTCGCATTTGCGAGGTTTAGTTCGCATTTGCGAACCCAAGCATTCCTGGACATTCATCGCAATTGCTATCAAGGCTTCGCATTTGCGAACACAGCCTTGGTCTGCCCCCTTCGCAATTGCGACAATTTCTTCGCATTTGCGAAGACACCAGCTGGGTGAAAAACCAGCTGTGTTAATTTTCAGAATTTGCTCCAACGGCCTATCAAATCTTTACCCGAGACCTCGGGCTCCAAACCAAACATGTACACAACATCAAAAACATATTACAAACTTGCTCGTGCGATCACATCGCTAAAATAACATCGTTTTCATCAAATCAAGCCTCAAGTTCACGATTATCATTCTTTTAGTTTCATAACTTTCAAATTTGGAACTCAAGGTTCAAAACACATCAAACGACATCCAAATGTCACCAAATTTTGCACAAAGCACATATATAATATTTAAGACTTGTACCGGGCGTCGGAACCAAAATATGAGCCCGATACCGAGGTCATTTAATTCATTTTCCTTTAATAATTCCAGCAAAAACAATTTAACAGAAAAATTCATATCTTAGGCTCTAGGCCTCAGAATTCGACTCTGGACACATGCTCGAGTCCTATATTTTCCTACAGACCTTCCGGGACCGTCCGATCTCGGGTCTGTGGTCCAGTTTACCAAAAATGTTGGCCGAAGTCAACCATATCAATATTAATATCATTTTTCTTAAAATTTCTCATAGAATTCATATCTATCACAAAATCTTTCCGGCTACATGTCCGGATCATGCACATAAATCGAGGCATCATAGAATAAGGTTTTCAAGGCCTCGGAAGTGCGGAACAAGTGAGGAAAATAGGTGATGACCCTTTAGGTCGTCACAAACACATTGCTAGGCAAGCCCGACCATGTTATCCATTTTACCACCCAATTATTAATTAATACTGATTAATTAACGTTTATAACTTGTTTTCATGTCAAAACATTAAGTGCAGAAATAGAAACAAACAAAATACAGCCCAACCAATCGTGGTGTCACAAGTCTGAGCCTTTACAGATGGAGATATCCTACACAATTCGAGTCTAAGCAGAATAGCAAATGACAAAATGATAGAAAGGAAGAGATCAGGTCCTGCGGACGCCGGAAGCTACCTCGAAGTCTCTTCGGAAAAATAGTAATGAAGCAGCCGCGATAGCTCAACTGCCATCATGAACACCTGGATCTGCACAGAAAGTGCAGAGAAGTGGGGTGAGTATATTTCAACTCAGTTTGTAATAATAATAAATAACAACTGAAAATAAGAACACATGTACTATCACTAAACAGTTCTAAGGGTAACCTCACAGGTAAGTCATCTCTATAGTGATAAGTCCAATTCCAGTCCACAACTGTCTCACAATGATCCCACACTGACCTAGCCCTCACTCATATTGCTGCGGCGTGCAGCTTGATCCAAATATATATTTGTATATATATATATATATATATATATATATATATATATATATATATATATATATATATATATATATATATATATATATATATATATATATATGTATGTATAGAGAGAGAGAGCCAATTTATATAGCGCTGCGCCGTGCAGCCCAATCCAATATATATAGCGCTGCGGCTTGCAGCCCGATCCATTTAACATCGACAACACTTACTGGGGGTGTATACAGACTTCGGAGGGGCTCCTTCACCACAAGCGCTATGATACTGCGGAGTGCAGTCCGATGCACAAATACATCACTGCCGCATGCATTCTGATCCAATATATATAGATATACTGTTGCGGCGTGCATCCCAATCCAATAATATATATAACTGCACTCACTGGGGGTGTGTGGAGACTCCGAAGGGGCTCCTACAGCCCAAGCGCAATAACACTGCGGCATGCAGTCCGTCCCACTTGTATATTACTGCGGCGTGCAGTCCGATCCACATATACATCACTGCGGCGGGCAGTCCGATCCATACATGTATATGCATATGCTCACATAAATCGTCATGCCCACACATATGGCCCTCGGCCCCAATCAGTCTAACGAATAATACAGCGTGCAGCCCGATCCATTATACATGTATAATGCTGCGGCGTGCAGCCCGATCCGATATGTATTTCCATACTTCACAGCAGGTCCTCGACCCCATCTCAGTCAATATAGACTTGGCCTCTCAGGCCCACTAAGCTAGAACAGGGAATCCCACCCCAGGAAGTCTCTCTCAAAGTACACATCTTGTACTGGCTCATGATATGCTATACATCTATAATTACAGCTGAGTGTATGTATCCCGCATGATATAAGGGTCACCTAGCTCTACAGGCTTCCCTAATACTCTACAGATCGGCACAAAGCCCCAAACAATGGCTACTAGCCCAATTACATAGTTATAAGCTTAATCTCAGTCATAATACACAGTAAACTATCAATTGGGAAGGACCAAGTGCAAATCCTAGTCACAATGCCACCACGCTCATCACATGACGCGTGTTTCATCTCAGCATAGCATTGTATAGTGCAAGTACGAGATTTCAAACCCTCAGTACATCATTTACTTCCACCACTCACCTCGAACCAGTAGAAGTCCTTGCTCGTCTTGCGCTTGCCTCGCAAATCAACCTCCTCAGATGCCAAATCTGATCAAAGTCAATAAGAATACATCAATATAGGCTAATTAGACATAACCCAATCAAAATAACTCGATTTACACCAAAACCCACGAAGTTGTCAAAATCTGACTTTCGGTACGCTTCTCGAAAAAATTACAAAAGTTACATTTTCGAAATCCTTGTCTCAACACGAGTCCATACATATAAAGTTTATCAAATTGGACTCCGTTTGCCCATTCAAATCGATGATTTACCATCGCCCAGGCTTAGGGAAAAAATCCCCCTTTAATCCTTCCATTTACAGTGAAATAAATGAAGATTATATGATAAAATCCTATATTTTGACCATAAAACTTACCTCCAATGGTTTCCCAATGAAATGCCCTTCGAATCCTATCAATTAGCTCTCAATGTGGAGCAAAAACGGAGGAAATAATGAAACCCTCACAAGGGATATGGGTTATATCTAATTATGTCCGACAATTAAATTGCCTTAAGCGATCGCGACTTCTAGCGCGCGATCGCGATGCACAACTTACAGGTCTCACGTGATCGCGACTTCCACCACGCGATCACGTATCACAAAATTCAGGCCACAATTTTTTCCTTCTACGCGAATGCATTCAGTACCCTGCGATAGCGTGCCTCTAACCTTTTCTTCTACGCGATCGCATAAGCCTCTTCGCAATCGCATAGGCTAAACTTTCCAAGTCCAATTTTTCTTCTATGCGATCGCGTTAACCACCTACGCGATCGCGATGGGTTAATTTTCTGCAATTTTATAGCAGCAGTTCAACTGTGCTATTTAACACAAAATGGTCCGTTTGGACCCCCGAATTCATCCCAAGGCCCCCGAGACCCCAACGAAAACCACCAACCTACTCCAAAACACAATACGAACTTGTTCCAATCATAAAAACACACCCTTAAACACAGAAATCATCGAATCAAAGCGAATTCAAGCCTAAGTTTCATCTAATACTTCCGAAACCAACATTCGATCAAAAACATGACCAAACGATGTCCGAATGACCTAAAAATTTGTAGGCATATCCAAAATCACCTAACGGAGCTACTGCATTTGTCAGAATTCCATTCCGACTCCCGAACCAAAACTCACATACCGTTCGGATTTCGCCAAAATTCAACCTTAGCCAATTCAAGCCTAAAACTACACCGGACCTCCCAATTAAATTCTGATCGCTCTCCTAAGCCACAAATGACTTCCCGGAGCTGACCGAATCATCAAAATTCGATTCCGAGCTCTCTAACTCACAAGTCAACATCCGGTTAACTTTTCCTAACTATTCCTTCTTCTAAGAGATGATTTGTCTCATTTCCAACTAAACTCGATCCGAATTGACTGAAACTCGCCAAACACACATATTAAAACATGAACAAGCATATAACGGGGAAAACGGGGTGATAACTCACATGATGACGAGCCGGATCATCACATTTTTCCCAACTTAAGTAAACGCTCGTCCTCGAGCGGAACAATAGGTTTCCTAGAAGTAACCCAATGGCTGAATGACATTACCAAGCATATATTCGGGGCGATCCCATGTCACCCTATCTCCTATAAGTCCGATACACACTATAGCTGGAATTTCACAGCCCATCCGAACCATAGATGACATTGCACTTTCCGAAATCATATACAAAATCCTAATCCCATGCCTATACTCAGGATACACACGAACCAACTATAATAGCCCATACTCGCCACTCCGGGTGAGATCATATGATGTATCAAACAACCCAATCACTCGAGACGATGGCCTCTGATCACAATGATTGCCTACGGTAACCCAATACCAACTGAACAACCTTTTTCATTAGCTAAAGTCTTATTCCAACACATTAATAAACTGCCCACGGCAACCGAAACACGCGATATATCGAATCCATCTCTCAAGTCGAACATTCATGAATCCCTTTCCCTTTTGACTGATTCCACAACAGATTTCGGAGCCAACCTCGATATTACCTTTATAATGAGCTGAGATCAAATATGCTCGTACTCATTAATGACTCCAACGATCATTTCGATTATAACACACCATACTGGTGACATGACACCTCAGCATCAGCCTAAGCCACAACGAGCACAACACATGCTCCAATAAGAAACGTCTGAACGTACTCAAATCTTAACAACTGACTCAAATAAAGAACTATAATTCAATTGATCCGTACCATCATAACATAGAACTGAGATCTCGTCTAACATCATAGAGTACCTGAATCCTCCTCGAAATGTCATAACATCACGTGGCCTTGCCACGACTCATGATTCTATCCAAACACTATTACTCATGGAGCACCTCAAGTCACCATGCTCAAAAGGGTCAGCCACACACATATTTAGGTCTGAACTCAAGCAATCAATCACATCCGCAGTGATACATTTAATATACGCTATCAAATCCTGAATGGACACAACCGATATGTTATTCCCCGACCGTTACCCAATACGGACTATTCATCAGAAGCTAGGAAGTATTGTATACAAGGTAACATATAGGAAACTATATTTTCCACATCACAATGTTGCGGTGTGCAACCCGCTCCAATAATATACCCGAGGCGGCATGCCACCCGATCCAAATACCATACCTGTGGCGGCGTGCCACCCGATCCTAATACCATACATGTGGCGGCGTGCCACCCAATCCAGATACTATACATGTGGCGGCATGCCACCCGATCCACGCATAAATCTAGCAAAAGGGAATGCACATCGAGTCAAGTTGTTCATTACAATAGACATATATAGCCTCTCGTTCGGCCACAAGAAACACATCCGACAACGTCCCTCAATACTGGAACTAAATCAATGGCAGATACCTCTGCGCTGACATCCGCCACGGAGGCCAAACCGACAGAGCAACATCTACTAGCCGTCCGCTGGTCCTGGGGTACATCTACCCCGCTGGAACATAATCCGATGCACTCTACTGCGCAATTTGTGACATTTTCCGACATATTCCATATCACATTAGTCTAGTCAGTCTGACTTATGACAACCGGTCTGCAATCAAATATCCTAACCCAAATTCATCATATCAAGTAAAGAGAGTGAGAGCCACTAGGGCTTCCAATTTCAAAAAACAGCAAAACGGTGCCGATACACATGATATACCACCACTGTGTAGGCGGATTACGAGAACTTTTAGTCTCAAACACATCTAGCCCGATCCCACGCTCTACCGTACGAACACATAACATGCATCAAGCGTCCATTCATACCACGGAAGTCATTCAGAAATTTCACTATGCCATCAACGACTCGATTGTTACAATCGATCCAAAAAGAGAATACTGCAATACCACCGGATATTATCAGTTTATGTCACCTTGCCCTTTTTGAACATGTACCCCGTCAAATCACTAGAATAGTAGTACTTGTTTCCTTAGTTACCAGAAAGATTGATTCTCAGATTATCTGCAGCCGCCCGCACTGCTTGGGAGTTTAATGACTTCCGAAATAATATGAACCGAGCTCAAAACCTTGAACATGTCATTATCAACTTTCCATAACACATCGCATATACCATACCACACTAAGATAACATGGAAACTTCTATCCCTTTCCTATGCCACAAACATCGACGCACTCAACTAGTCAAGGACTTTCATGATCCCATATAGAAGAAGACTCATTACCTCGGACATATACCTGGAATTAATCGCATCCTTACCATACCGTTTCGGTTTATTAACAAGTTGTTCCATTTACCCAATTCCTTTCTGTTTCATTTTTAATTTAATATTAACCTTTACTGTAGCACCACAATACCTCAACTCATGTTACCACATGAGACTCGTTCATAAGACCACACGGTCTAAGGCCCATAGGCCACTGAATACTCTCTTAATGCTTCCCAGAAGTACAACAATCTACAATACTTCGTTTTGAAGAACTTCCTGTGATTTTGAATTCGTTATCATTACTTTCCAATACGGATACATAGAATCCCATCATTCACATAATATAACACAAGTCTTGATCTCTTCTAACGAGACCACCATCTTCAGCCACATACACATGACCGTTACAAGCAAAATCTTGAACACCGCAAGACTATTCTCGGGCGTCATTCACCCTTATTCAGCTGTAATTCAACTGTTTTATTGAACAGAACCACTCGTGCCTTGTTAGAACTCTGACATCGCAGAACATGATTTCATACAAATACAATTAGCTATCTTTCTTTTCTATACACCGAACATTCTTTACCAACAACAGTTCAAAACATCCTAGTATTTCTTCACATCTACGAAGCACCATATACCCTTCATCAAAATTTCCCAACATACCTAAAGATAGAACCAACATAGTATACAACAGTGCAATTAGTTAGTTAATTGCAACCTCCCTAACTTGGCCCGAAGCCATATATCAAGCACCTTTAACCACTCATAGCATTCTTACTCAAATGATACCGCAATGTTACAAGGAGATAAACTCGAGTCATTTACAAGCTTTGATAGACACTCGAATCATCAGAAACCTTAACTCTTCTGCAGTTCTTGCATTTATACACACACACCCGTCAAGCCCACTCTTTAGGGAACAAAACCTTTTCTAAGTCACAAATTTTCTAGAAATTTTTACAGAGTTTTCTTTGTAATTCAGCCTATCCACATGCCAGAGAGTCACCAAAACCATCCTAACTATACGTCCACATCTCGACCAGACATCACAATGCATATCAACAACATTAGTCTCAATACTATACGAATCATATTATCAAAATTGATACATGAACATGCGCTGCACCTGCTCGAATCATAACACATATCAAATACCTTTCAATTACACATTAGAATTAACTCACCTACTTCGCCTCAATCTAGCATTTCGGTACAACACCTTACACCAGGATACACATAGCATAATCATTTTAGTCTTCCTGAGTCTGAAATCGTTCTACTACATGTAAGGCACTTTACCTTCCAACTAAGAGACATGATAAATATTCACCACGCCCATAGCTCAGGGCTACACAAAAGATTACAATAAGAGTCGAACAACTAACAACTCCTTCATTATCAAACTGACATTTTCACAATTAAGAACAACACTGATCGTATGAATTTCATAATACCGGCTCACGAAATTAGCACCTTGGTGCTCAAACCATAGACAAAGATCCGGCCTCAAGTCCTCCTGACTGGCCCAACATGAACTCACAGCGATTATGTCTCGCCCCTCGATCGGGGAATCACAAGCCAACAAGGTAAATTTATCACTAAGCACTCGGGTGCGCACATCAATGTTCGGAAGGAATTTCAAGAATCATACCTCAAGCTGAATCAAGTACGCACGATAAGAATTTCAAGAATTTGAAGCTTTCCTAAAAGTTTTGCAGCCTCCGGAGGATAAGTACAGGAGTCCCCGTACCGATCCGCGAGACTCTACTAAACTGGTTCATGATTTGCGAGACCTAGTAACCTAGGCTCTAATACCAACTTGTCACGACCCAAACCCCGGTCGTGATGGCACCCAATACATTGCTAGGAAAGCCTGACCATGTTATCCATTTTACTAACCAATTATTAATTAATACTGATTAATTAACATTTATAAATTATTTTCATATCAAAACATTAAGTGCAAAAATAGAAACAAATAAGATACAGCACCCAACCAATCGCGGTGTCACAAGTTTGAGCCTCTACAAATGGAAATATCCTACACAATTCAAGTCTAAGCAGAATAGCAAATGACAAAATGATAGAGAGGAAGAGATCAGGTCCTGCGGATACCGGAAGCTACCTCGAAGTCTCCTTGGAATAATAGTAATGAAGGAGCTGCGATAGCTCAACTGCCCTCCTGAACATCTGGATTAGCACAAAAAGTGTAGGAGAGTGGAGTGAGTATATTTCAACTCAGTGAGTAATAATAATAAATAACAACTCCAAAGTAAGAACACCTATACTATCACTAAACAGTTCTAAGGGTAACCTCACAGGTAAGTCATCTCTATAGTGATAAGTCCAATTCCAGTCCACAACTGTATCACAATGATCCCACACTAACCTAGCCCTAACTCATACTACTGCAGTGTGTAGCCCGATTCAAATATATATGTATATATATATATATATATATATATAATGCTGTGGTGTGCAGCCCGATCCAATATATATAGCGCTGCGGCGTGCAACCCGATCTAATATACATAGCGATGCGGCATGCAGCCCGATCCATTTAACATTGATGGCGCTCACTAGGGGTGTATACATACTTCGTAGGGGCTCCTTCAGCCCAAGTGATATGATACTGCGGCGTGCAGTCTGATCCACATATACATCACCGCGGCGTGCAGTCCGATCCAATATATATAGATATACTATTGCGGTGCGTAGCCCGATCCACCAATATATAGCAGCGCTCATTGAAAAGTGTGCAGACTCGAAGGGGCTCCTACAGCCCAAGCGTAGTAGTGCTGCGGCGTGCAGTCCCGTCCACATGTATAGTACTGCGGTGTGCACTCTGATCCACATATATATTACTGCGGCGTGCAGTCCGATCCAATATATGTATAATGCTGCGGCGTGCAGCCCGATCCGATCCGGTATGTATATCAATACCTCACCGCGGGTCCTCGACCCCATCTTAGTCAATATAGACTTGGCCTCTCAGGCCCACTCAGCTAGATCAGGGAATCCCACCCCAGGTAGTCTCTCTCAAAGTACACATCTAGTACTGGCTCATGATATGCTATACAGCTATAATTACGGTTGAGTGTATGTATCCTACATGATATAAGGGTTACCTAGCTCAACAGGCTTCTCTAATACTCTACAGATCGGCACAAAGCCCCAAACAATGGCTACTAGCCCAATTACACAGTTATAAGCTCAATCTTAGTCATAACACACAGTAAACTATCAATCAGGAAGGACCAAGTCCAAATCCCCAGTCATAATGCCACCACGCTCGTCACATGACGCGTGTTTCATCTCAGCATTGCATTGCATAGTGCAAGTACGGGGTTTCAAACCCTTAGTACATCATTTACTACCACCACTCACCTTGAACCGGTAGAAGTCCTTTCTCGCCTTGTGCTTTCCTCGCAAATCAACCTATTTGGATGCCAAATCTGATCAAAGTCAATAAGAATACACCAATATAGGCTAATTAGACATATCCCAATCGAAATAACTCGATTTACACCAAAACCCACGAAGTTGTCAAAATCTGACTTTCGGTACGCTTCTCAAATAATTACAAAAGTTATATTTTCGGAATCCTTATCTCAACACGAGTCCATACATATAAATTTTATCAAAATCGGACTCCGTTTGCCCATTCAAATCGATGATTTACCATAGCCCAGGCTTAGGGCAAAAATCCCCTATTAATCCTTTCATTTACAGTAAAATAAATGAAGATTATATGATAAAATCGTGTATTTAGATCATAAAACTTACCTCCAATGGTTTCCCGATGAAATCCCCTTCGAATCCTATCAATTAGCTCTCAATGTGGTGCACAAACGGAGGAAATAATGAAACCCTCGCGACTGATATGGGTTATATCTCATTCTGTCCAACAATTAAATTGCCTTACGCGATCGCGACCTCTAGCACGCGATCGCGATGCACAACTTACAGGTCTCACGCGATCGCGACTTCCACCACGCGATCACGTATCACAAAATTCAGGCAACCATTTTTTCCTTCTACGCGAACGTGTTGAGTACCCTGCGATGGCGTGCCTCTAACCTTTTCTTCTACGCGATCGCATCAGCCTCTTCGCGATCGCGCAGGCTAAACTTTCCAGGTCCAATTTTTCTTCTACGCGATCACATTCACCACCTACGCGATCGTGATGGGTTAATTTTCTGCAATTTTATTGCAACAGTTCAGTTGTGCTATTTAACATAAAATGGTCCGTTTGGACCCCCGAATTCATCCCGAGGCCCCCGGGACCCCAACGAAAACCACCAACCTACTCCAAAACACAATACGAACTTGTTCCAATCATAAAAACACACCTTTAAACATGGAGATCATCGAATCAAAGCGAATTCAATCCTAAGTTTCATCTAAAACTTCTGAAACCAACATCCAATCAAAAACCCGACCAAACGATGTCCGAATGACTTGAAAATTTGCAGACATATCCAAAATCACCTAACGAGAGCTACTGCAACTGTCGGAATTCCATTCCGACTCCCGAATCAAAATCTCACCTACCGTTCGGATTTCTCCAAAATTCAACCTTAGCCAATTCAAGCCTAAAACTACACTGGACATCCAAATTAAATTCGGATCGCTCTCCTAAGCCACAAATGACCTCCTAGAGCTGACCAAATCATCAAAATTCAATTCCGAGCTCTCTAACTCACAAGTCAGCATCCAGTTGACTTTTCTCAACTATTCCTTCTTCTAATAGACTATTTGTCTCATTTCCAACCAAACTCGATCCGAATTGAGTCAAGCTCACCAAACTCACATATTGAAACATGAACAAGCATATAACGGGGAAAATAGGGGTGATAACTCACACAATGACGAGCCGGGTCATCACACCATTTGTTTTAATAATATGCTTTAAAATAATTTTAAAATAATGTTAAATTCTAAATTAAAATTATTCCGCAACTTGAATGGGTAGTTTTTTTAATTAACATTTTCTTTTTTTTTATTGTAGCTAATTCATTTATTTTTTATTTTTTTTAAATATCTTTAAAACACCAACTATAAATTAATCCATAATTTGAATGTGTAGTTACTTTCTTTTTTAATTTTCATTTTTTCATATAGCTAATTATAATATATTTATATTTATTAATTCAAAATTTAAAAAAACAATTAAAAAAGTTTTTTAGTTAAAAGGTAGTTTATTATCCTAACAATGCCACTTGGCTTTTTGTTATTTTATTATGTCACTTGTCTTAATAATATGCTTTTAAAATAATTTTAAAATTCTAAATTGAAACTATTCCCCAACTTGAATAGGTAGTCTTTTAATTAATATTTTCGTCTTTTACTGTAGATAATTTATTTATGTTTTTTTTTCTATTTTAAAATAACTTTAAAACATCAACTATAAATTACTTCTTAATTTGAATGGGTAGTTATATTTTTATATTTTTATTTTTTAATATAGCTAATTATAATATATTTATATTTATTAATTCAAAAAGAGTAACAAATTAATTCTAAATTTTTAAAAGAATTTAGTTAACAGGTAGTTATTTTTTTCTTAAAACTGCCACTTGGCTTTTTGTGATTGTGCCACTTGTCTTAATAATATGCTTTTGCCTCTCCTTTTATTATATATAGGTTATTTTTTATTTTAAAATAACTTTAAAGCACCAACTATAAATTACTCATTAATTTGAATGGGTAGATATTTTTTATTTTTGATATAGTTAATTATATATATTTATATTTATTAATTCAAAAAGAGTAACTAATTAATTCAAAGTTTTAAAAAGTTTTTTTAGTGAAAAGGTAGTTTTTTTCTTCGTAACAATGCCACTTGGCTTTTTGTGATTATGCCATTTAAAATAATTTTAAAATTCTAAATTCAAACTATTGCCCAACTTGAATAGGTAGTTATTTTTAATTAATAATTTCGTTTTTTTATTGCAGTTAATTTAATTTGAATGGGTAGTTATTTTTTTTATATTTTCATTTTTTAATATAGCTAATTATAATATATTTATGTTTATTAGTTCAAAAATATTAACTAATTAATTCAAAATTAAAAAATGTTTTTTTAGTTAAAAGGTAGTTTTTTTGTCTTAACAATGCCACTTGGCTTTTTGTGATAATGTCACTTATCTTAATAATATGCTTTTTCCTCTCCATATATATATATATATATATATATATATATATATATATATATATATATATATATATATATATATATATTTTAAAAATATAACTCTCTTCATTCTAATTTATGTGAACATATTTCCTTTTTGGTCCGTTCAAAAAAGAATGATTCCTTTCTAAATTTGGAAATAAGTTTGCTCAAATTTTTAGTTCTACCCTAATAAGAAGCTTTTATGATCACACAAATACACTGGACGCCTATTTGACTTGCTTAGGACTACAAATTCAAAAAGTCTTTATTTTTTCTCAAACTTCATGCCCAGTCAAGTTTTGCAAAGTTAAGGGGATAAGTGCTCAAAGTGATACATAAAGGATAAACTTATACCTATCCCCTAATATAAGGGACAAGTTTAGCAGTAAGTTTGAAGTGTTGAATTTTAAATGCAAAAACTAATCTTTTAAATAAACATTTAGACGTGTCAAAACTGATAATAAACAGTTAATATTGTAACGATCTGAGTTATCGTTACATGAGTTATCGCCCCATTTTCTTCATTTAACACTTCAATATACTAATTTATATGTATTCGGAAAGTTAGAAGCAAATGGTAAGGAATTTAGATAGAAATGAGGCCATAAACCTCTTTATGAGAAGGATAGTTTAAAAAAGTCAACTAAATGTTGACCGAGGGGTTAGACAGCTCGGAATTTAATTCTAATGATTCGACTAGTTTCGGGGGATCATTTATGACTTAGAAGAGCAATCGGAATTGAATTCGGAGGTCCGGTGTAGTTTTAGGCTTGAATTGGCTAAGGTTCAATTTTGGCGAAATCCGAACGGTAGGTGAGAATTTGATCTAGGGCTCAGAATGAAGTTTCAAGAGTTGCAGTAGCCCCGTTAGGTGATTTTGGATATGCGTGCAAAATTTCATGTCATTCGGAGGTGTTTAGGTCGGGTTTTGGATCGAATGTTAGTTTCAGAAGTTTTAAAGAAAACTTAGGCTTGAATCCGTGCGAAAATGGTGATTTTGATGTTTACGAGCAAGTTTGAATGAGGTAATGTGATGTATTTGTGGTTTTGGTTGAGGTCCCGGGTGTCTCGGGATGATTTCGGATGCCCGACATGAGCTTTGGGTTATAATATTGCAGTAGAAGCTGCCAGTGAATTTCTTCACTGCGATCGCGAGCATAGGGCTGCGATCGCGTAGAAGAGAAAATGGGAAGCCATAATTTCCTCTATGCGATCGCGTGAATAGGCCTGCGATCGCATAAGCATAGGGAGTTACTCATCGCGATCACGTAGCGGACAATGCGATCGCGTAGCAGGAGAAACTAGTTCACTGCGATCACGTAGGATGCCCTGCGATCGCGTAGGATGCCCTACGATCGCGTAGAAGGTGACCTGGTTCACTGCGATCGCATACAGGCTCCTGCGATCGCGTAAGGCAAATCAGGGCCTGGGGAAAATTGTTCATCGCGATAGCATGCAAAATGCTGCGATCGCATAAGGTTAATTTCAGGCCTGACAGAGGGGTTTAATAACAGAACCTCCGCGAACTAAACCTATTTTATCATAAAAACTGAACGTTTTGGAGAGCTTTTGGACGAGAAGTAAGAGGATTTCATCGGGAAAATATTGGAGGTAAGTTTCTTGACTAAAAAACACGATTATATGGTAGAATTAACATCAAAACTCATGAATTTGGGTAGAAATTATGAAGAATTAGGGCCTAGATCATGAAAACAAAATTTTGACTTTTGAAAGGCCATTCGAACTCTGATTTTGAAAAATTTTATATGCACAGACTCGTTGCGAGACGAGGAATCCATTGGTATGAATTTTGAAATTTTTCGAGAAGCGAGCCCGGGGCCCAGGTTTTACCAACCTGGTGCATTATTGCGTGTTTCAAGTAAATTAAATTTGGTTATGTTTCTTTGACCCATATTTGATATAATTGCTATCATTTTGACTAGATTTGACGCACGAGGCGGCAAATTCAAAGGGAAAAGGCATCGCGGACGAGTCCACGGCCGGCTAGAGGTGAGTAGTTAGTGTATATGGTAACCTGAGAGTTCGAAACCCCGACTTAGCACATTGTGACGCTAGTTGGGCATGGCTCGCACCCCATGGTAGGTGCGGGATTGATTGTGACTGAGATTGAGACTTAGTCCATTCCAGATATGAATATCATGATATATGTGGTTGAAACACACACTGTGTTAGATATATTTGTGGGCTGTAAGCCATATTTGGGGCCTTGTGCCGACCTGTATTATCCCTAGGGATAGATATATATGTGATAGCTTGTCTTGCTTGATCACTGATCTCAGTCCTGGTTTGAAATCACCATGTTGAAATGCTAAGTCAGCGTTCTTGGAAAATTAAATAAAAATTAAAGTATTTTCATTATTAATGAACTAGAACCTAGAAATAAATAATTTGAACTGCTGTGTGACTCATATGTATGTTATGGACTGAGGATGGATCGGACTGCACACCGTAGCAGATGATATGTGGATCGGGTGCACACCGCAGCAAATTATATATTGTGCTTGGGCTGTAGGAGCCCCTCTGGAGTCTATACACACCCCCAGTGAGCGTCGTCGACGTTAAACGGATCGGGCTACACGCCGTAGCGATCATGTGCATTGCATTGCATCCTTATCTGTTTAATTATCTGTGTTAATTGTAATGTGCTGATATTGCTAGTTTGTAGGAGGAATCGGAATGTAGTTTAGCTTTACTTTGTGATATTATGTGGATTTCCTACTTTCAGCTATTAAAATATACTTATTACTTACTGAGTACTTAGTACTCACCCCTACTCCCTGCACCTTTCTGTGCAGATTCAGGTACACAGGAGGGATAGGCGAGCACTCCAGCTTCTACCAGAGTTATTTCGAGTTGCTGAGGTAGCTACCGACGTTCGCAGAACCTAGATTCACATTCCATTCAATTATCATTATATGTTATCAAACTTGAGTACTTCATTCAGTATTTTCTATTATTATTCGGTATTGTTTAGAGGCTCTAGACTCGTGACCCCGGATCTTTGGGAGTGTTATTTTGTTTTTGCTCTTCTCAGTATTTATTCATATTATTATTATTGGAGTTTCTGTTGACTCATATATTCTTCTTGAGTTGTCCATTTGGGACTGATATTTGATTGTGAAAAACAACTGTTCATCTGGCTGGCCTAGCTTTATTGTTGGGCGCTATCACGACCGAAATTAGGTCGTGAGAAGTTGGTATCAGAGCCTAGGTTACTAGGACTCGTGATTCATGAGCCAGCTTAGTAGGCTTTCGCGGATTGGTACGTAGACGTCCGTATCTATCCTCGGGAGGCTAAAGACTTTAGGAAACACTTCACTTTCTTGGATTTATATCATGCGTTTTGTATTATCATGAAACTAAATTTTTTCCATATTCTATTCTCTCGTAGATTGTGAGAACACATGCTAGCGGACATGGCGGACGACCACCAGTGGCACCCAAAGGCCGTGGTCATGGCAGAGGTAGGGCAACAGTGCCAGCACCTGCTGACCCACCAGCTGACTAGACTTAGGGTCAGATTCCAGCGCCAGAGGCCCTGGTTCAGGATCAGGTTCAAGCTGCAGGCACCCCAATAGCTCAGGTTCAGGCACCAACAGTTTCTATTGAGATACCGGGTCTTCAGCAGACTTTGGCGCAGATTTTATCAGTATGCACTGGCTTAGCTCAGGTGGTTGCAGCCTCTACTGCAGCGGCTTCTTCACAGGTAGGGGGGGAATCAGACCCCCGTGGCTCGTACACCCGAGCTGATAGTTCAGGGTTTACAGGCACCAGAGGCAGCTCCAGCTCAGTCGACTGCACTTGCTGCACTAGCCCCAGCTTATGTGGTTCCAGCTATGCCTGACGATAAGTAGCGTCGGTTGGAGAGGTTTGAGAGGCAACAGCCTCCGGCATTCAGTAGTGTTGAGGGTAAGGACACCAAGGGTTTTCTTGATAAGTACCAGCGTATGCTTCGTACTGCATGTATCTTGGAGTCGAGCGGTGTGGCTTTCACTACCTTCCAATTTCACATGACCAGCATTTTAGTGGTGGGAGGATTTTGAGAGGCGTAGGCCCGCTGGGGCAGCGCCCCTCACTTGGCAGCAGTTCTCCACGGTATTATTGGAGAAGTATGTGCCACAGTCTCAGAGGGAGGAGCTGCGTCGTCAGTTCGAGTGGTTGAAGCAGGGAGATATGTCGGTGACTTAGTACGAGTTGAGATTTACACAGCTAGCCCGTTATGCCATGTGGATGATTCCGATGGATCGAGAGAGGATCAGGATATTTATAGATGGTCCCATCTACCCTATCCGTATATTGATGACCAGGGAGAGGGCTTCAGCAGTTACCTTCGAGGAGGTGGTTGATGCGGCTCGTCAGATTGAAGCATACCGCCGTCGAGAGCGTGAGGAGGGAGAGGCTAAGAGGCCTCGTGGTACAGGTAGTTATAGTGGTGCTCTATCTAGGGGCCAGTCTCAATATAGCAGAGGTCGTTCCTTCAGATCTCCTTTGTTAGACCGTGGTCATCAGGGCCATTAGGGCCAGTAGGGTCGCTAGCAGAGCCAGCCCGCACTGAGCTCCCTTCCAGCTCAAAGCTCTGCTCCTGCTCCTTAAGCTCAGGGTTTATCTATGGTGAGGAGTTCTCAGCAATCCATTTCTCTAGCTTCAGGCCGTTATTTTGAGTGTGGTGAGATAGTCCATATCAGGAGGGAGTGTCCCAAGTTGCTTCGTAAGTGGTCTCAACAGAGGGATCAACCTTCATCTTCTGCTCCGGTTTCTTTAGCACCCACTCAGTCAGCTAGGAGTGGTGGTCAGGTAGCCAGTGGTCCCCCTAGGGGTGAGGATCGTACTGGCGGAGGTCAGACTCATTTTTATGCTCTTCCGGATAGAAGGGACGCTAGTGCATCAGATGCAGTCATCACATATACTATCTCAGTCTGCCACAGGGATGCTTCTGTCTTATTTGATCCCGGATCCACCTATTCCTATGTTTCTTCATATTTTGCGCATCATTTGGGTATGACCCGTAGTATTCTTTCCTTGCCCGTGCATGTGTCTACCCCGGTGGGTGATACAGTTATTGTGGATTAGGTATATTGATCCTGTCTTATTACTATTAGGGTTCTGGAGACCCGAGTTGACTTATTACTATTGGGCATGATGGATTTCGACGTGATTCTAGGCATGGATTGGTTATCTCTTTACCATGCGATTCTAGACTGTCATGCCAAGACAGTCATATTAGCTATTGTAGGTAATCCGAGGATCGAGTGGTGTGGCGTGACTAATTATGTATCCGACAGGGTGATTTCCTATATAAAAGCCCAACAAATGATTGGGAAGGGTTATTTATCCTATTTGGCCTTCATTAGAGATGTTGAGGCTGAGACACCCAGTCTTGATTCGGTCCCCGTTGTGAGGGACTTCCTAGATGTATTCCCCCCAGACCTGCCGGGCATGCCGCCGGACAGGGATATTGATTTTGGTATTGACTTGGTACCGGGCACTCAGCCCATATCCATTCCTCCTTACCGGATGGCACCAGCTGAGTTGAAAGAACTGAAAGAGCAGCTTCAAGAGCTTCTGGATAAGGGTTTCATCCGTCCCGAGTGTGTCACCTTAGGGTGCACCAGTATTATTCGTGAAGAAGAAAGATGGCACAATGAGAATGTGCATTGATTACAGACAGTTGAACAAGGTGACAGTGAAGAATAAGTACCCATTGCCTCGTATTATGTACTTGTTTGATCAGCGCCAAGGAGCAAGTCTATTCTCTAAGATTGAACTTCGATCGGGTTATCACCAATTGAAGATTAAGGATTCAGACATTACGAAAATAGAGTTTAGAACGAGATATGGGCACTAGAGTTTCTGGTGATGTCTTTCGGGCTGACCAATGGCCCAGCCGCATTCATGCACTTAATGAATAGTGTATTTTGGCCGTACCTTGATTCATTCGTGATCGTATTTATTGATGATATCCTGGTGTATTGATGCAGCCAGGAGGAGCACGCACAACATTTGAGGGTGGTATTGTAGAGGTTGAAAGAAGAAAAGCTTTATGGAAAATTCTCTAAGTGTGAGTTCTGGCTTGGTACTATGACTTTTCTGGGACCTATAGTGTCCAGTGATGGTATTCGAGTTGATCCACAGAAGGTCGAGGCGGTGCAGAATTAGCCCAGACCTTCCTCAACTACTGAGATCCAGAGTTTCCTCGGCTTGGCAAGCTATTATCGCATGTTTGTTCAGGGTTTTTCATCTGTTGCTTCACCTTTGAATAAGTTGACGCAGAAGAATACTCCATTTGTGTGGTCTGATGAATGTGAGGAGAGCTTCCAGAAGCTCAAGGCGGCTTTGACCACAGCTCTGGTACTTGTGTTGCCATCAGCTTCAGGGTCTTATATGGTATATTGTGATGCTTCAAGAGTTAGGATCGGTTGTGTATTGATGCAGGAGGGTTGAGTTATTCCATATGCTTCTCGTCAGCTAAAGCCCCATGAGAAGAACTACCCTGTTCAAGACTTAGAGTTAGCTGCTATTGTTCATGCCTTGGAAATTTGGAGGCATTACTTGTATGGTATATCTTGTGATGTATATACAGACCATCGCAACCTTCAGTATTTGTTTAAGAAGAAAGATCTCAGTTTGAGGTAGCGGAGATGGCTCGAATTGCTTAAAGACTATGATATTACCATTTTGTACCATCCCGGAAGGCCAATGTAGTGGCCGATGCATTGAGCCGGAAGGCTATTATTATGGGCAGATTGGCATACATTCCAGTTGGGGAGAGACCCCTTGCAGTTGATGTTTAGACGTTAGCTAATCAGATGGTGAGGTTGGATATTTCTGAGCCCAGCCGGGTGATGGCTTGCTTGGTAGCTCGGTCTTCTTTATATGACCGTATTCGAGAGCGCCAGTATGATGATCGACACTTACTTGTCCTTAAGGACAAGTTCAGCATGATGATGCCAGAGATGTCACTATTGATAGTGATGGTGTGTTGCGGATGCAGGGCCAGATATGCGTGCCCAATGTTGATGACCTTCGTCAGACGATATTAGAGGAGGCCCACAGCTCGTGGTATTTTATTCATCCAGGTGCCGCAAAGATGTATCTGGATTTGAGGCAGCATTACTGGTGGAGAAAGATTAAGAAAGATATTGTGAATCATGTGGAACAGTGCCTAAACTGTCAGCAGGTCAAGTATGAACATCAGAGGCCCGGTGGTGTGTTCCAGCATATTGATATTCCCGAGTGGAAGTGGGAAAGGATCACTATGGACTTTGTTAGTGGACTCCCTCGGACAGCGAAGAAGTTTGATTCAGTTTGGGTGGTTGTGGATAGGCTGACCAAGTCAGCTTATTTCATTCCGGTGTGTACTTGTCACGACCCTAGTTTACCAATCGTGAACATGTCATGACGGCACCCAGTTCCCGCGACTAGGTAAGCCTAACACATTGCGGAATATACAATTTATGAACTTTAAACAAGAAATAACAGAAAAATGATATAAATAGGAATGTAATCCGTGCCGCTTGGCACATACACTCGTCAAACACACTGTATACATACCACCAAGACCCGAAATACCACGGGAAACACAGACTAAAAGAGAAATGCAACCATGGCTCTATATGTCAAGAGTATCTAACACAACGAAAATGAGGGAAAACATCTATAATACTATCAGAATAGAAGGAAGGCCTCCGGATTCGTGGATGTAGCAGATCATACCTCGAGGTCTCCAAATGTGCTGCCGGATCACCTAGTATGGGCTTGTCCTGATGTACATGGATCTGCACAACAAAAGTGTACAGAAGAGTAGCATGAGTACACCACGACGGTACTCTGTAAGTGCCAAGCCTAACCTCGATGGAGTAGTGACGAGGAAGGTCAGGGCTCTACTGAGAGAACAATAACATAATGATATTAATAATAATAAGCAGTTTAAATAATAATGAATCTGAAATAACAACAATAAGGTAATTACCGCAACCGTCTACAATTAAGCAAACAACAAGTAACCAACTCAACAAAACTCAATCAGCAACTGCAACCTACTACAATTAAGCAAACAACAAGTAACCAACTCAACAAAACTCAATCAGCAAGTCCAGGACCCGTGGGAATTGAACCCACAGTCCCACTCTATAATCAACAATCCAGGAGCTACGTGAATTTAACCCGTAGTCCCAATAACAGTATCTCCGGGTCTCCGGGAATCGAACCCGCAGCCCATGTCTCAATACCTCAGGATGTGTCTCAATGATCTCAGGATCTCCGGGAATCGAACCCACAGTCCATATCTCAATAATATATCAATAACTCTGGGTCTCCGGGAATCGAACCCGCAGCCCTTGGATCTCTGGGAATTGAACCCGCAGTCCACAAACAATACCACTCTGGGTCTCTGGGAATCGAACCCACAGCCCTGGGATCTCCGGGAATCAAACACGCAGTCCACCAACACAACAAATAAAGAAACGCACAGAGAAAATATAATATGCTTAACTACAACTTCCCCAAAACTAGTATCAACAATTTTCAAGAAGTTTGAATAAGGCAATTAGGCAAATAGACAGATAAATCCTATCTAGTCATGCTTTTCTAGTGAATACCAGGTAAATGTACAAATTAATCAAGTAAGAACAGGAATATCACTAAATCGGACAATTCAAGTAAAGTGAGTTACAACCACCAGCTCATGTACACGCATGTCACCTCACGTACAAGGTTTTTCAACTATCACATAATATCCTAGGGGTGAAGGTTCCCCCACATGAGGTTAGACAAGCCACTTACCTCGACTCCGGTACAAAATCGCTAAGAGACAACTCTCTTGCCGCGAATGTCGGCCTCCACAGGTGTAGTATCTGATAAAAATCAATAGAATCACATCAAAATAGGCCAATTGGGCATTACCCAATCAAAACAATTCAAAATACACCAAAACCACAAATTGCCAAAACCCGACTTTCGGTACGCTTCTTGAAAAATTACGAAAGTTATATATTCGGGTTCCTTATCTCAACATGAGTCCGTGCATATAAAATTTACCAAAATCGGACTCCATTTGCCCATTCAAATCATTGATTTTCTATAACCCAAGCCTATGATGAAAACCTCCATTAATACACTCATAATTCCTCCAATTTCAGTCAAAAACACAATAGTTTAGCAAGGAAATGACATAATATAAGTCCTTAGATGATTACCTGAAGAACGTTTTAGGTTTCTCTGAAAATCGCCCCTTAATCGCCTCTCAAATGGTGCCTTAGCGTTTTAGACTGTTCTGAAATTTTAACTCTTACTGCTCATTAAACCCAGGCCGATTTCCACTTCTGCGGTCTCCAGGTCGCTTCCGCGACTCCGCTTCTGCGGACATATGGTCGCTTCTGCGGCCCTTGGCCATTTACTCGAAATCTACATCTGCGGAAGCCCAGTCGCTTTTGCGACTTCGCTTATGCAGATAAAAGTCCGCTCCGGCAGAAGTCCCCCAAACAGCCCTCTCCCGCTCCTGCGGAAGGCTTTCCACTCCTACGTGACCGCCTCCGCGATCTGAGGTCCGCTCCTGCGAACTAGGCTGGCCTCCCATAAAATCGATCCTACGGAGCCAATGTCGCTTCTGCGGACTCGCCTCTGCAGTCCAATCTCCGCAGAAGCGAAAACAACAGAAGGCAGGCACCAGCTTGCTGCAACTTCAAAATTTCTTGCCGTTAAAACCGCCCGAACTCATTCCGAGGCCCCCGGGACCTCATCCAAACACACCAACACATCCTAATACCTTACTCAAACTTGTTCCAATGATAAAAACATGTCCTCAAACACAGAAAACACCGAATTATAGCGAATTCAAGCCTAAGTTTTTATCTAAACTTCTGAAATCAACATTCAATCAAAAACCTGACCAAACCGCGTCCGAATGACCTAAACATTTGCAGGCATATCCAAAAATCACATAACGAAGCTACATAAATTGTCAGAATTCCATTCCGACCCCCGGATCAAAATGTCACCTATCGTTCGGATTCGCCAAAATTTCAAACTTCGGCATTTCAAGCCTAATTGAGCTACGGACCTCCAAAATACATTCCGAACGCGCTCCCAACCCCGAAATCACCTCACGGAGCTAATGGAACCATCGGATTTCCGTTCCGAGATCGTCTTAACACTGTTCCGGCTACGGACCATTTTCTAGCTTTAAAGCTCTCATTCAGGGACTAAGTGTCCCAAAACACTCCAAATTCCAAAACCGAC
This sequence comes from Nicotiana noctiflora, assembly GCA_032618575.1. Classification (NCBI taxonomy): domain Eukaryota; kingdom Viridiplantae; phylum Streptophyta; class Magnoliopsida; order Solanales; family Solanaceae; genus Nicotiana; species Nicotiana noctiflora. Next base: position 396,878 of record JASVEL010007285.1, read on the forward strand.
CCTCCCAGCAAACCTCAATAGCAGAAATGAACTTAGGGGAACAGTTAAATTGGGGATCGAGGTGTAACCTTCAAAAATGACCGGCCGGGTCGTTACATTTTCCCACACTTAAAAGATTCGTTTGTCCTCGAATGAGCATAGAAAACATACCTGGAGTGGTGAAGAGATGAGGGTACTGGTTGCGCATATCCTGCTCGGTCTCCCAAGTCGCCTCCTCGACCGGCTGACCCCGCTACTAAACCTTTACTGAAGCGATGTTCTTTGACCTTAGCTTCCTGATTTGCTTGTCTAGAATGGCCACTAGCTCCTCAATATAAGAGAGATCCTCGTCTAGCTGAACAGAAGTGAAATCCAACACATGCGACGGGTCACCATGGTATCTCCGGAGCATAAAGACATGAAATAAAGGATGGACACCGACTAGGCTGGGAGGTAAGGCAAACTCATAAGCAACCTCCCCAACACGCCTCAAAATCTCAAAAGGGCCAATAAATCTAGGACTTATCTTCCCCTTCTTCCCAAACCTCATAACGCCCTTCATGGGTGAGACTCGGAGCAGAACCCGCTCGCCAACCATAAAAGCCACATCGCGGACCTTCTTGTCCGCATAACTCTTCTGTCTAGACTGGGCTGCACGAAGTCTGTCCTGAATCACCTTGACCTTGTCCATTGCATCCTGAACCATATCAGTACCTAGCAGCCTGGCCTCGCCCGGCTCGAACCAACCCACGGGAGACCTGCACCTCCTACCATATAGAGCCTCATACGGTGCCATCTGAATACTGGACTGGTAACTATTGTTATAAGCAAACTTTGCCAGTGGCAAGAAATGATACCATGAACCTCCAAACTGAATCACGCACGCACGGAGCATATCCTCCAAAATCTAAATAGTGCGCTCGGACTGACCATCAGTCTGGGGGTGAAACGCTGTGCTCAGCTCCACTCGAGTGCCTAACTCCTGCTGTACGGCTCTCCAGAACCGTGAAGTGAACTGAGTGCCTCTATCTGAAATGATGGAAACTGGAATACCATGCAGCCAAACTATCTCCCTGATATAGATCTCCAACAATCGCTCTGATGAATAAGTAGTGTTCACCAGTATGAAATGGGCGGACTTGGTCAGCCAATCCCCAATGCCCAAATGGAATCAAACTTCCTAATAGTCTGTGGAATCCCAGATACAAAGTCCATAGTGATGCACTCCCATTTCCACTCTGGAATCTCAATCTGCTGCATTAACCCACCCGGACGCTGATGCTTGTACTTCACCTACTGGCAGTTGAGGCATCTAGAAACATAATAAACTATATCCCTCTTCATCCGCCTCCACCAGTAATGTTGCCTCAAGTCTCGATACATCTTCGCGGCACCCGGATGGATGGAATACCGCGAGCTATGGGCCTCTGCTAGAATCAGTTCTCGAAGATCATCTACATCGAGCACGCAAATACGCCCCTGCATCCTCATAACTCCATCATCCCCAATGGTAACATCTCGAGCATCACCACGCCAAACTCTATCCCGGAGGACAAGCAAATGAGGGTCATCGACCTAACGCTCCCTAATGCGGTCAAATAGAGAAGACCGAGAAACCGCACAAGCCAGAACCCTGCTGGGCTCCGAGAGATCCAGTCTAACAAACTGCCTGGCTAAAGCCTGAACATCCATCGCCATAGGCCTCTTCGAAGCTGGTAGATATGATAAACTCCCCAAACTCTCCGCCCGATGACTCAAGGCGTCGGCAACCACATTGGCCTTGCCCGGATGGTGGAGAATAGTAATATCATAGTCCTTCAGTAGCTCCAACCATCTCCTTTGACGCATATTCAGGTCCTTCTACTTAAGGAAGCGCTGCAAGCTCCGGTGATCATTGTAGATCTCACAAGGAACCCCAAACAAGTAATAACGCCAAATCTTCAAGGCGTGAACAATGCCAGCTAGCTCCAGGTCATGAACATGATAGTTCTTCTCATGTTCCTTCAGTTGTCTGGATGCGTAGGCAATCACCCTACCGTTCTGCATCAATACTTCACCGAGTCCAACTCGTGAGGCATCACAATATACTGTATAGGACCCCAAACCTGTAGGCAACATAAAGATAGGGGCCAAATTCAAAGCTGTCTTAAGCTTCTAAAAGCTCGCCTCACACTCATCTGTCCTCTGAAAAGGGGCACCCTTTTGGTTCAATCTGGTCATAGGTGCTGCGATCGAAGAGAGCCCCTCTACGAAACGACGGTAATAGCCCGCCAAACCAAGGAAACTATGAATCTCAGTAGCGGAGGAGGGTCTGGGCCAACTCTGCACGGCCTCCACCTTCCTCGGATCCACTCGAATACCATCGCTCGACACCACGTGGCCTAGAAATGCCACTGAACTCAACCAGAATTCACATTTAGAGAACTTGGCGTATAGCTGCTTCTCCCTCAGAATCTGAAGCACTATCCTCAAATGCTGCTCGTACTCTTCCCGACTCCAGGAATATACTAGAATATCATCAATGAAAACAATCATGGATGAGTCTAGATATGGCCTGAACACACTGTGCACCAAATGCATAAAGGCTGTTGGGGCATTAGTCAACCCAAAACACATCACGAGGAACTCGTAGTGACCATACCGAGTCCTGAAGGCAGTCTTCGGGATATCTGGCTCCCGAATCTTCAGGTGATGATAACCAGAGCGCAAATAAATCTTAGAGAACACATGTGTACCCTATAGCTGGTCAAACAAATCATCAATGCGAGGAAAAGGATACCGGTTCTTCACTGTAACTTTGTTCAGCTGATGATAGTCAATACACATAATGCATAGAACCGTCCTTTTTCTTCACAAACAACACATGAGCACTCCAAGGCAAAATACTGGGTCGAATGAAACCCTTACCCAATAACGCCTATAACTGATCCTCCAACTTTTTCAACTTAGGAGGAGCCATACTGTACGGTGGAATAGAGATGGGCTGAGTGCCCGACAACAAATCAATAGCAAAATCAATATCTTTGTTAGGCGGCATGCCCGGGAGATCAGCTGGAAATACATCAGCGAAATCACGTACCACTGGGACGGAATCAATAGAAGGAGTGTCTATACTGACATCCCGCACATAAGCTAGATAAGAAGCACACCTCTTCTCAACCATACGCTAAGCTTCTGAGAAACAAAATAACACGGGTAGGGGTATGATCTAGAGTACTACTCCACTCAATACGTGGAATGCCTGGCATAGCCAGCGTCAAGGTCTTGGCGTGACAATCAAGAATAGCATAATGGGGCGACAACCAGTCCATGCCCGGAATAATATCAAAATCGACCATCCCGAGCAGTAATAGATTCGCTCTGGTCTCGAATCCACAAATGGTAACCAAACACGACCAATACACACAATCCACAGCCAAAGAATCTCCCACCGGAGTGGAAACATAAATGGGGGCACTCAAAGAATCCCGAGGCACACCTAGATTAGAAGCAAAATAAGAGGACACATATGAAAAAGTGGAGCCAGGGTCGAATAGAACCGATGCCTCCCTGTGACTAACCAGAATAATACATGTGATAACAGAGTTAGATGCCAACAGCTGCAGCGCGATCAGGAATAGCATAAAATCTGGCCTGACCCCTCTCTCGAGGACGGCCTCTGGTACCCTGATCCCCGCCCTTGGCTGGCTGGGCAGGTGGAGTGAGAGCTGGAGCTGGAATGATGGCCTGATGGCCCTGAGAACCACGTTGAGGCTGCGAAGACTGAGGAGGTGCACCTCTCATACGCTTGGGACACTCCCTAACCAGATGGCGAGTATCCCCGCACTCAAAACAACCTTTGGGAAGATGTCGTGGCTGTGACTGACCGGCCTCACCCCCACTAGTCTGACCCCTGGAGGTACCCCGTGCAGGAGGCGCACTGGAAACTGGGGGAGCATAATAAGGCTCCTGAGGTGCTGGAAGAGCTGGACTACTACCGGCTACTAGCAATGCTGAATGAACTGGACTATCGGAATAACCCCTACCAAAATGACCGGCTGCTGAAGTGCGGGCACCAGAGAAATGGCCCAACTCACAAGACCTCTTGGCCTCCCTCTCTCCCCGCTCTCTAGGGAGCATACTCTCGATCCTCCTGGCAATGCTCACCGCCTGCTGATAAGGTATATCTGTCTCCAACTCTCTGGCCATGCTGGACCGGATCGGCGGAATAAGGCCCTCAATAAATCTCCGCACCCTCTCCCGGACCGTGGCTACCAAAGCTGGTGCATGCCTGACTAGACGGGTGAAACTGATAGCATACTCCGATACTGACATGGAGCCTGTCGCAACCGCTCAAACTTCGAGCGCCAAGAATCCCTAAGGCTCTAGGGAACAAACTCCCTCAAAAACAGATCTGAAAACTGCGTCCAGGTCAATGAAGCAGACTCCTCTAGACTATCCAACTCATACGTGCGCCACCAATCATAAGCGACCCCACTAAACTGAAAAGCAGTAAAGGAAACCCCGTTGGTCTCCACAATCCCTATGGTACAAAGAATACGATGACACTCCTCCAGAAAACCCAATGCATCATCTATAGCCAAACCGCTGAACACTGGAGGATCATATTTCTTAAACCTTTCCAATCTACGCTGCTCGTCCTCGGAGGCAACTGGCCCACCTCCGGGCTGTGCTGGGGCGGCATGAGGCATAACAATAATCTCTGGGACCAGTCCCACTGGCACTCGCTGCTCGGGTGTAGCGGCTGCGGGAGTCTGGGCCCCTCCCCCTGCCCGAGATGTAGCTGCAGTGAGAGGAAGCAACCCCGACTGAGCTAGAGTAGTATACATGCTCATAAACTGGGCTATAGTCTCCTGGAGTGCTGGAGTAGTAGCAGCTGTAGTCGGTGTACTAGGTACCTGTGCTCCAACCTGATCCACTGGTGGCACCTCAGCGGCAGCGCGCGCGGGTGCTGTGGCCGCACCTCGGGCGCGTCCTCGTCCTCTACCTCGGCCCCGGCCTCTGACGGCGGCAACAGGGGGCGCGGGTACCTGATCGTCGCGAGTAGCACGTGTCCTCACCATCTGTGAGAGAATAGAAAGCAGAAGTTTAGATTTGGTGCCAAAAAAAGGTCACACGACAAGGAATCCAAAAGAATGAAGAGTTTCCTAAACAGTTACATAGCCTATTGTAGATAAATACAGACGTCTCCGTATCGATCAGCGAGACTATAAGTAACCGGTCTGTGTCCCGTGACTCCAATGAACCTAGAGCTCTGATACCAACTTGTCACGACCCTAGTTTACCAGTCGTGAACATGTCATGACGACACCTAGTCCCCGCGATTAGGTAAGCCTAACACATTGCGAAATATACAAATTTATGAACTTTAAACAAGAAATAGCTGAAAAATGATATAAATAGGAATGTAATCCGTGTTGCTTGGCACATACACTCGTCAAACACACTATATACATACCACCAAGACCCGGAATCCCACGGGCAACACAGACTAAAAGAGAAATGCAACCGTGGCTCTATATGTCAAGTGTATCTAAAACAATGAAAATGAGGGAAAAATATCTAATAATACTATCAAAATAGAAGGAGGGCCTCCGAATCCGCGAACGTAGCAGATCATACCTCGAGGTCTCCAAATGTGCTGATGGATCACCAAGTATGGTCCTGTCCTGATGTACCTGGATCTGCACAACAAAAGTGTGCAGAAGAGTAGCATGAGTACACCACGGCAGTACTCAGTAAGTGCCAAGCCTAACCTCGATGGAGTAGTGACAAGGAAGGTCAGGGCTCTACTGAGAGAACAATAACATAATGATATTAACAATAATAAGCAATTTAAATAATAATGAATCTGAAATAACAACAATAAGGTAATTACTGCAACCGTCTACAATTAATCTAACAACAAGTAACCAACTCAACAAAACTCAATCAGCAACTCCAAGACCTGTGGGAATTGAACCCACAGTCCCACTCTGTAATCAACAATCCAGGAGCTACGGGAATTTAACCCGCAGTCCCAATAACAGTATCTCTGGGTCTCCGGGAATCGAACCCGCAACCCATGCCTCAATACCTCAAGATGTGTCTCAATGATCTCAGGATCTCCGGGAATCAAACTCGCAATCCATATCTCAATAATATATCAATAACTCAGGATCTCCGGGAATCGTACCCGCAGTCCATATCTCAATAACTCAAGATCTCCGGGAATCAAACAATACCACTCCGGGTCTCTGGGAATCGAACCCACAGCCCTGGGTTCTCCAGGAATCGAACTCGCAGTCCACCAACACAACAAATAAAAAAACGCACAGAGAAAATATAATATGCTTAACTACAACTTCCCCAAAACTAGTATCAATAATTTTTAAGAAGTTCAAATAAGGCAATTAGGCAAATAGACAGATAAATCCCATCTAGTCATGCTTTTCTAGTGAATACCAGGTAAATGTACAAATTAATCAAGTAAGAACAGGAATATCACTAAATCGGACAATTAAAGTAAAGTGAGTTACAACCACCAGCGCATGTACACGCCTGTCACCTCATGTACAAGGCTTTTCAACTATCAAATAATATCCTAGGGGTGAAGGTTCCCCCACACGAGGTTAGACAAGCCACTTACCTCGACTCCGCTACAAAACTGCTAAGAGACAACTCTCTTGCCGCGAATGTCGGCCTCCACAGGTGTAGTATCTGATAAAAATCAATAGAATCACATCAAAATAGGCCAATTGGGCATTACCCCAATCAAAACAATTCAAAATACACAAAAACCACAAGTTGCCAAAACCCATATTTCGGTACGTTTCTCAAAAAATTATGAAAGTTATATATTCGGGTTCCTTATCTCAACATGAGTCCGTGCATATAAAATTTACAAAAATCGAACTCCATTTGCCCATTCAAATCATTGATTTTCTATAAGCCTATGATGAAAACCTCCATTAATACACTCCTAATTCCTTCAATTTCAGTAAAAAACAAAATAGTTTAGCAAGGAAATGACATAATATAAGTCCTTAGATGATTACCTGAAGAACCATTTTGGTTTCTCTGAAAATAGCCCCTTAATCGCCTCTCAAATGGTGCCTTAGCGTTTTAGACCGTTCCCTTACTACTCCTTAAACCCAGGCCGATTTTCGCTTCTACGGTCTCCAGGTCGCTTCCGTGATTCCGCTTCTGCGGCCCTTGTCCATTTACTCGAAATCCGCTTCTGCGGAAGCCCTGTCGCTTCTGTGACTTCGCTTATGTGGACAAAAGTCCGCTCCTGCGGAAGACCCCCAAACAGCCCTCTCCCGCTCCTGCGGAAGGCTTTTCGCTCCTGCTTGACTGCCTCCGCGATCTGAGGTCCACTCCTGCGAACTAGGCTGGCCTCCCACAAACTCGCTCCTGCGGAGCCAATGTCGCTTCTGCGGACTCGCCTCTGCGGTCCAAGCTCCGCAGAAGCGAAAACAACATAAGGCAGGCACCAGCCTATTGCAACTTCTAAATTTCTTGCCGTTATAACCACCCGAACTCATTCCGAGGCCTCCGGGATCTCATCCAAACACACCAACACATCCTAATAACTTACTCGAACTTGTTCCAATGATAAAAACATGTCCTCAAACACAGAAAATACCGAATTATAGCATTTTCAAGCCTAAGTTTTCATCTAAACTTCCGAAATAAACATTCAATCAAAAACCCGACCAAACAGCGTCCGAATGACCTGATAATTTGAAGGCATATAAAAATCCTCATTCGAGGACGAATGATCTTAAGGGGGGGAGGATGTAAGGCCCCGTAAAATTTTTGTGCATAAAACCTAGTAGATGTGGTGTCATGGTCCGAATGATGTGTTAGGAATGCGTAGAATTCTTCGCGGCGAGCTTGCTCGCCGCGGTTCGAACCCTTGGTAGTGATTTAAGTTTCAAAAATGTCAAGAATGCGACCGCAAACCTGACATGCGGACCGCATTCTGACCGCAAATCGTTCCGGAGAGTTGCCCAAAATCGTGTCAAAAGTGCGGTCGATATGCGATCGCATGTCAAATCTGCGGTGCACTTTTGCGACCGCAGAATCAACATGCGGTCCGCATAGTGACCGCATTCCTTAACAGAACCTGCATAAACTTTGAGGCCATTTTGCGGTCACTTTGCGGACCGCATGTGGGTTCTGCGGTCGCATAGTGACCGCATATTCGACCCCGGCCCAGATTTTTGTGACATTTTGACCCGATCTCTTCTTTAATATAACACACTTCTTCTTCATTTTATCATATTATCTTACCAAAAATTAGAGAGAGAAGAGAGGGTTTTTAGAGAGAGAAGTTCTTCATCTTCAAGGATTGTTTCAACTACTTAATTCCAAGGGATTCTAGGGCAAGGATTCAACTTCCCCAATATTTTCAAGGTAAAAACCCTAACTATTTTCTTTGATTTTCAGTTTTAATTGGGTAAAGAGAGGTTTGCATATAATAGCTTTTGAAAATAGAATTTTTACACTCATGCATGATTATTAAACTTGATTTCTAGTAAAAAGAAGTGAGTAGAAGTAAGAGTCTTCAAGAACAAGGTTGGCAAGAGTAGGATATCTTGGGTAAGCATAAAGTAGGAGGAAAAAGCATCACCAGGTATGTATGGCTAATTTTGATTCTTGTAAAATCGCCCATATGTGTGAAATTGTTTGGCATGTGTTAATTTGAGAGATTTTATGTGATTTTTCGATATCATTGTTGGGTATACAATTGATGATTGAACTACATGTGGTATGGTATGAAATATGAATTGAAAGATAAAAAGGTAATCGAGGTTGGTAAAGAATTGGGAACAACCATTGTGATGGCATATTTGGCTTATTGTGGAAAGACTTTGAAACACCTTAATTGTGGTGAATTGTTGAACATGATTATGTGGGCATTTTCGATTTTGGAATACTTGTAACATGGTTGTGATATTGAATTGAGAAGAAATTGAGAACATGAACCAATGTGTAAGTTGCTTATTTGAACTTGTTGAAATTGTGTGTAGTACCTTATCTGTTGTTTGAAATTGTTGTGTTTTCAACTGTAAGGCGGGGTCGTGTTGCGCGCCGCAACGTGGTGAAATAAGGTGTGGGTTGGGGTGATAAGGGTGGCCGAGGTAATAAGGGTGGTCGGGGGCAATAAGGATGGAAAGCGATCGAAATCGCTATTGAAAATTGATACATAAATCAATAATGTGAAATTGTGAAAGGAGACAGCAGGAGAGTTTGCAACCTGTGGGGCACTGATTGCCCCTTTGTTTGACTACTTGTTCTTTACGTGATTGATTGGTTATTGTTAAATTGGTTGATTGTAGAAAGTGCTTTGTGTGAGAATTATTTGAAATGAGGAAAATGTGGAAACATGGTTGGTTGGCTTAATTAATTGTTGATGTAATTTAATGGCTTGAGTTTACTTGGGACAAAGTTTGTCCATACATACCAGTACAATTCAAGTGTCCTGACGTCCCTTTTGCCGGGGGCGCTACATTCGTGTCATGATTGTAGGTGGATCAGTAGCAGGCACTTCAGCTCATCGGCAGTAGTATCCTTCTCCTTCCATTGCCCGTTTTGGTGAGCCCCTTTCTTCCTCGGGGCCTTGTGTGGTTCATGCCACTCGATTTAGATTTCATTTTGGTTTTGTAAGGTATAGCCGGAGCCTTGTTACCGGCAAGTATTGTATTTCTCTTTTTGTATCCTAGAGGCTCCTCTGTAGACATGTAAACTGTGGGACTCCAGTCTTATGTATATATATGGTGTTATGTCGGGCGTTGTAAAAATTGAAATCTTGTTAATGAATCACTCGTATCATTTTATTTGTTTAATGTGAAATCAATTATGATTAGTAATATATTTGGTTAATGAGAAACAATCAACACAGGGGTAACGCGTGGGAATGAAAGGCACCCAGGTCCGCTTGACTGGGGCAACCCGGTCAGGCGCCGGTCATGTCCCTCGATTTGGGGCGTGACAAACTTGGTATCCGAGCTTAAGGTTTTAAAGTGTCCTAGGATGTCTCGGAGCCGTGTCTAGTAGTGCCCTTCTTATAGGTGTGTTGTCGACCACATCATATAAGTAGGGGGCTACACGGGCATTTAGGAAATTACCTATTTCTTTGTTAATCTATGTCGTGCGGTAAAGTGCAATGTGGAGATATCTGTGTCTAATTCGTGCCTTGTTCCCAAATTTTCAGAATATGGCGCCTAAGAAGAAGGCTAGACTCGGCCTTAGGGCCAATGCCGACCCAAGTGCAGTTGTTAATCATGTACCCGATGCCGTGGGAGAGAATGACCCACCAGTCCCGAATTTGCCTGGCCCATCTGTTCAAAACCCAAGTGTCCCTATTCCAGCTGCGGCAGAGGATGCCACCATTCCTCCTGCCAGTGTTCCTGACTCAGATACAGTTCCCGCTTCGGGCTCCGGTATCTCTAATGAAGAACTTAGGGGAGCCATCCATATGTTAACACAATTAGTGGCTGCCCAGGCCCAGAGATCCCATGATGCCCCTGCATCCTCCAGCGGACAGGGAGATTCCTTTGGCTCCAGAGTCCATCAATTCTTGCGATTGGCCCCTCCAGAATTTTCAGGCACCGATCCAGAGGCCGACCCACAGGAATTCCTTGATGAGATATACAAGACCCTCAGAGTAATGAAGGCTACAGATATAGAGGGGGTAGAGTTGGCCTCTTACAGGCCGAAGGGAGCGGCACGTTCATGGTTCGAAATGTGGGAGGATTCCCGTGAGGAAGGGAGCCCTCCGGCCAGATGGGATGAGTTCGTGGATGCATTTATGGACCACTTCTTACCTGCCGAGGCAATGGCAGCCCGTGCCACTGAGTTCGAGGTTCTCAAACAGGGCAGTATTAGTGTATGGGAGTATCATATGGAGTTCGTAAGGTTGTCCAAGTACGCTCCTCATTTAGTGTCAACTATGGATGCACGGGTTCGACGGTTTGTTCAGGGCCTTAGCCCTTTGGTAGTGAATGAGGCCGCAACAGCAGCTTTGCACTCAGATATGAATTATGGGAAGATCGTTGGGTTTGCTCAGGCCATAGAACCTAGGAAGTTGAAGATTCGTGCGGAAAGAGAGAGTAGCAACAGGGCCCGGTCAATGGGTCACTCAGGGAGACCAGTTCCAAGGAGAGGGTCATCAGGGCCATCCCAGTCATTTGCTCAGTCCTCAGCGAGTTGCACTGCCATCTGTGTACAGTTATCAGCATGGCAGTCATTTGAGACCAGGTTCAGACAGTAGGAGGTCCCGCCAGTCTGGTCGTCTGGGAGTGGGGTCCCAGTAGCAGGGGAGACCTGCATGCCCCAAATGTGGGAGGTTCCACACAGAGACGTGTTATTTGGATATTCCAATATGCTTCAGGTGCGGGATGAGAGGTCACATTCAGAGGGACTACCGTGCACCCAGTAAGCGTATGTGCAGGGGATCTGCTCAGGTCATCCGGTTCTTCAGCTGCTACATCATCAGCGCGTACTCCAGCAGCAGTAGGGCGTGGTGCAGCTAGGGGTGGAGCTCGGGGTAGGGGTGGACCTAGCCGATTCTATGCATTGAGTGGTCGCCAAAATGCCGAGGCTTCTCCAGATGTTGTTACAGGTATCCTGTCTGTTCGGACTATTGATTGCTATGCCCTTATTGATCCGGGGTCCTCCTTGTCTTATGTTACTCCATTCATTGCTTCAAGTTTTGGGATAGAACCCGAACAGCTTCGTGAGCAGTTCTCTGTGTCGACTCCTATTGGTGATTCTATTACAGCCTCACGAGTCTATAGGAATTGTGTTGTTACGGTGGGTGGTCGTGATACCACGGCCGATCTTATTGAGCTTGGGATGGTAGATTTTGATGTAATTATGGGGATGGATTGGCTCTATTCGTGCTTTGCCAAACTTGATTGTCGAACGAGAGTTATGAGGCTCGAGTTCCCTAACGAGCCAGTCATTGAATGGAGAGGAAATGGTGTAGTGCCAAGGGGTAGGTTTATTTCCTACCTTAAGGCTTCGAAGATGATTAAGAAGGGGTGTATCTATCACCTGGTTCGGGTAACGGACACCACCTCGGATGTGCCTATCCTCGAGTCCGTGCCAATTGTGAATGAATTTCCTGAAGTGTTTCCAGATGAGCTTCCAGGCATCCCGCCGGATAGGGAGATTGATTTCGGAATTGATGTATTGCCAGATACTCAGCCAATATCCATTCCACCATACAGAATGGCGCCAGCAGAGTTAAGGGAGTTAAAGGAGCAGTTGAGGGATTTATTAGAGAAAGGGTTCATACGACCGAGCGTGTCGCCGTGGGGAGCTCCGGTTCTCTTTGTCAGGAAGAAGGATGGGTCACTTCGAATGTGTATTGATTATCGGCAGCTTAACAAAGTCACCATTAAGAATAAATATCCATTGCCTCGAGTGGATGATCCGTTTGACCAATTGCAGGGAGCGAGGTTCTTCTCAAAGATTGATTTACGGTCCGGGTACCACCAGTTGAAAATCAGGGAGCAGGATATTCCTAAGACCGCCTTCAGAACTCGTTATGGTCACTTTGAGTTTTTGGTCATGTCTTTTGGGCTAACCAATGCCCCAGCAGCTTTCATGGACCTTATGAATCGGGTTTTCAAGCCATTCCTAGATTCCTTTGTGATTGTATTCATTGACGATATTCTCATCTACTCTCGGAGCGGGGAAGATCATGCCGTTCACCTCAGAGCAGCATTGCAGACCCTTCTTCAGCATCAATTGTATGCCAAGTTCTCAAAATGTGAGTTTTGGTTGGAGTACGTAGCTTTTCTAGGGCATGTTATTTCCAGTGAGGGAATTATGGTGGATCCTCAGAAGATTGCGGCAGTGAAGGATTGGCCTAGACCCATGACCCTGATAGAGATTCGTAGCTTATTGGGTTTGGCAGGGTACTACTGGAGGTTTCTGGAGGGATTCTCAACCCTCGCCTCCCCATTGACTAAATTGACGCAGAAGCCAGTTAAGTTCCAGTGGTCCGAAGCATGTGAGAAAAGTTTCCAAGAACTGAAGTCAAGATTGACCTCGGCACCGGTATTGGCCTTGCCAGAAGGCACAGAGGGATTTGTAGTCTATTGTGATGCCTCCAGAGTCGGTTTGGGATGTGTATTGATGCAGCACGGAAAGGTTATAGCTTATGCTTCCAGACAACTCAAGAACCATGAGAAGAATTATCCGACGCATGATTTGGAACTTGCAGCTGTTGTGTTTGCCTTGAAAATATGGCGACACTATCTTTATGGGGTTCATGTAGATGTGTTTTCGGACCACAAGAGCCTCCAGTATTTGTTCAAGCAGAAAGAGCTAAATCTGAGACAGCGGCGGTGGTTAGAATTACTCAAGGACTATGATATGGACATATTGTACCATCCAGGGAAGGCAAATGTGGTAGCCGACGCTCTTAGTCGGAAATCCATGGGTAGTTTGGCTCATTTGGGTGTGGATCAGAGACCCCTGGCTCGAGAGGTCTACCAATTAGCCAGCTTGGGGGTTCGTATTTCGGCGTCGGACGAGGGGGATATCTTGGTGCATAATGGAGCAGAATCATCATTGGTCGCGGAAATCAAGGAAAAACAGTTCATGGATCCAGCATTGGTTCGGATGAAGGAAGCAGTCATGAACTTCAAAACCTCAGCATTTGTACTCAGCAGCGAAGATGGTGTATTGCGGTGTCAAGATAGGCTATGTGTTCCGGATGTGGACGAGCTTCGGGAAAGAGTGATGGCAGAGGCTCATACTTCCAGGTATTCTGTGCACCCTGGTTCAACGAAAATGTATCATGACCTCAAAGAGATTTATTGGTGGAACGGTATGAAAAGGGATGTGGCAGGCTTTGTAGCTAAGTGTCCGAACTGTCAACAAGTGAAGGCCGAGCATCAACGGCCTGGTGGATTAACTCAGCTTATAGAAATACCAAGGTGGAAATGGGAGATGATCAATATGGATTTCGTGGTGGGGTTACCTCGCACTCAGCGTAAGTTCGATTCAATATGGGTGATAGTGGATCGACTCACCAAATCAGCTCACTTCCTGCCTGTCAAGTCCACTGATACCGCGGAGCAATATGCAAGATTGTACATCAAAGAGATAGTAAGGCTTCATGGCACTCCACTTTCTATCATCTCGGATCGCGGGGCTCAGTTCACCGCTAACTTTTGGAAGAAGTTTCAGCAAGGTTTGGGAACTCAGGTGAATCTCAGCACAGCTTTCCATCCACAGACCGATGGACAGGCCGAGCGGACCATTCGGACGCTTGAAGATATGTTGCGGGCTTGTGTCTTAGATTTTAAAGGTAATTGGGATGAACACTTGCCACTGATAGAATTTGCTTACAATAACAACTATCATGCTAGCATTCAAATGGCCCCGTTTGAGGCATTGTACGGGAGAAGATGTAGATCGCCAATCGGGTGGTTTGAGGTAGGTGAAGCGGAATTGCTTGGGCCAGATATGGTGTACGAAGCTATGGAAAAGGTCAAGATTATTCAGGAGAGAATGAAAACAGCACAGAGTCGTCAAAAGTCCTATGCAGACGTTCGTCGAAGGGATTTGGAGTTTCAAGTCGACGATTGGGTGTTCTTGAGGGTATCTCCTATGAAGGGAGTCATGCGGTTCGGAAAGAAAGGGAAATTGAGTCCTAGGTATGTCGGGCCATATCGGATCATTCAAAGGATTGGTCAAGTTGCTTATAGGCTAGAGTTGCCTCCTGAGATGTCATCAGTGCATCCGGTATTCCATGTGTCCATGTTGAAGAAAGTGATTGGAGATCCATCCACCATCATGCCAGTCGAGGCTATAGAGGTTAATGAAGATTTGTCATATGAAGAAGTTCCAGTCGCCATTCTTGATAGGCAAGTCCGTAAGTTGAGAAATAAGGAAGTCGCCTCTGTTAAAGTATTGTGGCGAAGTCAACAAGTTGAGGAGGCCACATGGGAAGCGAGAAAAAGAGATGAAGGAAAAGTACCCCCATTTGTTCGATCAAGCCTAGAAGAAATTAGGTGACCCTCCTACTCCTAGTAACTGTCATCTTGCCTAAGTTGTTTCCCTCTTAGTATTAGTAAAGTCTCCTTCATTTTGTAATGAGTTAATTGTGTTGTTACCTTGGGTCACTTGAACCGTTCTTGAAAAATGAAAGCCTTATAAAGATTTACGTGTTTAATAAACTACTAATAGTAAGTATAGATTGGTAATGGTTTGTTAAGTGCACATGGTGTGTTAAATTGGTTAAATAAGGTAAGAATTCATTGACGTGACTAGTTTATGTGCAATTGTAATAATGTGATGGAATATGTGCATTCGTTGAGGTAAGAAAGTGTATACCAGTTGTGAAAAGTGTTGTAGTTGTATATTGTTGTTTGGTAATGTGTTTCGGGGGCCCTCTGACAGGTGGATATGTCCATAATACAAAGGAAACTCTGGCGAAATTTTTCTAAAATATAAGAGTTAGTCAAAATTTTGATAGCTTGCACATCATGTCTTTCAAAACTCATTTATTTCAAAATCCTCATTCGAGGACGAATGATCTTAAGGGGGGAGGATGTAAGGCCCCGTAAAATTTTTGTGCATAAAACCTAGTAGATGTGGTGTCATGGTCCGAATGATGTGTTAGGAATGCGTAGAATTCTTCGCGGCGAGCTTGCTCGCCGCGGTTCGGACCCTTGGTAGTGATTTAAGTTTCAAAAATGTAGAGAAATAATTTTTCCGAAAAAGTGTCAAATATGCGGTCAAGAATGCGACCGCAAACCTGACATGCGGACCGCATTCTGACCGCAAATCGTTCCAGAGAGTTGCCCAAAATCGTGTCAAAAGTGCGGTCGATATGCGATCGCATGTCAAATCCGCGGTGCACTTTTGCGACCGCAGAATCAACATGCGGTCCGCATAGTGACCGCATTCCTTAACAGAACCTGCATAACTTTGAGGCCATTTTGCGGTCACTTTGCGGACCGCATGTGGGTTCTGCGGTCGCATAGTGACCGCATATTCGACCCCGGCCCAGATTTTTGTGACATTTTGACCCGATCTCTTCTTTAATATAACACACTTCTTCTTCATTTTATCATATTATCTTACCAAAAATTAGAGAGAGAAGAGAGGGTTTTTAGAGAGAGAAGTTCTTCATCTTCAAGGATTGTTTCAACTACTTAATTCCAAGGGATTCTAGGGCAAGGATTCAACTTCCCCAATATTTTCAAGGTAAAAACCCTAACTATTTTCTTTGATTTTCAGTTTTAATTGGGTAAAGAGAGGTTTGCATATAATAGCTTTTGAAAATAGAATTTTTACACTCATGCATGATTATTAAACTTGATTTCTAGTAAAAAGAAGTGAGTAGAAGTAATAGTCTTCAAGAACAAGGTTGGCAAGAGTAGGATATCTTGGGTAAGCATAAAGTAGGAGGAAAAAGCATCACCAGGTATGTATGGCTAATTTTGATTCTTGTAAAATCGCCCATATGTGTGAAATTGTTTGGCATGTGTTAATTTGAGAGATTTTATGTGATTTTTCGATATCATTGTTGGGTATACAATTCATGATTGAAATACATGTGGTATGGTATGAAATATGAATTGAAAGATAAAAAGGTAATCGAGGTTGGTAAAGAATTGGGAACAACCATTGTGATGGCATATTTGGCTTATTGTGGAAAGACTTTGAAACACCTTAATTGTGGTGAATTGTTGAACATGATTATGTGGGCATTTTCGATTTTGGAATACTTGTAACATGGTTGTGATATTGAATTGAGAAGAAATTGAGAACATGAACCAATGTGTAAGTTGCTTATTTGAACTTGTTGAAATTGTGTGTAGTACCTTATCTGCTGTTTGAAATTGTTGTGTTTTCAACTGTAAGGCGGGGTCGTGTTGCGCGCCGCAACGTGGTGAAATAAGGTGTGGGTTGGGGTGATAAGGGTGGCCGAGGTAATAAGGGTGGTCGGGGGCAATAAGGATGGAAAGCGATCGAAATCGCTATTGAAAATTGATACATAAATCAATAATGTGAAATTGTGAAAGGAGACAGCAGGAGAGTTTGCAACCTGTGGGGCACTGATTGCCCCTTTGTTTGACTACTTGTTCTTTACGTGATTGATTGGTTATTGTTAAATTGGTTGATTGTAGAAAGTGCTTTGTGTGAGAATTATTTGAAATGAGGAAAATGTGGAAACATGGTTAGTTGGCTTAATTAATTATTGATGTGATTCAATGGCTTGAGTTTACTTGGGACAAAGTTTGTCCATACATACCAGTACAATTCAAGTGTACTGACGTCCCTTTTGCCGGGGGCGCTACATTCGTGTCATGATTGTAGGTGGATCGGTAGCAGGCACTTCAGCTCGTCGGCAGTAGTATTCTTCTCCTTCCACTGCCCGTCTTGGTGAGCCCCTTTCTTCCTCGGGGCCTTGTGTGGTTCATGCCACTCGATTTAGATTTCATTTTGGTTTTGTAAGGTATAGCCGGAGCCTTGTTACCGGCAAGTATTGTATTTCTCTTTTTGTATCCTAGAGGCTCTGTAGACATGTAAACTGTGGGACTCCAGTCTTATGTATATATATGGTGTTATGTCGGGCGTTGTAAAAATTGAAATCTTGTTAATGAATCACTCGTATCATTTTATTTGTTTAATGTGAAATCAATTATGATTAGTAATATATTTGGTTAATGAGAAACAATCAACACAGGGGTAACGCGTGGGAATGAAAGGCACCCAGGTCCGCTTGACTGGGGCAACCCGGTCAGGCGCCGGTCATGTTCCTCGATTTGGGGCGTGACACTTCCGACCCCCGGATCAAAATCTCACCTATCGTTCGCATTCGCCAAAATTTCAAACTTCGGCATTTCAAGCCTAATTGAGCTACAGACCTCCAAAATACATTCTGAACGTGCTCCCAACCCCAACATCACCTAACAGAGCTAATGGAACCATCAGATTTCTGTTCCGAGGTCGTCTTAACACTGTTCCGACTACGAGCCATTTTCCAACTATAAAGCTCCCATTTAGGGACTAAGTGTCCCAAAACACTCCAAATTCCAGAACCGACCCTCCCGGCAAACCTCAATAGTAGAAATGAACTTAGGGGAACAGTTAAATTGGGGATCGGGGTGTAAATTTCAAAAATGACCGGCCGGGTCGTTACAGTACTACATACTCCATGGAGCGGTTGGCAGAGATATTCATCCGTGAGATTGTGAGATTGCATGGAGTTCCCATTTCTATGACATAAAACAGGGGTACACAGTTCACTTCTCAGTTCTAGAAGACATTTCAGCGAGAATTGGGTTCACAGGTAGAGCTGAGCACATCATTTCATCCACAGACGGATGGGCACTCCGAGCATACAATTCAGATACTGGAGGACATGTTGCGTGCTTGTGTCATTGATTTTGGTGGTTCATGGGCTGATTACTTGCCTCTTGCAGAGTTTGCTTATAATAATAGCTATCAGTCCAGCATTCAGATGGCACCGTATGAAGCTTTATATGGGAGGCGGTGTATGTCTCCAATCGGTTGGTTTGAGCCCGGCGAGGCTAGATTGTTGGGGACAGCATTAGTTTAGGATGCCTTAGACAATGTGAAGGTGATTCAGGAGAGACTTCACATAGCTCAGTCGCGCCAGAAGAGTTATGCGGATCGGAAGGTCCGAGATGTGTCTTATTCAGTAGGTGAGAAGGTGTTTCTCAAGGTTTCTCCTATGAAGGGCGTTCTGAGGTTTGGAAATAAAGGAAAGTTGAGCCCAAGGTTCATTGGACCTTTTGAGGTGCTTAGGAAAGTTGGGGAGGTGGCCTATATGCTTGATTTGCCACCCAGCTTGTCGGGAGTTCACCCGGTGTTCCATGTATCTATGCTCCGGAAGTATAGTTACCTCGATTTGCGTGCACAGTCCGGGCGTGAAGCTGGAAAACTTTTATGTTGAAATATGTGAAATATGTGAAAATTTGAAGAATTTTGATATTAATATTGATATGGTTGACTTTGGACAACATTTTCGTAAACGGACCCGGACCCGTGATTTGACGGTCTCAAAAAATCCGTAGAAAAATATGGAACTCGGGCGTATGCCCGAAATCGAAATCTGAGGTCTAGAACCCCGGTAAAAGAATTTTTCTGTTAAATTGTTTTCTGAAATATTTAAGGAAAATGAAACTAAAATTTAATTCAAAAATAATGGTATCGGGCTCGTATTTTAGTTCTGACACCCCGTACAAGTCACATATATTGGTTAAGCGCTTCCTGTAAAGTTTGGTTGAAAACGGACGTCATTCGCGTGTTTCAGCCTTATATTGGAAATTTTGGAAGTTATGAAATTTTGAAAGAATTCTTGAGTTTTAAGGCTCAATTCATCGATTTTGATGTTATTTTGGCGATTTGATCGCGCGAGCAAGTTCATATGATGTTTTTATTGAGTCAATGTACATATTTGGTTTGAATCCCCGAGGGCTCGGGTGAGTTTCGGATAGCTATCGGGATAATTTTAAACTTAAGAAAATTTCAGAAAATCTGCAGCAGACATTTCTTCATCGCGTTCGCATCCCGTTGGTCACGTTCGCGATGCCCAGCTTGTACTCCTCTTCACGTTCGCGGACGCTGTCTCACGTTCGCGTAGTATAAATTTCGACCCAGCCTTTTTCCTCTACGCGTTCGCGTGGCTGAGCCCGCATTTGCGTAGGCCAAATTTGATGCCCCAGAATTTTTCCCTTCACATTCGCGACTCACCCTACGCGAACGCGATGCCTGTCATTTTCCTTCATCGCGAACGTGACCTGGTTGTCGCGAATGTGATGAACAAATTGCTGCCCACTGATTTAATTCCCAAAACGGGAACTTCATTCCATTTCACAAACTCTCTCTTCTCCAACACCATTTCTTGGCGATTCTTGGGCGATTTTCATCAAACTTGTTGGGTAAGTGACTCTTGACTCGTTTTCTTCATTTTCCATCAATATTATTTGAATTCCTAAGCCTATATGTGTAAGTGGGTAGAAAAACTAGACAAATGGGTATAATTAGGATTTTCAAAGAATTTGCGATCTAGACCTCGTTTTGGGGTCGAACTTAAGAACAAATTATATATTTGAACTCGTGGATAATTGGGTGAATTTATTTTGGTTCAAACCTCATGTGTCGATCATGTGGGCCCAGGGTCGATTTTTACTATTGCGGGTAGAATATTGTAAAAATTATATTTAGCCATATGAACTAGTTTGTTAAGTAGAATTGATGATATTAAGTCATTTGTGTATAGATACGATTGGATTGGAGCCAAATTTGAAAAGAAAAGGCATCGCTATAGATTGAATTGTTCGTAAACTCTCGAGGTAAGTGTTTGTTCTATCCTAGATTGAGGGAATAGGAATTGAGTTTATGTGTTAATTGTTAAATGTGGGCTCTGACGTATAGGCATGGTAACAAGTATCTATACGTTGGGAGTCGAGCATGACCGTGGGTCTTAAATGGATTAAATTCCTATTAATCCTATGTAATTATGTGAAGGGAAAATGTTATTGGTTTAATACCTATAATACTTTTATATACTTACTATTGATCAGAGATTATTGGTTCAATACCGATAATATATATATTAAAGAATTGGGATCGTGTGGCACGCCGACCATTTATATATTAAAGAATTGGGATCATGTGTCACGTCGACCACTTATATAATAAGAAAATGGGATCGTGTGGCATGCCGACCACCAAGTTTTTTGAATCTTATTATTGGCCATCGTTGCATGTAGCCTATTATTAAATCTGGGAGCGAGTGGTACGCCTACCACAAGATATACAATGAAAATGAATTGAGACATGAAAGTAATATTATTGGTTGTTATTTAAGAGCAGATTTTTTTATAAATGTTCGGTAATGTTTGCGTGTTGTTGTATATGTATATATATCCCAACTATATAGGTTTATGTGGGTGTCTGGTCCTAGCCTCGTCACTACTTCACCGGGATAGGCCAGGCACTTACCAGCACATGGGGTTGGCTGTGCTGATACTACACTCTACGTTCTTTTTGCGCAGATACAGGTTACAGACAGCAGCAACGGCAGTAGCACGATTATGGATATTCCTACTACTGAGACTTCGAGGTAGCCTTGCAAGCGTTCGCAGGACCTGTTGTCTCCTCTATCAATATTTTTCATTATGTTATCTCATGTATTCGAGATAAACATCTTATATTTCTTTCAGACGATTATGTTTATTATTCTTAGAAGTTCGTGAGTATTGTGACACCAGTCTTAGGTAGTGTATCATGCTTGGGTTTTCTGTATCGTATTTATTAAAACTTGCTAAGTCTTCCGCTAAATTTCTTTATTTCGCTGTAAATCCATAATTTTATTTAAAGTCTTAAAAAGTGAGTTGTATCTAATGGAAATGTAAGTAAGAATTGGCTTGCCTAGCTTTCACTAGTAGGCGCCATCATGACTCGCGATGGTGGGAAATCTGGGTCGTGACAAGTTGGTATGAGAGCTCTAGGTTGCACATGTCTCACAACTCACGAACATCCTTAGTAGAGTCTGAGGGATCGGTATGGAGACGTCTATATTTATCCCCCAGAGGCTACAGAGTTAAGAAAATCTTCCCTTTATTCTTTTAAGTCGTGCGACTTTTATCTTTCAAATGCTAATTGAATTTCTACTCTGTTCTTCCGCAAATGGAAAGAACACGCGCTTTCTCATCTACAAACCAGTATCCCGAGGTCCCAGCAACGGTAGAGGCCGAGGTCGAGGCTGTTTTAGAGGCCGAGGTAGGGGCACAGCTCAACCCCGAGCAGCAACACAAGTGGCAGAACCTCAGGTTCATATCGAGGAGGAGGTTCCAACCCCAGCAGTTCCAATGGGCCCAGCTCAGGTCCCAAGAGGGATTATGTTTACACCAGATCTTCAGGATGCTTTAGTCCGGATAGCAGGTTTTGTGGACAATATCACCAGAGCAGGTTTACTACCAGTAGCACCAACCACTTATCAGACTGGAGGAGGTAATCAGACTCTTGCTACGCGCACTCCGGAGCCAGTAATTCCCCAGGCTCAGGTTCCTGTGATTCAACCAGCTGAGGTAGTTTAGCTGGTCATAAGGACTCAGGCTAGTGATGGTGCAGCTATGTCTGCTGATGCATTATGGAGGTTGGACAGGTTTACCAAGTTCACTACCACATTCAATGGCACTCCTTCAGAGGATCCCCAAGATTTTCTATATAGCTGCCATGAGGTTCTCCGTACTATGGGCATTGTGGAGACTAATGGCGTGGATTTTGCTACTTTCCGATTATCTGATTCTGCCAAGACATGGTGGAGATATTATTGTCTATATAGGCCAGCATGATCATCATCTTTGACTTGGGGCCAATTTGTAGAGTTGTTCTTGGAAAAGTTCCTTCCAGCAACTCAGAGGGAGGCTCTGCGTAGGCAATTTGAACGTCTTCTTGTTCTATGTTTGTCACATAGTACGCGACTAGATTCGTGAACCTGGCTCGTCATGCCATTGTCATACTTCCCATAGACCGGGAAAGGGTGAGAAGATTTATTGATGGCTTGAATCAACCAATTCGACTGGAGATAGATATGGGAGCCGGGACTAAAATCACTTTTCAGGAGGCGGCTAATCAAGCCCACCGGATCGAGATGGCTCTGTCACAGGTAGCATGTCATGGATCGGATAAGAGACCCCGTAATTTCGGAAGATTCAGTGGTACCTCTTCTAGAGGTAGAGACTCTCATGGTAGAGGCTATCCTCCTAGGCCTTAATAGTCAGTTCTTTAGGTTTCTCACGATACTTCTAGTGGTCGTAATCCTCAGCCACACTATTCTGATCAACAGCCTATCTGTGCACCACCACTTTGCTATTCTCAGCAGCTGAGGGCTTGTTTTACGTGCGGTGACCTTAGGCACATTGCAAGGTATTACCCTTGAGCTTCTGACAGCTCTCAGCAGTAGGGTTCTCGTGCTATGGTTCAGGCCCCGGTTCCCCCACAGCATGCCCAGCCGGCTAGATGCGTGGGTAGAGTACCTAGAGGTGGAGGCAGAGGTCATAGATGTGGAGCTCAGACCGATAGAGTTAGATACCAGCCAACAGTTGATCGTCCTGGAGATATTGCTCAGGTTGGTGGGGCACAACCCCTATGTTATGCACTTCCTGCCATACTAGAGGCTGAGTCCTCAGATGCTGTCATTACAGGTATTATTCTGGTTTGTGATAGAGAGGCATCAGCATTATTTGACCCTGGGTCTACATATTCGTATGTGTCTTCCTATTTTGCACCGTACTTGTTTTATCCTAGTGATCCACTAGGTGTTCATGTTCATGAGTCTACACCAGTAGGCGATTCTATTGTGATTGATCGAGTTCTTCGGTCATGTATTGTAGTGATTGAGGGTCTTAAGACCCGTGCTGATTTATTGCTCCTAAATATGGTGGACTTCGATATTATATTAGGCATGGACTGGCTATCTCCATATCATGCTATTTTAGATTGCCATGCAAAAACTGTGACTTTAGCTCTGCCAAATTTGCCTCGTATAGAGTTGAAAGGAATTTCTGGTCATACCAGCCGTAATATTATTTCTTATGTTAAGGCTGAGCGTATGGTTGAAAAATGGTGTTTGGCTTATTTGGCTTATGTTCGTGATTCCAGTGTTGAGGTTCCTTCTATTGACTCTGTGCCCGTGGTTCGTGAATTTCCTGAAGTATTTCCTTCGGACTTGCCAAGTATGCCGCCCGATAGGGACATTGATTTTTGCATTGACTTGGCTCCAGGCACTCGGCCCATTTATATTTCCCCATATCGTATGGCTCCGCCAGAGTTAAAGGAATTGAAGGAGCAGTTACAGGATTTACTTGAAAAGGGTATCAGTAGACCCAGGTGTTTCGCCGTGGGGTGCACCAGTATTATTTGTAAAGAAGAAAGATGGTTCGATGAGAATGTGCATTGACTATCAGCAGTTGAACAAGGTGACTATCAAAAATAAATATCCACTCCCGCGAATTGATGATTTATTTGATCAGCTTTGGGATGCCAAGGTCTTTTCGAAAATAGACTTGAGATCTGGCTATCATCAGCTGAAGATTAGGGCATCTGATGTCCCTAAGACAGCATTCCGCACTCGGTACGGACATTATAAATTTCTGGTCATGTCTTTTGGGTTGACAAATGCCCCAGCAGCTTTTATAGTTGATGAAATGGGTGTTCCGCCTTATTTAGACTTGTTTGCAATAGTCTTCATTAATGACATATAAATATATTCCCGCAGTCAGGAGGAGCATGCGCAACATCTCACAGTGGCTTTTCAGACTTTGAAAAATAGCCAACTATATACAAAAATTTCAAAGTGTGAATTTTGGCAAAGTTCAGTTGCATTCCTGGGTCATATTGTGACGGCAGCAGGTATTCAGGTTGATCCCAAGAAGATTAAGGTAGACAATAACTGGCCTAGACCCACATTAACCACAGAAATTCGGAGTTTCTTGGGGTTAGCGGGTTATTATCGATGATTCGTGGAGGGGTTTTCATCTATTGCAACCACAGTGACCAGATTGACACAGAAAGATGTTCAATTCGAATGGTTAGATGAATGTGAAGTGATCTTTCAGAAGCTCAAGATAGCCTTGACCACAGCACCGATATTGGTTTTACCCACAGGTACGGGACCTTATGCTGTTTATTGTGATGCTTCCCATATTGGGCTTGGTGCAGTGTTAATGCAAGATGGAAAGGTTATTTTCTATGCTTTGAGGAAGTTGAAGATTCATGAAAAGAACTATCCAGTTCATGATCTAGAATTGGCGGCGATTGTTCACGCATTGAATATCTGGAGGCATTATTTGTATGGTGTGGCATGTGAAGTATACACCGATCATAAGAGTCTTCAATATTTGTTCAAACAGAAGGAGAAGAATTTGAGGTTGAGAAGATGGCTAGAATTGCTAAAAGATAATGATGTCACTATTTTATTTCATCCGGGAAAAGCAAACGTGGTGGCCGACGCTTTGAGTAGGAAGTCAGCCAGTATGGGCAGTCTTGCTTATATTCCAGTCAATCAGAGGCCGCTTGCTTTGAATGTTCAGTCCTTAGCCAACCGATTTGTGAGGTTGGATATTTCTGAACCTAGTCGAGTGGTAGCTTGCACGGCCGCTCGCTCTTCACTATTGGAGCGTATTCGCGATCAACAATATATTGATTCTTATTTATATGACCTTAAAGACACGGTTCAGCGAGGATGTGCCAAGAAGGTCACCTTAGATGCCGATGGGATTCTGAGGGTGCAAGGGCGCATTTGTGTGCCAAATGTTGATGGGCTTAGAGAATTGATTTTAGAAGAAGCTCACATTTCGCATTATTCTATTCATCCAGGAGCAACAAAGATGTATCAAGATTTGTGGCAACATTATGGGTGGCATAGAATGATAAAAGATATTGTGGCTTATGTAGTGCGATCTCTGAATTGTCAGCGGGTTACATATGAACATCAGCGACCTGGCGGTTTATTTCAGAGAATTGAGCTTCCTGAATGGAAGTGGGAGCGGATCACTATGGACTTTGTTTCTGGACTTTCGATGACTCGGAAGAAGTTTGATGTTGTTTGGGTTATTGTTGATAGGTTGACAAAGTCAGCTCATTTTATTCAGGTTGCTACTACCTATTCATCCGAGAGATTAGCTGGGATTTATATCAGGGAGATTGTTCGCCTTCATGGTGTGCCTATCTCTATTATTTGAGATCGAGGTACGTAGTTTACCTCACATTTCTGGAAGGCGGTTCAACGAGAGTTGGGCAACCAAGTCTACCTAAGTACAACCTTTCATCACCAAACAGACGGTCAGTCCGAGAGGACTATTTAGATATTGGAAGATATGCTTCGAGCGTGTGTTATTGATTTTGGAGGTTCGTGGGATCAATTCCCACCTTTGGAAGAGTTTTCTTATAATAATAGCTATCAATCGAGCATTCAGATGGCTCCTTATGAAGCCTTGTATGGTAGGCAGTGTCGTTCTCCGGTTGGATGGTTTGAACCGGGAGAAGCTTGGTTGTTTGGTACGGATCTAGTTCAGGAGACCTTTGATAAGGTCAAGATCATTCAAGATAGGCCTCGCACAGCTCAGTCTAGGCAAAATAGCTATGCTGATCGCAAGGTTCGAGATATAGCTTTCATGGTTGGGGAGTGAGTATTGGTCTGAGTGTTGCCTATGAAGGGCGTGATGAGATTTTGAAAGAAGGGAAAACTTAGCCCTAGGTTTATTGGCCCATTCGAGATTCTTGATCGTGTGGGAGAGGTAGCATATAAGATTTCCTTGCCACCTAGATTGCCAGCTGTACATCCAGTGTTTCATGTGTCCATGCTCCGAAAATATCACGGCGATCCATCCCACGTGTTAGATTTCAGCATGGTCCAATTGGTCAAGGATCTATCTTATGAGGAGGAGCCGGTAGCTATTCTAGATTGGCAGGTTCAATAGTTGAGGTCGAAGATTTTTCCTTCTATACGAGTTTAGTGGAGGGGCCAGCCTCCTGAGGCATCGACCTGGGAGTCCGAGTCTAACATGCAAAGCCGATATCCTCATCTATTCCCTGACTCAGGTACTTCTTTCTTCTATCCATTCAAGGACGAATAGTTGTTTTAGAGGTGGAGAATGTGACGACCCAAAGGGCCATCACTTGTTTTCTTCATCATTTCGAGCTTCTAAGGCCTTGAAAACCTCATTTACAGTTGCCTCGATTTGCGTGCGCAGTCCGGGCGCGAAGCTGGAAAATTTTTATGTTGAAATATATGAAATATGTGAAAATTTTAAAGAATTTTGATATTAATATTGATATGGTTGACATTGGTCAATATTTTTGGTAAACTGAACCGGACCCGTGATTTGACGATCTCACAAAATCCGTAGAAAAATATGGAAATCGGGGGTATGCCCGGAATCGAAATTTGAGGTCTAGAACCCTGGTAAAAGAATTTTTCTGTTAAATTGATTTATGAAAATATTCATGGAAAATGAAACTAAACTTTGATTAAAATTAATGGTATCGGGCTCGTATTTTGTTTTCAACGCCCGGTACAAGTCATATATATTGGTTAAGCGCTTCCTGTAAAGTTTGGTTGAAAACGGACGTCGTTCGACGTGTTTCGGCTTTAAATTGGAAATTTTGAAAGAATTCTTTAGTTTTAAGGTTTAATTCATTGATTTTGATATTATTTTGGCGATTTGATCGCGTGAGCAAGTTCGTATGATAGTTTTGACTCAGTGTACATATTTGGTTTGAATCTCCGAGGGCTCGAGTGAGTTTCAGATAGGTATCGGGATGATTTTGAACTTAGGATAATTTCAGAAAATCTGCAGCTGACATTTCTACATCGCATTCGCGTCCCATTGGTCGCGTTCGCGATGCCCATCTTGTACTCCTCTTCGCTTTCGTGGACGCTATCTCGCGTTCGCATAGTATAAATTTCGACCCAGCCTTTTTCCTCTACGCATTCGCATGGCTGAGCCCGCATTCGCGTAGGCCAAATTTGAAGCCCCAGAATTTTTCCCTTCGCGTTCACGACTCACCCTACGCGAACGCGATGTGTCTCATTTTTCTTCATCGCGAACGCGACCTGAGTGTCACGAACGCGATGAACAAATTGCTGCCCAGTGATTTAATTCCCAAAATAGAACAGAAACGGGAACTTCATCCCATTTCACAAACTCTCTCATCTCCAACACCATTTCTTGGCGATTCTTGGGCGATTTTCATCAAACTTGTTGGGTAAGTGACTCTTGACTCATTTTCTTCATTTTCCATCAATATTATTTGAATTCCTAGGCCTATATATGTGTAAATTGGTAGAAAAACTAGAGAAATGAGTATAATTAGGATTTTCAAAGAATTTGCGATCTATACCTCGTTTTGGGGTCGAACTTAAGAAAAAATTATATATTTGAACTCGTGGATAATTGGGTGAATTTATTTTGGTTCGAACCTCGTGTTTTGATCATGTGGGACCGGGGTCAATTTTTACTATTCCGGGCAAAATGTTATAAAAATTATATTTTGCCATATGAACTAGTTTGTTAAGTAGAATTGATGATATTAAATTAATTGTGTATAGATACGATTGGATTGGAGCCAAATTTGAAAGGAAAATGCATTGCTACGGATTGAATTGTTTGTAAACTCTTGAGGTAAGTATTTGTTCTATCCTAGCTTGAGGGAATTGGAATTGAGTTTATGTGTTAACTGTTAAATGTGAAGTCCGACGTATAGGCATGGTGACGAGTATCTATACGTTGGGAGTCGAGCATGACCATGGGTCTTAAATGGATTAAATTCCTATTAATCCTATGTAATTATGTGAAGGAAAAATGTTATTGGTTTAATACCGGTAATACTTTTATATACTTACTGTTGATCAGAGATTATTGGTTCAATGTCGGTAATAAATATATTAAAGAATTAGGGTCGTGTGGCACGCCGACCACTTATATATTAAAGAATTCGGATCGTGTGGCACGCCGACCACTTATATAATAAGAAAATGGGATCGTGTGGCACGCCGACCACAAAGTTATTTGAATGTTGGCATTGGCCATAGTTGCCGGTTGCCTATTATTAAATGTGGGAGCGAGTGGTACGCCTACCACAAGATATACAATGAAAATGAATTGAGATATGAAAGTAACTTTTGTTCCATTGTTCAGATTATTCTTGATATTATAAATTATTGTTTGCTATTTCAGAGCAGATTCTTTCTTTATAAATGTTCGATAATATTTTCCTGTTGTTGTATATGTATATATATCCCAACTGTACAGGTTTATGTGGGTGTCTGGTCCAAGCCTCGTCACTACTTCGCCGGGATAGGCCAGGCACTTACCAGCACATGGGGTCGTTTGTGCTGATAGTACACTCTACGCTCTATTTGCGCAGATACAGGTTAATTACAGCAGCAGCATCAATAGCACGATTATGGATATTCCGACTATTGAGACATCGAGGTAGCCTTGCAGGCGTCTGCAAGACCCGTTGTCTCCTCTATCTATATTTTTCATTCTGTTATCTCATATATTCGAGATAAACAACTTATATTTCTTTCAGACGATCATGTGTATTATTCTTAGAAGTTCATAAGTATTGTGACACGAGTCTTGGGTAGTGTATCATGCTTGGGTTTTCTGTATCGTATTTATTAAAATTTGCTAAGTCTTCCGCTAAATTTCTTTATTTCGCTGTAAATCCATAATTTTATTTAATGTCTTAAAAAGAGAGCTGTATCCAATGGAAATGTAAGTAAGAATTGGCTTGCCTAGCTTCCGGGGCACCATTATGATTCCCGATAGTGAAAATATGGGTCATGACGGTATAAATTATTCCAATATTAAAATTAACACCGGGATAACTTATACCTGGTTTGCTAACCAAATAAAATATTAAGGTGGTATTAAATTTTTATACCACCCCTATGCCTTCTTATACCTCATACCAAACCAATGATTTAAAAGGCGTGGGGCGTGAGGCGAGGTGTTTTACCTCCGACAAGGCCAGACGTAAGCCCTGAGTTATGGGGTGTAAGTCCCACGAATCTTTTATTTTATCTAATTTCAAGAATTTTAAGATAGTACAAAATTAAAAATAATTATAAAATTACATTAAAATCACAAAATTATAATAAATAATCTATTTCAAAATATTTATTAATTATAATTCTACCGTGAATAATACGAAAAGTATGACATATATCATAATATGCAGATTAGCTGCAACGTCGTTACAATTCCAACATCAAAAGTAATGTATTCAGTACGAAATTATTTACGTATCTCTTAAGGAGTAATGAATCTTGAAAGAATCTCGATATTATAATTTGATATTTTTTATAAAATACTCATTTTATTTAATTTGCTTTCTATTTGAAAGAGAATTTAATAAAAATATTATTCACAATTTAAATATGATTCTCTAGCATCATTTAGTTTTAAGTTTTAACAAGTTAATAAAGTGACACATAATTCACCATACAATACCATGATAACTAATTATTTATAAATAGTTAATAGCTAATACTAAGCTATTAAATTAATAAATATTGTATCACGAATACATGAAAAAAATATTTAGGTAAATAATTATATAACAATTATGGACTATTATATAATAAAAAAAATAAAATTTAATAAATAATTATTTTTCAAATGAAAGATTTACTTAAAAATTACTATAATAGCAGTCTTAGAGGATAACGTGCAATAATTTTTATTTTATTTATGACATAAAATACTCTCAAATTAACGATTTATGATTAAGAAAAAAATTAATTTTGATTAGTCAACGACTTATTAAGAAAATTTGTGCATTTACAAGGTTTGTCACACTCAATTGCAATAAGTTCTATTAGGCGAGCCTAGTACGTTGGGCGTTGGGCGTATCCGGGGCGTAAGCCCCAATAGCCGAGGCGTAAGCCTCACGGAACTAAGCCTCACACATAAGCTCAAAGGCATTTTATGGAAGTGCTCTGCCTTGAGGCGAGCCCCGGACGAGTCTCAATTCTTTAGACAGAGTACCAAACGGCCCCAAAATGTATTACTACCACGGTAAGAACATTGATATTAAGGTTACTTAGTTTTCTATATGCAAGATTATTAGTTGGTCCACTGAACTATCTCAAACGAATAGCCAATAATCGTAATGCCAATTTTTAAAATCATCTTTAGGACAGCGATGATTTTGGGTAAAATTAAAATT
Organism: Nicotiana noctiflora; assembly: GCA_032618575.1. Taxonomy (NCBI): domain Eukaryota; kingdom Viridiplantae; phylum Streptophyta; class Magnoliopsida; order Solanales; family Solanaceae; genus Nicotiana; species Nicotiana noctiflora. Next base: position 427,592 of record JASVEL010007285.1, read on the forward strand.
CGGCAAATGGTCAAATATATCATTGAACTATGAAAAATGTTTTAAGTATACATTTTGTTATATTTTGGATTCAAATCTATAACTGCAGTAATATTATTGGTGCACATATACCCTTCTTCTGTTATGTATGTTTAAGATAGATATCGAATCGTACATGACACTGATATTTGATGAGGTGGATGCCACATGGTATGCCACCTCAGCGCCCCTAATCCATATATAAAAGACTAAAATTAGAATACAATATTTTTTATGGTAGTGGTAATGGTAGCGATTGTAATTTGGGGAAAGTAAATTTTAGTGGTATAAAAAAAAGTAGGAGGAGTAAAATGGGTTGGGGATAGTGAGGTGGTAAGTCATGTGGTATCCGCCTCATCAAATGTCAATGCCATATAGTATGGAATATCCACTTTTAACAAATTTAACTGAAAAGAGTACACTTGGACTAATAGTATAATGATAGAAATATATCTGGACTCAAAGTATAACAATATGGATATATTTAAAATCAAAGCATTACGAAGAGTATAATTTAAACATTTTCTAATAATACAAGATATATTTTGCTCTTTCCCAATTAAAATTTTAAAAACTTGGGTAAATGATAAGAACTCACTTAGGAAAATGATAAATTCGGCCACAATTTTCATACAATATTTCGTGCTACAAAATTCCTTAAAACTCAACTAATTAACATTTATCTATAACAACTATTACCCACAAATTATGATTGATGAGATGCAGTTAAACTAGACTTACTTAAAATTTTACTATATGTTGTTTGACTTAAAATATTAATGAATAGTGTTTAAGCAAATCAATCAAATATATAAAAAAGAGGTAAATCATAGCCAACTATAATTAATACCGAATCAGGAATTGAAGCAACAAGACATTAAATTTAATAGAAACAGTACTCGAAAAGCTTTATTGATTATGAAGATTGACCCTGCCTCTCCATGGAGAGGTTAAAGGAATATGAGTTTCCTTTACTTCTTCTAGATGAGGGCCGCCTTTCTTTGGAAAAGTTTCGGAAACCTATCGATCTCTGAGCTTCTAGAGCCTTTTTCGAGTGTTCTTTCTTTTGGAAGGGGAAGAGAAATTGGGAGAAGATTCAGTCTTGACCTATTAGAGAAGCCCCCTTTCCAAAATAACTCCCTTTCCCTATTTATAGTCGGGGAGCTTTCGCCCCTCGACCATTCCAGGGTCTACCATGTCGAGGGGTCAACGCTCCCCTTATGGGAGGGGGTCGACCATAATGCATACTCCGTCGTTAATGCAGATGGGACGAGGTTAGACCCACTTAGTTATTGTTCTCGGGACTTCTTCATAGACGGGGTCGATACCGTGACGGTCAAGTGGTCAGATTTCTGACCAATATAGTTAGTCCCTCCATTCATCAAGGTTGTACCCTATCGACCTCGACGGACGGACTATGTGACGATGTGATCGTATTGGGAGTCTCATTCGTGTTGCCTTGATAATATAAATTGTTCCAAGACAACATTGAAGGTGTCAATTGGTACCTTCATACCTTTGTGTCGGTTTCAGAAGATGAGTCGACGGCTAATGAATGGGGCATCACTTTATGTGAACAGTCATCATGGCACTTGACAGTTATAATGGCACACGTTCTCGAGGGACCGAATCGTTTTTCATGACTGGTTGAATTCTAATGGTGACTGTTGGATTTTGCGCTTGGGAAATTCGTGCCCTATAAATAGATTGAAGTTTTCATTCAGTCTTTCATATTTTCTTTCTTTCGTGTTTTCGAGAGGATTTTTGAAGTATCCTTTTCTTGGGCATTTTGAGCTCTTTCAGTGATTTTCCTCTCGCAACCTTCTTTCAATTCTTCTGTTTTGTCGATAAATCTTCCCTTCTTTTCTCTGAGTCAAGGATTGCGGGAACTTCTTCTCACGATAATTTTTTGACCATCCCGCCGACAACCGAGGATTATGCTCTGATAGAGGGGGATGTGGATTCGGTGGAGAGCGAAGCAATCCCCTCCGTGGATGAGATTCTGCTCCGCGCGGGGAGGGTGGTAGAGGACTTTAGCGCTGACGGCGACAGGGAATATTTTGGCATTGAATCCACTATGGGGGAGCTAGAAATAAAAGAGCTGATGGAGAGATGGGGCATCCCCAGCTACGCCGAGATAGTGCCCGCCGAAAGGAACAACCGAGTTGAAATAGACTGCTTTGGGTACTGCTCATTCTAACCATAACCCTTCATTGTCGGGTACACATTATCGCTCCCGATGCTAGTGGTTGACTTTTGCCGCTACTACGAGGTATGCCCCGCCCAGATATCCCTATACCGGTATAAGCTCTTTCTCATGTTCATCAAATATGTGGAGATGGAAGGACGTGAGGTCACCTTGAGGCATGTGCTTAGCCTATTCGTCCCTAGAGGATCTAGGGTACCATGATCCATGCTCGCACTCATGGGTCAAGAGGGTTGGTGGTCGGTATGGACGACCGTACCAACCGCTGCTTTGCTGAAAATTTCTTTTTTGTGCGGACAAAGCATCTTATGATGGATCCTACAACTTCCCCGCGGTGTGGAACTTTGCCCGTAAGTATCTACTTCTGGCTGCCGAGATTCGTTTAGGTCTTTCTTTTGTTAGTCCTTGTGTTACTTGTAGACTTATTTTTTATGTTTTGTAGGTGACAAGGTGCTGCCACCACCTTTGGAAGAGATCAGCGACTGGGTAGAGGCCGTTCTGCCCCATATAGAGGGGATACATATGTGGGTGTCGTTCCACCTAAGGCATGGCCGCAAGCTCCTCACAGGTGAGACTATTTCCTACTATTCGACCTTTTTGTTCATCTATCATTTCCCGACATTTGCTCGTTATGATTAGGGGGGGTTCGCAGAACTAGGGATCCTCAATTGGCATTCTGTCGTCATGGCGCGGCCGCTCGAATCAGTGTTCCAGCTGTAGTTTGTCCCTCATTGAGGGCGGCATCTGTGGAGTTGGTGGCTTTTACCAACCCGGCACGGGTCGTGCCTCGCGATAAAGGCCCATATAGAGTTGTTCATCCACGAGTAGAGTCATCGTCGACTGAGGAGGAGGACGGGCCGCCAAAGAGGCAAAAAGTGGGGTTTGAGATGGCTCCCCCCAATGGTGATTAACTTGGACTCTACTCCGAGAAACCAGGAAAGGGGCGTTATCACAGGGTCTACAATAGAGGCGAAACCCACTGTCGGTGCTATTCGTGCGATGTAGAGACCGGAGGACTCCGCTGCTGATGTGCCTCAAAATCGATGTAGTGAATGATAAGCCCTTAGGTACCACCGCTGTAACATAGGTTGAGCTACCATCGTCTTTGGTAAGTCGTGTTTCACCATCGGTGGTGGAGATGGGGAAAGGTGTGACGGTGGACGAGTATGAGTCTGAGTCTGACCTGGATCCTGACAACATTCGGATGTTTAAAGTGGGCATCACCCATTCGGTGATCAATGCAGAGAGGCCGGCTCGCTTCGTTGATGTTTCCGCAAATTTGAACCTGTTGGACTGCTGTGTTCCAAGGCTAACAATAAGTCCCTGAGGAAGTTTACAAACTTCGTCGTGATGGAAGAAGTGGCCATGATGGGCTTGAAGGTATGTTATATGACTTTTAACCCGTCGATCCTGTGGTTTGGGACAATGATTTTCCTAACTACTCTTTGGGTTTTGTAGTCGTACATACTGGAAGTGAAGAATATTTTCTGGTCAAATGTTCAGTCGAGGATTGTTTTATAGATGTTGGAGAAGTACCATCATGATAGGTGCCGTGAGCTACAAGAATGGTTGAGAAACGATCCTCGCAACTAGGAGTTGGGCGAGGAGTTGGAGCGTAAGGACTGCAAGCTACTACAAGTGATGCGCAACAAGAGTAAGCTCGAGGAGCGGATTCATCCAAAGACAACGAGCTTAAATTGGCAAGGGGTGTTGCTACCGAGTGAGAGTATCTGGAGGGTAAGGTGCGGGAGCTGAAGCAGGAGATGGAACAAAGCCATACCAGGATTATGGAAATTGAGGCCGAGTGGGGGCGAAGATGGTTGCCTTGGAGGGTCAGGTTGTCGACCTAGAGCACGCGGAGAGGGATGCATCAACGAGGGCGGAAACCTTTGAGGTAGCATTTTCTATTCAGGAGTCTAAACAAGAGTCGGAGGGTGAGGTTGCGACCTGGAGGGAGGCGGGGCCTGAAGAGCAGATTGGCGAGATTGACTAGGAGGCCCAAGGTTTGTCGGACTGGGTTGCTATTTTGGAAGAGGAGAACCAACACCCGAGGGCTTTAGCCAGACTAACTCATGGCGATGTTCCCCCTCAGAATCACGATCTTTGGGTCTATGCTGAAGCCCATTTTGATATTTTTACGAAGTTATTGGAGGATGGTGTTATGTTTGAGGAGGCCGTAGAAGGGGCGCGACAGAAAGCCCGCGAAGCAAGAGCCAGCTGCGGCTATGATGAGGGGATGCCTGAGACCGATGATGGTGCCCATTATGGCGGTGATGATGGCCCTGATGGAGGTGGAAATGAATACAGCGATGCTGGTTCCGAGTGAAGAAGTGATTCTGTTGTGTTGGTTTTTAATTTGTTTACACCGATGGACATTTATTTGTTTGCTGTTTATTTTTTTTTATTTGACTCTTTGTCCGGCCAAAACTGGGTGCAAGCGGTGTTTGGCTCGTGTTTCTGCCCCTATTAATAAAGGATTCTTTCTTTTTCTATCATTATTTGCGTTGCGTTGGCGTGTTCCTTATCGATTTGTGATTCGGCCGCGGGCGGTGGACTATTGTCTTTGCCTCAAGAGAGGTCGGGTTAAAATGTTCTGATAGTGAAGGCACATAACCTGAGTCCTCATTCGAGCGAGGTCAAATGGTATTGTTTTGACGATGAAGGCACCTAACCTAAGTCTATTCATGCAAGATCGAACTGTGCTGGCGGTGATGAAGGCACTTAGCCTAAGTCCCTGTTTGAGCGAGGTAGAACTGTGCTATTTTAATGGCGAAGACACTTAGCCTGAGTCTTAGTTCGAACGAGGCCGAACTATACCATTTTTATGGTGAAAGCTCTTAGCTTGAGTCCTAGTTCGAACGAGGTCGAACTGTGCTATTTTGATGATGAAGGCACTTAGCCTGAGTCCTAGTTTGAGCGAGGTCGAATTGTACTATTTTGATGGCGAAGTCACTTATCCTGAGTCCTAGTTCGAGCGAGGTCGAACTGTGCTATTTTGATGGTGAATGCATTTAGCCTGAGTCCCAGTTCGAGCAAGGTCGAACTGTGCTAGATGAATGCACTAAGCCTGAGTCCCAATTCGAGCGAGGTCGAACGGTACTATTTTGATGGTGAAGACACTTAGACTGAATCCCAATTCGAGCGAGGTCGAACTCTACTATTTTGATGGTGAAGGAACTTAGCCTGAGTCCGAGTTCGAGTAAGGTCTCATTGTATACTATTTTGATTGCGAAGGCACTTAGCCTGAGTCCCAGTTCGAGCGAGGTCGAACTGTACTATTTTAATGGCGAAGGCACTTACCCGGAGTCCCAGTTCGAGCGAGGTCGCATTGTGTACTATTTTGATGGAGAAGGCACTTAGCCTGAGTCCCAGTTCGAGCGAGGTCGAACTGTACTGTTTTGGAGGCGAAGGCACTTAGCCTGGGTCCCAGTTCGAGCGAGGTTGAACTGTACTATTTTGATGGTGAAGGCATTTAGCCTGGGTCATATGTTGCATTAGCAGACGAGGCCATATTGGTTGACTTAAAATGTTAACGAACAGTGTCTAAGCAAATCAATCAAATATATAAAAAAAGAGATAAGGCATAGCCAACCATAATTAATACTAATTCAGGAATTGAAGCTACAAGACATTAAATTTAATAGAAACAATACTCCAGAAGCTTTATTGATTATGAAGATTGAGCCTGCCTCTCCTTGTAGAGGTTCAAGGAATATGAGTTTCCTTTCCTTCTTCAAGATAGGGGCCGCCTTTCCTTTGAAAAGTTTCGGGAACCTATCGACCTCTGAGCTTCAAGGGCCTTTTTCGGAGAGAAGGAGTGTTCTTTCTTTTGGAAGGGGGAGAGAAATTGAGAGAGAGATTGAAGATTCAGCCTTGACCCATTGGAAAAGACTCCTTTGCAAAATAACTCCCTTTCCCTATTTATAATCGGGGACCTTTCACCCCTCGACCCCTTCCAAGGTCGACCATGTCGAGGGGTCGACGCTACCCTTATGGGAGAGGGTCGACCATAATGCATATTCTGTTATTAATACGGATGGGACGAGGTTAGACCCAATTCGTTGTTCTGGGGACTGTTCTAGAGACGGGGTCGATACCGCGATGGTCGAGTGGTCAGATTTCTGACCAATACATATGTAACATAAATTATATCATAATAATCTTATTTCAGGTCGCGTTTTCACCGAGGAACACATATGTACGAGTTTATCCTACCCTTTGTACAATTTGAGTGTCCATTTTTTCTTATTTGTCTATTTCGAAGATACTTTGAGATTATTACAAACAAAGCAAATCTTTCTCATTGTATAAGGTTTTGAACGTCCAACAAAACACAAAATTAGTTGAGTTTATTTTCAAGCAAGTGACGCTGATTGATTTAAACGTCTGGTTGACATTTAAATCTATCAGCTCACTTACAATTTTAGCTCTCTTGCTTGCACCGAATTCCTAGCACAATTTAATTGTGTTGGTTGTGCACTCGGAAAATGCTTTAATCAAGCAAGTGACGTTGATAGATTTAAACGTCTGGTTGATGGTCTTGGCATCGAATCTCTTTAACGAGACGTTTGAATCTATCATCGTCACTTGCAGTGGTATATCCTGACACAAATGGCTGGATCTTGAATGACTTTCAAATTTAAATGAAATAATACAAGTCTATTATGAAAGATTTAGAAGGATGTTACCACGTGTATTGTGGATATTCAATGAGTTTCATTGGTCCTACCTCAGATCAGTGTGATCAAAGGTGCCCTTAAAGCATTTAAGCGAAGAAAATTGGTTGAATTGAAATGGGTTTTACTTGGATTTGAAGGTAGTGACAAGTTTAATGTGCTAAAAATCTTAAGGCCTTTATATGCTAGAACAATAATCACATAGTTGTACACAATCGATTAATTATTGTAGTTAGTTTTTTTTTTTTTTTTGAGTTGTTTGGTCATATATCAAATTCATAATCATAATAGTCTGACAATACATGAATATACTTTGTTGTGTGTGTACATTTTTTTGATTTTTGGGGATTCTGTAACAGTAATATTATAGATCATAATGATTAACTTATTATTCTTGTTTAGAGGCCGAATAATGTTGTTTATTGCTAAATCAGAAACCTAATAATCATAGACTTTTTTGTTTATGCGTTAAAGGACTGTTATAGCGCGTAATGAGGAGATTACAACAATGAATTTTCAAATCGAGAATTTAAGGGAACAACCGTAAGAACAACTCTTTTATAACTCTTCCAAGTTTATTCAAGATTTTAGGATAATAAGCCTGAGGTTATACTGTTTTTTTTTCACAGTGCTGAGGTTGGGGTTGAAATTCATGGCCTTCTTCAATGGGGTGCACGTGGGCGCCAAACTGCTAGGTATTGTCATTGTATTTGGTAATTTATTCTAGGGGTAGATTAGAACATCACTTGCTAACATGTTTTATGATAAACAAGTTCCTCGTGAAAGATGATGATGTGCCTGCTGGGGCTATTGTGCCCGTTGTTGCTGCTGTGCCCGCTGCGGTCGGTGGAGCCGCTGGAGCTGGGTTTGATACGGACTAAAGTTTGAAGCTTCGCCACTCGATGACAAAATTGATGATCCTGAGATAATCAGGATAAGCTAATAATCAGGATACTGCTTTTTGAGTATTGATAACTGTCACAATATGGATTTTTCACTCTCGAGAGTTGTGATGACGTCTACTGATGAGATTTAGGCAAGCCAACCCTTAACGACCTTTATCATTTACCAATTTACTTCTTTTAATAACTACCCGAATATTGTGCAAACATCGGAATAAATTAAATAAGCGAAAGTCTTAAGTTGATAAAACTGAATGACAATGCAGAAAATCAACATAAACCTCTATCCAAGAAGTGGTGTCACATTACTTACGAATTACTAAGAGTGCTAAATACAACCGTTTGAAATAAAATATAACTGTTTGTCTCGAAATACATGAGATAACAGACTGAAATTAAAGATAGAGGAGACACCGGGCCTGCGGATGCCTACAATGCTACCTCGGTGTCTCGTCGGTCTGAACTCTATCGCTCGCGTTACTACTGCTGCTGTATGAAAGCCGGATCTGAGCAAAAGAGCACAGTGTGTAGTATTTGCGCAACCGACCCCATGTGCTAGTAAGTGAAAAGCTTTAGAGATGAGAGGGTTTGTGAAATGTTGGTAAAATCCCGAATGGGTTCTCTTTTGTGACTTTTAAAGGACTGGGCAAAATTGCCCTTCGCGTTCGTGACAGGCCGCTCGCGTTCACGAATATAATTTTAATTAGAAATTTCTCTAATAAAGAAGGAAACAACAAAGTCAGAATATCAATAGTTTGCACGGCATCACCCTTCGTGCTTTTACTCCCTCACTCAAGCGATATTCATAATAAAATTGTGCATGGCATCACCCTTCGTGCTTTTACTCTCATTCTTGCCAAATCAATCGCATCATAATCATGTGCACAACATTACCCTTCGTGCTTTTAATCTCTTTCATCACAATGTAATCAATAGATATCTGTACGAAATTATAAATCGTATGGCACGGCATCACCCTTCGTGCTTTACACTCTTTCCTCGCAATATCAAACAATGCACGACATCACCCTTCGTGCTTTATCACACTTCCTCACCCAAACAACAATCACAAATAAAGGGCAAGGAAGTAAACAAAATAATAATAGAGATCCCAATAAGGGTACAACAATTAAACAATAAACTCCCGCCAAAGGAGATATCAACAATTCAACAAGTATCTCGGCAAGGAAATAATTCAATAATTTTTTCTCTTTCTTTCATTTCTTACTTAGCAATTCATTTTACCACTTGAGCCAATGCTCCAAAGGGTTTAATCATCTTGTATGCTTTCTCAATCCATATTATAACTTGAGCCAATGCTCCTCGGAGTTTAAATATCACAATTTCTTTCACATGCTCTTTACAACACATAGAGATCATCATTTAAGCATGGAAGGTTCAACAAGATTATAATATTCGCAATATAAAGACTCGTGGTCATGCTAGACACCAATGTATAGATACTCGTCAACATGACTATATATCATACTCGACAAATATCAAGTAGCAATTAAGACTCAACTTATATTCCCTCAAGCTAAGGATAGACCAAACACTTACCTCGAATTTCTATGGTCAACTCAATCCTTAAGTACCGCTTTCCCTTTCAGATTTGGCTCCAATTCATTTGTATCTATAAATAATTTATTTAATATCATCAATAAATACTAAATAATCAATTCAAATGCCTAAATATAACTTTCTAAACATTCTTCCAAAAATTCCAAAAACCGACCTAGGGCCCGCTTGGTCAAAATACGAGGTCCGAACCAAATTTCAATCACCCATTCTCTTATGAGCCCGAATAAATAATTTTCTTTCAAATTCGCTCCCAAAACGGGGTCTAATTCCAGAAAAATCAAAAAGCCCTAACCATATCCAATTCTCTAATTTTCTACCTATTTTCACAAATTTTAGGCCTAGGAATTCAAATGATACTGATGAAAAATGAAGAAAACAAGTTAAGCAACACTTACCCAAGAAACATTGGTGAAACATTCTCCAAGAATCGTTAAAAAGCTTTGGAGAAGAGAGGGTTTGTGAAATGTTGGTAAAATCCCGAATGGGTTCTCTTTTGTGACTTTTAAAGGACTGGGCAAAATTGACCTTCGCGTTCGTGACAGGTCGCTCGCGTTCACGAAGGGTAGAAGTTGACAAGCCATCGCGTTCGCGAGTTGAGGAGTGTGAATGCAAAGAGTAAAGGCTGGGGGTCCAAACTTTTACCTACGCGAACGCGTAAGGCCTTACGTGTACGCGGTGAAGGAAGTATGCAAAGCTATGCAATCGTAAGAGTCTATATGCGAACGCGAAGAATAAAATGGGGCTAGGCCCTTAGGCTCAAATAACACTATGCGTTCACGAGGGCAAGGACAATGCGAAGGAGCAAAAATCTGTAGCTTCGCGAATGCAAGAACTTTATCTCGAACGTGAAGAAGGAGGAACTCAAGCAACACGAACGCGAGAAGGAGGACGCGAACGCAAAGAAGGAATTGTCTATGCACATGTTGCAGATTTTCTGCAATTTTTCCTAAGTCCAAAATCACTCCGAGAAACCTCCAAAATACTCCGAAGCCCTCGGGGCTCTTTACCAAACAAGTATACTAGCTCCAAAACATCATACGAACCTAACCGTGCAATCAAATTGCCAAAATAACATTAAAAACGACGAATCAAGCCTCAAAATCACTAGTTTTTCTTCAAACTTCATAAATATTCAAATGTAGAGTTTTAAGTCCGAAACACGTCAAACGATATCCGATTTCAATCAAACTTTACAGAAAGTGCTTAAACCATATATAAGACCTATAACGGGCACCATAACTAAAATTCAGGTCCGATACCATAGCTTTTTAATCAGATTTAATTTCAAATTTCCTTAAATATTCTTTGAAGATTATTTTACTCAAAAATTCATTTTAGGGCTTGGGACCTCCGAATTCGATTTCGGATATATGCCCAAGTCCCATATTTTCCCATGGACATTTCGGGACCTTCAAATCACGGGTCCAGGGCTGTTTACCCAAAATGTTGACCAAAGTCAAATTTATTTATTTATTTTAATATCAAATTTTAGCATTTTTCACAGAATTTCATATTTAGACTTTCCAGCTACGTGCTCGGACTGCTCACATAAATCGAGGCAACCCTAAATAAGGTTTTTAAGGTCTCGGAGTCATATAATTCAATTTAAAAAAAGAGATGACCGTTTGGGTCATCACAATAACACTATCATAGTGAGAACACTTACTCTATTGAGAAATGGACTGCCTGAACCTAAACGAACTAAAAAAAGGATTATAATCACCTTATGGGACTTCTTTGTTGTCATCACATCCTTTACCTCTAAAACAACAGTTCGTCCTCGAATGGCCAAAATAAGGAAGTACCTGAGTCGGGGAAAAGATGAGGATAACGGCTCCACATATCAGACTCGGACTCCCAGGTTGATGCCTTAGAAGGCTGACCTCTCCACTGAACACAGCAGAAAGGAAATTCTTGGATCTTAGCTGACGAACATGTCCGTCTTGAATAGATATCGGCTCCTCCTCATAAGAAAAGTCCTTGTCCAACTGGACAATGCTGAAATCTAACACATGGGATGGATCATCGTGATACCTCCGAAGCATGGATACATGAAAAACTAGATGTACAGCTGATAATCTAGGCGGCAATGCAAGTCTATAAGCCACCTCTACCACTCGTCCAAGTATCTCAAACGGACTAATAAATCTAGGGCTAAGCTTACACTTCTTACCAAATCTAATCACGCCCTTCATAGGTGAAACTCGGACCATTACTCGCTCACCAACCATGAAAGCTACATCTCAAACCTTACGATCTACGTAGCTCTTTTGCCTGGACTGAGCTGAATGAAGCCTATCCTGAATGATCCTGACCTTATCCAAGGCCTCCTTAACCAAATCTGTACCCAACAACCGAGCCTCTCCTGGCTTGAACTATCCGACTGGAGATCGACACCGCCTATAATATAAAGTCTCACAAGGAGCGATCTAGATGCTCGACTGGTAGCTGTTGTTGTAGGGAATCTCTTCTAAGGGAAAAAATTGATCCCACAAAACTCCAAAGTCAATAACATAAGCTCGGAGCATATCCTCCAAAATCTGAATAGTTCGCTCAGAGTGATCGTCGGTCTAGGGATGAAATGTTGTGCTTAACTCAACCCGTGTGCCTAACTCTCGCTGAACTCCTCTCCAGAAGTGCGAGGTAAACTATGTACCCCTATTCGAAATAATAGATACTGGAACACCACGAAGGTGAACAATCTCCCGAATAAGGATCTCAGCTAACCTCTCGGATAAATAGGAGACTGCCATATGAATGAAATGCGCTGACTTGGTCAGTCTGTCAACAATGACCCAAACTACGTTGAACTTCTTATGAGTCAATTGAAGTCCGGCAACGATGTCCATAGTGATCCGCTCGCACTTCCACTTGGGAAGCTCAATCCTCTAAAATATACCACCAGGCCTCTGATGCTCATACTTAACCTGTTGACAATTCAAACAATGAGCCACAGATGTTACACTATCCTTGTTTAGTCTATGCCACCAATAATGCTGCCACAAATCTTGATACAACTTTGCGGTGCCCAAATGAATAGAGTAGCGGGAGATATGGGCCTCCTCTAAAATCAACTCTTGGATCCTATTTACATTAGGCACACAAATGCGAACCTACAATCTCAAAACTACATCATCATCTAAGGTAACCTGCCTGGCACCTCCACGCTGCATCGTGTCTCTAAGGACATACAAATGGGGATCATCAAACAGTCGATCACGAATGCGCTCCAATAATGAAGAATGAGCGATCGTGCAAGCTAACACACGACTGGGCTCATAAACATCCGGTCTCACAAACTGATTGGCCAAATCCTGAACATCCAAAGCAAGTGGCCTCTGACTTACCAAAATATAAGCAAGACTGCCCATAATGGCTTACTTCCTACTCAAAGCATCGGCCACCACATTAGTCTTTGCTGGGTGATATAAAATAGTGATGTCATAATCCTTCAACAAATCTAACCACCTCCTCTGTCTTAAATTCAACTCCTTTTGCTTGAACAAATACTAAAGACTCTTATGATCAGTGAATACCTCACATGCCACACCATACAGATAATGCCTCCGAATCTTCAATGCATGAACAGTGGATGCCAACTCTAAATCATGCACTAGATATTTCTTTTCATGAATTTTCAACTACCTCAAAGCATAGGAAATGACCTTGACATCCTGTATCAACACTGCACCAAGCCCAACACGGGGAGCATCATAGTACATTGTATAAGGCCCTAAACCCGTGGGCAAAACCATCGGTGCCGTAGTCAGAGCTGTCTTAAGTTCCTCAAAGCATGCCTCGCACTGATCCAACCATCTAATAGCCTGCCAACCCCAAGAAACACCGGATCTCTATAGCTGATGCTGGTCTAGGCCAGTTCTTGACTGCCTCAATCTATTTTAGATCAACTTGAATACCTTTTGCTGATACAGCATGACCCAGAAATGCAACTGAACTCAGCCAGAACTCACACTTGGAGAACTTGGCATATAACTCACTATCCGTCAGAGTTTGTAGAACGTGCTACTCGTGCACTTCCTGGCTGCGGGAATATATCAGAATGTCATCAATGATTACTATCACGAGTTAATCCAAATAAGGCCTGAACACTCGGTTCATCACATCCATGAAAGCTGATGGGGCATTCTTCAACTCGAATGACATAACCAAGAACTCACAATGCCCGTACCGAGTGCGAAACACTGTCTTAGGGACATCGGATACACTAATCCTCAACTGATGGTAGCTAGACCTCAAGTAAATCTTTGAAAATACCTTGGTACCCTCAAGCTAATCGAACAAATCATCATCCTCGGTAGTGGATATTTATTCTTAATTGTTACCTTGTTCAATTGCCGGCAATCAATAAATATTATCATTGACCCATCTTCTTCTTGACAAATAACACCGGCGCACCCCAAGGCGAAGCACTAGGTGTAATGAAACCCTTCTTAAGCAGATCCTGCAACTGGTCCTTTAACTCTTTCAACTCCGGCGGGACCATACGATATGGCAGGATAGAAATGGGCTGAGTGCCTGGAGCCACATAAATGCAAAAATTAATATCCCTATCGGGTGGCATCCCGACAAGTCTGAAGGGAAGACCTCTAGAAACTCACAAACCACGGGCACAAAATCAATAGGGGAAACCTCAGCATTAGAATCGCGAACATAGACCAAATAAGCCAAACACCCCTTCTCAACTATACGTCGAGCCTTCACATACGAAATAACTCAAGGGGTAGAATGATCAAGAGTCCCTCTTCACTCTAAATGAGGAAAATTCGGTAAAGCTAAGATTATAATCTTCGCATGGGAATCCAAGATAGCGTGGTACAGGGACAACCAATCCATCCCCAATATAATATCAAAGTTGACCATATCTAAAAATAACAAATCAACACAGGTCTCAAGACATCCAATAACCACAATAGAATCACCCAACGGTGTAGACATATAAACAAGAATACTCAATGGATCACTAGGAAGAACCAGGTATGGTGCAAAATAAGAGGATACATACAAATACGTAGACCGTGGATCAAATAACATTGAAGCCTGTCTATCACAAACCAGAATAGTACCTGTAATGACTGCATCTAAAGATTCAGCCTCTGGTCTGGCTGGAAGGGCATAACATCAGAGCTAGACCCCACCACTCTGAACCATATCTCTGGGACGACCTGTTACTGGCTGGCCTCTACCTTTGGCGGCCGGAGCTCCACCTCTAAGACCTCTACCTCCACCTCTAGCACCTCACCCATGCCTCTAGTTGGGTGGGTGGGCTGTGGAACACCTTATGCCGGTACCATGGCACGAAAACCTTAATGCTGAGAATTGGTCGGTGCTTGAGGGAAAAATCTAGTAGTGTGACCTAGATCACCACAAATGTAACAAGATCTCGGCCGCTGAGAAAATTGAGACTGACCATGTCCACCTGAATGAACACCTCAGAAACTCTAAAACGACGGTGCACTGATGGGAGCTGGTGGTGCACTGTAAGGCTGCTGATCAGAATAGTACGTCTGAGAACCACGACCACCTGAAGTGCCATGGGAAACCTGGAGAGCTGACTGAAAAGGCCTAGGAGAATGGCCTCTACCATATGAATCTCTACCTCCAGACGAGGTACCACTGAATCTGCCTGAATGATGGGGCCTATTATCATACCCACGACCTCCTCCCTATGACAGAACCATCTGAACTCAACGGGTCACATTGGCCGCCTCCTGAAAAGTGATCTCGTTCCCAGCCTTCTTGATTATCTAAAGATGAATTGGCTGAATAAGACCATCAATAAACCTCCCCACCCTCTCTCTCGGTGGGGATTATGAAAAGAGCATGGCGAGCTAGATCGATGAACCTGGTCTCATACTGAATGACCGTTATGGAACCCTACTGAAGGCGCTCAAACTGCCTCTGAAAGGCCTCTCTCTGAGTCAGGCAGAGAAAATTCTCCAGAACAACACAATGAAATACTCCCAAGTCAATGAAGGCGAACCGGCTGGTCTAGCTAACCAATAATACCTCCACTAAGTCTTGGCGGATGCAGACAAACGGAAGGTAGCAAAATCAACTCTATTGGTCTCAACAATCCCCATATTCGGAAGAACCTCACGATAGCTATCTAATTATCCTAGGGATCCCCAGTATATGTACCACTGAATGTAGTAGTGAAGAGATTGGTGAACCTATCCAGCCTCCATAAAGCATCAATGGACACAGTCGTTCCATCACCGAGCTGAGCTAATACACCCGGTTGAACTGCCATAGCTGGCTGAACCACTAGAACATTAACTGGGGAGCTACTGGCTCGAGAGTGCGCGTAGAAGGAGTCTGAGCTCCTCCTCCTCCGGCCTGAGAAGTGGTTGGTGCTACAGGAAGCAATCCTGCTCGGGTGACACTCTCCATGAGGCCCACCAATCGTACTGGAGCGTCTTGAAGAACTCGGGTAGCAATAGACCCCTTTTGGACCTGAGCTGGGCGTACCAGAACTACTGTGGTTGGAACCTCCTCATCGAAATCAACCTGAGGCTCCACCACTGGTGCTGCTGCCCGGGCTTCAGCTCTGCCCCTACCTCGGCCTTTGTCATGGCCTTGGCCTCACCCTATGCCGCTATTGGGAGCTTCCTGGGGCTCGGAGTGCTGATCGGTAGATGAGGAAGCGCGTGTTCCCGCCATCTGCGAAAGAACATAGTAGAATTTCAATTAACATTGCGAAACAAAACCGCACAACAAGAATGAAAAAATGTGAAACTTTTCCTAACTCTATAGCCTCTAGAGGATAAATACAGATGTCTGCATACCGATCCCTCAGACTCTACCAAGCTTGTTCGTGAGTTGTGAGACCTATGCAACCTAGAGCTCTGATACCAACTTGTCACTACCCGTATTTCCCACTCTCGGGAGTCGTGATGGCACCTACTAATGAGAGCTAGGCAAGCCAACCCTTAACTGCCTTCATTGTTTACCAATTTACTTCTTTTAACAATTACTAGAATATTGTGAAAACAATGAAATAAATTAAATAAATGGAAGTCTTAAGTTAATAAAACTGAATGACAATGCCAAAAATTCAATATAAACCTCTACCCAAGAATTGGTGTCACATTACTCATGAACTACTACGAGTGCTAAATACAACGAAAGAAAATATAACTGTTTGTTTCGAAAAACATGAGATAACATACTGAAATTAAAGATAGAGGAGACACCAGGCCAGCGGATGCCTGCAAGGCTACCACGCTGTCTCGCTGGTCTGAACGCTAACACTCACACTACTGATGCTGCTGTCCGAATATGTACAAAAGAGCACAGAGTGTAGTATCAGCACAATTAACCTCATGTGCTGGTAAGTGCCTAGCCTAACCCCGGCGAAGTAGTGAGAAGGCTAGGACTAGACCATCATTCGCACTACTGCTGCTGCTGTCCGAAACCTGGATATATAGAAAAGAGCACAGAGTGTAGTATCAGCACAATTAACCCCATGTGCTGGTTAGTGCCTAGCCTAACCCCAACGAAGTAGTGACAAGGCTAGGACCAAACCACCATATATATATATATATATATATATATATATATATATATATATATATATATATATATATATATATATATATATATATATATGCAACAAAGGAGTACAAGGAACAACCAATCGACGTGAGAAAGGGAAACATGATGTGGGGAGGTAACACTTTCAATTAGAAATTTCTCTAATAAAGAAGGAAACAGCAAAGCTAGAATATCAACAGTTTGCACGATATCACCCTTCATGCTTTTACTCGCGTCCTCACCCAAGCAATATTCATAATAAAATTGTGCACTGCATCACCCTTCGTGCTTTTACTCTTGTTCTTACCAAATCAATCGCATCATAATCATGTTCACGACATCACCCTTCGTGCTTTTAATCTCTTTGATCACAATATAGTCAATAGATATCAGTATGGAATGATACATCGTGCGGCATGACTTCGTGATTTACAGTCTTTCCTCACAATATAAAACAATGCACGACATCATCCTTCGTGCTTTATCGCTCTTCCTTACCCAAACAATAATCATAAACAAGGGGCAAAGAAGTAAACAGAATAATAATGTAGATCCCAATATGGGTACAACAATTAAACAATAAATTCTCAGCAAATGAGATATCAACAATTCAACAAGTATCTCGGCAATGGAATAATTCAATAATTCTTTCTCTTTCTTTCATATCTTACTTAGTAATTCATTTTACCACTTGAACCAATCCTCCAAAAGGTTTAATCATCTCGTATACTTTCTAAATCCATATTATAACTTGAGCCAATTCTCCTATGAGTTTAAATATCACAATTTCTTTCACATGCTCTTTACAACACATAGAAATTTAAACATGGAAGGTTCAACAAGATCATAATATTCGCAATATAAAGACTCACGGTCATGCTAGACACCAATGTATATATACTCATCACCGTGCTTATACATCGTACCAACAAATAGCAAGTACCAATTAAAACTCAACTCCTATTCCGTCAAGCTAAGGTTAGAACAAACACTTACCTCGAATTTCTATGGCCAACTTAATCCTTAAGCACCAGTTTCCCTTTCTAATTGAGCTCCAATTCATTCGTATATATCCACAATTGATTTAATATCATCAAAAAATACTAAATAATCCAATTCAAATGCCTAAATATAACTTTCTAAACATTTTTCCAAAAATCGACCAGGGCCCTCTTGGTCAAAACACGAGGTCTGAACCAAATTCCGATCACCCATTTACTTACGAGCCCAAATATATAATTTGGTTTCAAATTCGACCCTAAAATGAGGTATGCTTCAAGAAAATTCAAAAAGCCCTAACCCTACCCAATTCTCTAATTTTCTACCCATTTTCACATGGTTTAGGCCTAGGTGTTCAAAAGATACTGATGAAAAATGAAGAAAACGAGTTAACGCTTACCCAAGAAACTTTGGTGAAAGATTGCTCCAAGAATCGTTCAAAAGCTTTGGAGAAGAGAGGGTTTGTGAAATATTGATAAAATTCACGTGTTTTGTTTTGGGACTTTTAAAGGACTGGGCAAAAGTTCCCTTCACATACGCGACTGGCCGATGGCGTTCGTGAAGGGTAGAAGTGTACCAGCCGTCGCGTTCGCGCGCTGAGGAGTGCGGAAGGGAAGAGTAAAGGCTAGGGGTCCAAAATATAGCCTAAGTGAACGCATAAGGCCTTACGCGTACGCGGTGAAGGAAGCATGTAAAGATATGCGATCACAAGAGTCTGTATGCGAACGCAAAAAAGAAATGGGGCTAGGCCCTCAGGGTCAAATAACACTACGCGTTTGCGAGGGTAGGGACGCGAACACGAAGGAGAAAAAATTTGAAGCTTCGTAAATGCGGGAGCTTTATGGTGAACGTGAAGAAGGTGAAACTAAGGCATCGCGAAGGCGGGAGGGAGGACGCGAACGCGAACGCGGACATGAAAAAGGAATGGTCTATGCACCTGTTGCAGATTTTCTGCAATTTTTCCTAAGTATGAAATCACTCGGAGACACTTCTGAAATACTCACTAGCCCTTGGGGCTCCTAACCAAACATGCATACTAACTCAAAAACATCCTATGAACCTAATAAAAATGACGAATGAAACATCAAAATTGCTAGTTTTTCTTCAAACATCATAAACTTTCAAATGTAGAGTTTTAAGTTCGAAACACGTCAAACGACGTCCGATTTCAACAAAACTTTATAAAAAGTTCTTAAACCATATATAAGACCTGTACCGAGTGTCGCAATCAAAATACGGGCCCGATACCATATTTTTTTAATCAGATTTCATTTCCAATTTCCTTAAATATTTTTAGAAGACAGTTTTACTCAAAAATTCATTTCTCGGGCATGGGACATCGGAATTCGATTCGGGGCATATGCCCAAGTCCCATATTTTTTCACAGACCCTCTAGGGCCATCAAATTACGGGTCCGGATTTGTTTACCCAAAATATTGACCGAAGTCAAATTTATTCATTTTAATATCAAAATTTAGCATATTCATAGAATTTCATATTTACACTTTTAGGTTACGCGCCCGGACTGCGCAAGCAAATCGAGATGACCCTAAATGAAATTTTAAAGCCTCAAAGTCATAGAATTCAATTTAAAACAAGTGATGACCGTATGGGTCATCACAATAATACTGTCATAGTGAGAACACTTCCTCTATTGAGAAATGGACTGCCTGAAACTTAAACGAACTCTAAAAATAGAGGATGATAATCACCTTATGGGACTTCTTTGTTTGTTTTTTTCTCGTTTTCGATCTTAGTAAATGTTTGACGCATGTTATGGTGATGATGGTGGCTCATCATTTTGGTCTTGAGATTATTAGTGATAATCTTAAATGTAATGTAAAAAGCATATGGATCTCGAGCTGTAGTAGATAGAGCAGTACCAACATCTTACCGTGGCTGGACTTCTATTGGTTTCCTACGCTATTTATGTTTCCAACCTGAACATAGGAAAAAGGTAAAGATTCTAAAACCTACAATAATTTAATTATATGACATGGACAAAATTGTATGCGGTCGAATCATATACGATTAATGTGAGTCAAGTACACCTCCCTATACGGCCACAGACGTTGAGTATACCTTCCTCCACGCCCATCCGACGAGAGGGAGTACGCCCCCGACTATAAAGGCGTATTGACAAACTTGCCCGTTTAGGCGTCCCGTCTCCTCCGCCTATTTTCGTTTTTGTAATAACAACAATTCTGGAATAAAGTAATATTTTGGCGAGGGGGCCTTCCTTCTATATAAGGAAAGGCTTCCCTCATTTGTAAGACAAGTATTATTATTCATTAATAATACAACCTCTAACTATTATTCTCTCTCTATCTCATCTCTCTATTGTTCGCTAGTTTTAATATTTCAATAAGTTTTCTTACGATTTCACTAGAACAATCTAAATACGAATCATAGATCCGTCCTGGAATATATTACCACTGATTCCGATTTACCCTCTTGTAATCTTTGATTGTCCCTAATTCATAAAGTAATCGATAGCTTTTGGGTCAAACAATTTGGTGTCGTCTGTGGGGATTTCGAGAATCAAACCCGTAGTATACATCCAAAAGATCAGATCACAAGACAACACCCAAAAATGGTCGAAAACAACACCAGATCCAAAGCTATAATGGAAGTTACCGCCAACTTCCTGAGTTCCTTGAACGAGGTCGGTGGTAGCACTGCCATCAACACCACCCCTGATATTACACCTGAGGCTGAAGCCTCACCTTCCCCCTCCGGGAATCTTGCAAACTTGCAGGAGAAATATACATCCACTTCCATTGCAAAAGAAGTACCCCTAGCGGTCAGGAAATTACTGGAGGAATGGCTAATGAGCGCCCTGAGCGGCTTAGTGGAAAAACCACCATGGAGTTGTGAAAAAGCAGCACCAACAACAAGCAGCACCGCCATAGAAGACGAGCAGGAAGAAACACGAACCAACAGCCATCCCGTCGAAACGCAAATGCATGACGATACGTTGGCCTCCATTCTGAGAAAGATGGAAGAAATGGAGAGTGAAAATCAGGCCCTCCATGACCAAATGAAGGAACATCAGGATAGGGTTGACAAGATCCCAGGAGCACCTAAACTGCTGCCCAAATGGGACGTAGGAAGGTTCGTAGAGCAACCCTACTCCGAGGAAGCCGCCCCCTACACCATCCCGAAGACTTTCAAGATGCCCCCTTACCTTAGGGTATACGATGGAACCCCGATCCCGAAGATCATCTCATCCATTATGTCACCGCTGTGAAAGGTAACAACTTGTCTAAGGAATAGGTACCATCAGTACTGCTGAAGAAGTTCGACGAAACATTGACCGGAGAAGCCCTGACCTGGTATTCCCAACTGCCCGCCAAAGCAATCTCATCCTTCGAAGAAATGGTAGACAAGTTCGTCACAGCGCATGTCGACGCTAAGAAGGCAGAAGCAAGGGTCAACGACAACTTCGCCGTCAGACAAACCACGGGTGAAGGCCTCAGGAACTTCCTTGCCAGATTCAACAGGGTAATGATGAGCCTACCAAATGTGTCGGAGGGCATTGCGGTAATAACGTTCCAGAATGGACTCAGTAGGGACGGCTCCAGAGCAACCAATAAACTACTAAGCCGGCTCATGAAATATCCCACTACAACCTACGATAAGATCCATAGTCCCTACTGCGCCGAGGTACAGGTAGACAAATAGGACCTCAACGGACCAACCCGACGACTGACAAACATACAACCGGACACAAGGAGAGATCGACGACACGAGGGATGCCGGGAACTCTCCCCTCGCCCCAATAAAGAACAACATCATCCTTACATGAGATCTCCTCTTATGCCATTCGGCATGCGGACGCACTACAACGCCATCTCACCCCACTCAGAAATGAACGAGGTACGCCCCTTTTACTTTCATCACATAACTTTTGTGTTTCTCCTTCAAATATTGTGTACGCACTGAAAAAGCTTAGTGTAAACACGTGATTTTTGACCCTCCCCGAGATTTTTTATATTTTTAGCGTAAAATATTTAGTTTAGTTTTAATATAGCTATTTTAGCCAAATTTGACTCTTTTACTTTATTTTTACCTTAAAATGAAAAATAACAAAAATATAGTTTTATTAATGTTTCGTAGTCATTTTAAACTTGAAAAATACAAAAATAGTACTTTATTTTTTTATCTTTTTATAAAAAACGAAAATAATAAAAAATAGTTATTTTAAACTTGAAAAATATAAAAATAGCACTTTATATTTTTATCTTTTTATAAAAACGAAAATAATAAAAAAAATAGTTTCATAAATATTTTGTAGTTATTTTAAACTTGAAAAATATAAAAAAATAGTTTTATTTTTATTATAAGTATTATAGTTATTTTGATTACCTAGGATTAATTAAATAACACCATTTTCGGTTCCGGGCGAAGAATAATGTTCGGGTTCAAACTACCCGGTTTTATAATTTTCGGACCTAGCCCGTAATAATCCGAGTCCACTACACTAAGGGGGACAATACATAATGGGATGTGGGAATAATAAGAAAAGGACAAAGGGAAAAAGACAAAGAAAAAAAGACAAAAGGAAAAAAACAAAGGTAAAGGACAAAACTTGTATGGGTTTCATTTTAAAAAAAATAATAAAAATAAAAAATAATAAAAAATATATACTACACATGATCTCTTCTTCTTTAAGAAGAAGAGAAAGACGGCAAATGAAACGGAGAAAAAAAAGGATTTGAGAGGAGAGAAAAAAGGATTTGAAAAGAGAGAAAAAAGGATTTGAAAACGAGAGGAAACAAATGAAACAGATGATTTGAAAAACAAAGAAAGGAAAAGAAGATTGAAAAAGAAGAGAAACGGGATACAAAAGCAGAAGGGAATTTTCGAAAAAACAAAAAAAACGAGAAAAAAAAGGATTTTTGAAAAACAAAAGATTGAAAAACGGGAGAAAGGATTTTGAAAAAAACAAGTAGAAAGAAATGAGAGAGATTGAAGAGCCGTTGTTCGGCTCGTGCTTATCATGCTGCCCGTTTGAGTTTGTTCTTGGTTCGAGTTCGGTTCGAGTTCTGTCCGGAGAGGTCGAAGTTTGAGATCGTCATAAAAGGTTCGTTTTCTCGTTGTGTACGTTAAAAATATGCAGAAATAAAGGTGCATGTTCTTTTCCGATATTGTTCTTCTCGCAAATATTTTGGAGTGTTTCGTATTTGATTTAGTTTCATATGGTTCAGACTATTTTTGTAAATATATGATTTTGTTGAACATGCAATGTCGAAGTTAGCTAATAAAAATGACTAATCCTTCATATGCTCGCCAACTAGTTATGCTTCCGTTGTTTATGTAATTGTTCACCATAGTCTTGAATTTGCTCACTTAGTTAGCTACTCGTATGTTTACTCGAATTGGTTATAGTTGAGCACGATGTTGTCACATTATGGAAATTGGTTCGTTATTCTTTAAACGACGTAATTAGATTAAAGGAATCGGGGGTGCATTTCATGTGACCCGACTCCATATTTGAACAAGGTTAAATAAAGAGTGTCGTGAACCACAAGTGCATTTCATGTAGTGTGGCTTGCAACATGTTTTAAATAATCTTGAATTAACTCTTAAATAAATATAGCGGAATGTAGTTTGCTTTTAAATTAGAATTAGAGGTGCGCCTCGCCTAACAAAATTATACAAATCGCGGGGCCCTCATAAATGTATATGTAAAATATTTAGATTTCGAGATGTGCCGTTTCTTAGCGAATTTCCTGGCCTTCTCAAGAATGTAAATAAGTAATCGCTCTAGGCACGTATTTTAATAATTTTACCTTCTTAAATACGGGTGTGCATTTCATGCGGCCCAAATCCAAATCCCAAAATGTTGAATAAGAATGTGTCGAGGATCCGGGTGCATTTCATGTGACGTGATTCGAAATATATTTTTAGGCAACATTCTCTTTCGTAAATAATAATAAATAATAAAAGCGGTAAAGGGATATTAATTTGCACTAAGTACATAACTGTAAAAAGCGGATAAATAAGCCGAACACGACAGTTGAGCGACCGTGCTAGAACCACGGAATTCGGGAATGCCTAATACCTTCTCCCGGGTTAATAGAATTCCTTATCCGGATTTCTGGTTCGCGGACTGTTAAATAGAGTCATTCTTTTCCTCGATTCGGGATTTAACCGGTGACTTGGGACACCATAAATCTCCCAAGTGGCGACTCTGAAATAATTAAATAATTCCCGTCTCGATTGTCCTTTAATTGGAAAAACTCTTTGCACCCTCGCGGGTGCGGTAAAAAAGAGGTGTGACAGCTCTGGCGACTCTGCTGGGGACGATAAACCCAGAACCACTGGTTCAGGGTTTAAGAATTCGAGCTTGGAATAATTGTTGTATTTGGCTTATTTATTATCTGATTTTATTATATGTTTGTATTAATGTGCAAAATGATATTTTTATCGCTTTGATATTTTTTTTGAACTGTACATATAAATTGTGCCGAAACCAATCTCCTCTCCGAGTCTTCTAAATCATGAAGAAGGGTGCACTTCGTGTGACTTCTTTTCCGTATAGTGTCTAATTCCCACCTTAGAACGAGGTTTGGATAAGTTGCAAAACCGGTGAAGCTTCTGTATTCCCGGGTTGCTGCCTCCTCCTCGGCTCGAGTTGTCCGTTCGGGTAAGCCAGGTCTAGAACAATAAACCCGGGTTTTTAAACCTAGAATAACAAAGCTTCATGCCGGATCCCTAGTAGGAACGTTTATTTGCATCATGTTGCATTTGACTTAGGGGACTCAACACAGGGGTTGGGTCCGTCTAGGACAGGTGACCTGAAATGAAAAGACCATCCTGCTGCATCCTGTTTGTTTTATGCATATATTTGCTTCAGACTTGCAGGCTAACCGTTTTTTTTATATTGAGGAAAATGAAAAAAAAATAGTCTCAAAATAGTTTGTTTTTTTTACTTACTTAAAAAGAAAAAAAAACGTTTGTTGTAAAATAAAAAAAATGTTTGATCAAAATAAAAAAAAATAGTTTCAAAATAGTTTGTTTTTTTACTTAAAAAGAAAAAAAAACGTTTGTTGTAAAATAAAAAAATATGTGATTTCAAAATAGTTTGTTTTTTTACTAAAAAAAAAGAAAAAAAATTTTGTTTTAATCTAAAAAAAAAATGTGCGAAAAAATAATAAATAGTTTGTTTCCTTTAAAGATGTAGTTTGTTTGACCGAACTACGCAGGTTTGATTCTCGCCATTAGGTGGGATACGTAGGCAACCCTCATCGGGTCCAACCACCCCTTTAAAAAATCAAAAAAAATGTGTGTGTTTAATTTTTTCAATAAATCGAAGTGACACTGTTTTTGAAAATAGCCGAATGTTCCGAAAGGACACCGGAAGGCTGTTTCTTGCAAAAATAGCCACTTTGAATCATCTTTAATAATTTGCAGGCACAACCTTGAAATATTCCTTGTGGAAATGTTGCAAGGCCATAGCCGCAAAATCAAGTCCGGGTTCACACCCTTTTTGCAAAAATAACCAAAAAATGTCAAAATTTTTATTTTGTTGTAAATAAGTCGGGTAATGCTATTCTTGCTTAAAATAAGCCGAATGTCCCTTAAAAGGACGTCGGAAGGCCGTTTTGCAAAAATAGTCACTTTGAGTCATTTGTAAATAATTTTGGACACAGCCTGGAAATATTCCCTCGCGGAAATGCGAAAGGATGTATCCGCAAAAAATCAAGTTTTGAGTCATCACTCAACTTTACAAAAATAACCACTTTATCAAATAAGCCATTACATGGCCGGAGTTTTGCTTAAATAGCCACATTTTTGCATTTTAACTTCCTCAGTCTTGTGTTGGCCTGTGTCGTGTATTGAACGATGCCCCATAGGCCCCAGGATAAAAATTTTGAATTTGCATCTTCTTAAATAAAATTTTGCAAAAAGAGCCACTTTGTCTAAATAAGCCATTACATGGCCAATTTATGAAAAATAGTCTTGTGTTGGTTTATGGTGATGCCGAACGATGCCCCATGAGCCACAAGATAAAAAAAAAAAATTCAAGTTTATCTTTCTTAAGTAAATTTTGCAAAAATAGTCATTTTGTCAAATAAGCCATTTTGTGCCCAATTTTGTAGAAATAGTCATAATTGACACCAAAAAAATATTCTTTATTCTTGTAGAAATCTCCTACACAAGTTTGTAGTTGGAGTCGGCTTGTACAATTTTTTTTTCAAAAAATAATAATCAAATAAACATCTCTTTATTTCTTGCATTAATTTGCAAGAACTACGCTCGATCCGATTCATGCGGGGTCATGATACGTAGGCAATCTCCATAAGATTCGACCACAACTCGTATATGTATATATATGAAAAAAAAAATGAAAAAAAAATGAAAAAAAAAGAGAAAAAAAAAAAAAAAAAAGAAAAAGAAAAAGAAGTAAGCAAAAAAAAAATATGGATAAGGACTGACTGATTCCATTTCTACCATATTTTATTTTGAATTGTTGAAGAATTGAGGTGGTTGGTTTGTGGTGAACCGGAAACAGAAGATCCAGGAAAACGTGATTATGATCCAAGATAGTGGCACCAAGAATATCGCATAGAGTTCTTTACCTGCACGCCATGATGGACGCTTTGTGGGGATGTATTGACTAAAGCTGAAAATGTCGAAGCAAATAAGTGGCCTTGGTAATATTGATGCGAAGCTCAGTGGCCAAAATATCGTGCTTGGTAATCGGGAAGACTCTCCATTTCTTGGTCAACCAGAATGGAGTTTTTGGTGGCTTATTTTGTTGTCATTTCTGTCGTCCAGATTATTTCAGGGTTGTAATCAGGATATTGTCATGTAACTCAAACCCTTTTGTCGTTCTATTTTGTCCAGTTTTCTATTGGTCGTAATACCTCATTTAGTATTGTGTAGGTTTGTTCCAAGGGTGTACCCCAGTTTATTGTGTTTGTTTTGTCGTATTAATTCATTTCTAGTTCGTCTAATGCAACTCTCTTGTTTGCCATTATTTCGAGTCATTTTTCTTTGATTTAAGGCTTTCTTCTTTATAGTCATTTTTATGTCAACACTAGTGACATGACATGCACGCATAATTGTGGCCTAATCTTAAAAGTTAATCATGAAGGAATTGGAAGATAATCATGGCATTTTAAAAGAAATAATGATTTGAGATTATTTGGAACCCGAGTCACGTGAAATTTGGAGCGGGTAAAATACAAAGAAAGCCTTAAGGGCAAAATGGCCATGCTGACATGGGGTTCGCTCGTGATACTAAAATGGAAGTGTCGTCCAGCAATACTTTAAAATGACGGATGAAAAAGGCGAATGGACGATATGGTTATCTCTCCTAGCACAACCAGAAGATGTCGTGAATATGTTGTTTGTACTTGGCATGTTTTGAAGATTGGAATGACGAAGGCATTTTGTTCTGCTACCCAAACACTTTATCCTTCGTTAACCCTTCGAGCCTTATTTTGATTTCTTTCATACCCCTCCTTCGAAATCGGTACCAAAATTAGAAACACAAATGGGGAAGATAAAGAAAGAAAAAGAGAAAAACAAAAACAACCAAAAAGGAACGAAAAAGAAAAGAAAAATGAAAAAATGATAGAAAAAAATGAAAAGAAGGAATTG
The DNA here is from genome assembly GCA_032618575.1 of Nicotiana noctiflora. Classification (NCBI taxonomy): domain Eukaryota; kingdom Viridiplantae; phylum Streptophyta; class Magnoliopsida; order Solanales; family Solanaceae; genus Nicotiana; species Nicotiana noctiflora. Next base: position 455,143 of record JASVEL010007285.1, read on the forward strand.
GGAACTACGTTTGACCTGATTCCTTAAAGAGGATACGTAGGCGCTTCACAGCTCGGTCATAGTGTAAATAAAGAAATAAAAATCCCCAAGTAAAAAGCTGGGGCAAAGAAAAATTGTGTTTATTGTAAATAAATTTAGGTCCGAAGGTTGTAAATTTTGAACCCAAAATTGATTTTGTTTTGAGCCTTCAATACCATTTCTTTCTAACCCTATCCAAATCCCACATTACGGTCCAAAGAAAGACCTTCCGATCAGTCTTCAAAAGATGCCGCGTCAGGCGAGGGATAGAGTCCTATCATAATATAACACGCTGATTCTCAGCAGAAAAGACTCTGATTCTCGGCAGAAAGGAAATACGAGAGAGTCTTGGCAGTGACACCCCAATCCCCAGCTAAAAGTAATACAAACGAGAGAGTCTTACCGGTAAAAAACCTTCACAGGTACCATAAGGCGACGAAAGCTGAGAGAAAATCAAAATGAGAGAGGCTTGAAAGTGAAAACCCTTCGGGCACTACAAGTCGAATAAAGGTGATAATCAGATGGAAATCACGAGACAAAAATCGTGAAAGGAAATTAACGACGGAGGTTAGGCCATATATGCATGTCATGACCAGTAGAGTTGGTATCCGCGTTTGATAAGTTTTATAGTTGTTTCTGGTTAGAGAGTCAATCCTCCTTTGTCTTCTATTTGTTGTTTCTTTTTATCTTTCTCCTTTTGTCAAAATTCTCCATCAAAGTCGGTCTAGTCAAAACATAGTGAGAAATGACTTCAAAACTTGCCACCAACTTTCCAATTATTATGCAAGGCAAGGAAATGCCATTGACGGCAGAGAAGTATGGTGCAAAGAAGATTATTAAACTGGGGCAGAAAATTTTCTTTTCAGTTTGAAAATTTTCTGGAAGTCAATACCCACTTGGGGAAGAAGGAAAGTCTTAAGGGAAATGGTCTTCGAACCAGTGTCATCCTCAACAGTCTTCAGAGAGTGAAACACCGATTTTGAGGAAATGAAAATCCACCAGCAGTGTTATCTTCAGCAAGCTCCGAGGTGGTCGGACAACACAGAGTGGTAAAGGAAGAAAGGAAATCCCATCTTCAATAAAATAACCCTCAGCAAGTTGAGAAACACAGAACGGGGAAGGGAAAAATGGAAAAACCCATCCCCAGCAGGAATATCATCTCCAGGAAATGAAATCATTCCCCAACAAGTTTTGGGAACCCCAAGCGAGGGAAATGGGAAAAGGAAAAACCACCCTACAGGAGCGGCAAAACCGCTCACAATGTTTTGAACTAACAAATTTTCTTCGATTTGAAACAGGGAAAGAAAGTGCTATTGATAGCGGAAAGTCATGCCAATACTGGGGCAGAAAATTTTCCGCCGTTGTTGAAAATTTTCTCGGAGAAACGAGGAAGGCAATTCAAGATGACATGTCAGGTTTGTCCACCTTCAAATAGGATGTTTCAGGTTTGTCCACCTTCGAACGGGACGTCTCAGGTTTGTTCACTTTCATACATTGATACAATGGGAGTATTCGCCCTCGAATAGGATACAATGGGAGTATTCGCCCTTGAATAGGATACAATGGGAGTATTCGCCCTCGAATAGGATACAATGGGAGTATTCGCCCTCGAATAGAATACGATGGGAGTATTCGCCCTCGAATAGAATACGATGGGAGTATCCACCCTTAAATAGGATACGACGGGACCATCCACCCTCGAATAGGATATTTTACGTATGTTTTATCTTACATTATTGCCAGCATACATTGTTAATTCAAAAGTTGCTACTAAAAGCAGGTGCCTACCTGTATAACAAAAGGCAAGTCTTCAGTCTTTACATTGCAGGTCTTGAAACCAGTAGCCCACCAAAAAAGCAGAGGGTTACAACAAGAGTTCCGGCGCAAATTCAAGCACCTGAGTCCCAGAGGAAGAATGGGAAGAAGGAAGAGGAAAAGGGGTCCCCCGCCAGGATAATCCCCAGTCCATAACATTTCAACCTCCGGCGAGTCCGAGAGAGAATGAGGGGTGAAGGAAACAAAGAATACTTCCTCAGCAGCATCATCCCCACAAGTGAGTAACAATTTCCAAAGATATCCCCAGCAGCCAAAAGAAAAGTAATACGACCCAGGGGGGAAAGCAATTGGCCCAAGAGGCAATGCAGGAAGAAGAAAATGGTACAAAAGGCAAAGGAAGGTGATCGGGATAGGATGAAATTAGTGAGTTGTAGTTGAAGTCAGGGAGCCCGCCTGAAGAATGGAGTGGCGATTTTATTTTGAAGTAGTAGTTGAAGTCAGGGAGCCCGCCTGGAGAATGGAGTGGCGATTTTATTTTGAAGTAGTAGTTGAAGTCGGGGAGCCCGCCTGGAGAATGGAGTGGCGATTTTATTTTGAAGTAGTAGTTGAAGTCAGGGAGCCCGCCTGGAGAATGGAGTGGCGATTTTATTTTGAAGTAGTAGTTGAAGTCAGGGAGCCCGCCTGGAGAATGGAGTGGCAATTTTATTTTGAAGTAGTAGTTGAAGTCAGGGAGCCCGCCTGGAGAATGGAGTGGCGATTTTATTTTGAAGTAGTAGTTGAAGTCAGGGAGCCCGCCTGGAGAATGGAGTGGCGATTTTATTTTGAAGTAGTAGTTGAAGTCAGGGAGCCCGCCTGAAGAATGGAGTGGCGATTTTATTTTGAAGTAGTAGTTGAAGTCAGGGAGCCCGCCCGGAGAATGGAGTGGCGATTTTATTTTGAAGTAGTAGTTGAAGTCGGGAGCCCGCCCGGAGAATGGAGTGGCGATTTAGTTTTGAAGTTATAGTTGAAGTCGGGGAGCCCGCCTGGAGAATGGAGTGGCGATTTTATTTTGAAGTAGTAGTTGAAGTCGGGGAGCCCGCCTGAAGAGAGGAATGGCGATTTATTTTCAAAAGATGTTGTGGAAGTCAGGAGCCCGCCTGAAGAGAGGAATGGCGTTTAATTTTCAGAGTTGATAATTGAAGTCAGGGAGCCCGCCTGGAGAATGGAGTGGCGATTTTATTTTGAAGTAGTAGTTGAAGTCGGGGAGCCCGCTTGAAGAATGGAGTGACGATTTATTTTGAAGCGGTTGAGCGTAACAGAAATCCCCGGCATAAATCCAAGTTAGTTTTGAAGTTGTAGTTGAAGTCGGGGAGCCCGCCTGGAGAATGGAGTGGCGATTTTATTTTGATGCAGTAGTTGAAGTCAGGAAGCCCGCCTGGAGAATGGAGTGGCGACTTATTTTGAAGTTGTAGTTGAAGTCAGGGAGCCCGCCTGAAGAATGGAGTGGCGATTTATTTTGAAGTTATAGTTGAAGTCAGGAAGCCCACCTGGAGAATGGAGTGGCGATTTAGTTTTGAAGTTGTAGTTGAAGTCAGGGAGCCCGCCTGGAGAATGGAGTGGCGATTTTATTTTGAAGTAGTAGTTGAAGTCAGGGAGCCCGCCCGGAGAATGGAGTGGCGATTTTATTTTGAAGTTATAGTTGAAGTCAGGGAGCCCGCCTGGAGAATGGAGTGGCGATTTAGTTTTGAAGTTGTAATTGAAGTCAGGGAGCCCGCCTGGAGAATGGAGTGGCGATTTTATTTTGAAGTAGTAGTTGAAGTCGGGGAGCCCGCCCGAAGAATGGAGTGGCGATTTTATTTTTGAAGCAATAGTTGAAGTCGGGAGCCCGCCCGGAGAATGGAGTGGCGATTTATTTTGAAGTAGTAGTTGAAGTCGGGGAGCCCGCCCTGGAGAATGGAGTGGCGATTTATTTTTGAAGCAATAGTTGAAATCAGGGAGCCCGCCTCTGGAGAATGGAGTGGCGATTTTATTTTTGAAGCAATAGTTGAAGTCGGGGAGCCCGCCTGAAGAATGGAGTGGCGATTTATTTTGAAGTTGTAATTGAAGTCGGGGAGCCCGCCCGAAGAATGGAGTGGCGATTTTATTTTGAAGTAGTAGTTGAAGTCGGGAGCCCGCCCTGGAGAATGGAGTGGCGATTTTATTTTTGAAGCAATAGTTGAAGTCGGGGAGCCCGCCTGGGAAGAATGGAGTGGCGATTTATTTTGAAGTAGTAGTTGAAGTCGGGGAGCCCGCCCGGAGAATGGAGTGGCGATTTTATTTTGAAGTAGTAGTTGAAGTCGTGGAGCCCGCCCGGAGAATGGAGGCGATTTTATTTTGAAGTTGTAGTTGAAGTCAGGGAGCCCGCCCGGAGAATGGAGTGGCGATTTATTTTGAAGTTGTAGTTGAAGTCGGGGAGCCCGCCTGGAGAATGAAGTGGCGATTTAGTTTTTGTAATTGAAGTCAGGGAGCCCGCCTGGAGAATGGAGTGGCGATTTTATTTTTGAAGATGTTGTTGAAGTCAGGAGCCACCTGAAGAGAGGAATGGCGATTTATTTTCAAGAGAGGTTGAAGTCAGGGAGCCCGCCTGAAGAATGGAGTGGCGATTTATTTTGAAGTCGTAGTTGAAGTCAGGGAGCCCGCCCTGAAGAATGGAGTGGCGATTTATTTTGAAGTTGTAGTTGAAGTCAGGGAGCCCGCCTGAAGAATGGAGCGACGATTTATATTTGAAGTTGGTTAAGGAAAGCGGCAGAGTGTAACGGAAATCCCCAGCATGAATCAGAAGGAAGGCAACAAGGATCAGAAAAGATAGCTTCAGACTTCGAAGGAGAATAGCTCGAAGATCACAAGTAAGGAAATTCATTTCGGAGTGCAATGCAAGATAGCAACAAAAGAAGCTTGCAACCAGAATGCGAGTCAACAGTCCGAGATGATCAACAGAAGTTAGTCATAATGAAAAAAAAAAGAGGCAAGGAGTTAATCTAAGTGCAGAAGTTGATGAAAGATGTGGTGTGCTCAAGACATGGCCGAGGTCACAAGCACTGCATACCTGGTTCAGATCCAGAAAGCTGAAGAAGATTGAACTAGTACCTACAACTAGCAAGTATCAAGGTTCAAATTTAGAGTCCGCATGAAGCACCAACCAATACTCAAGATCAAGCTTCGGAAGACTTATAGATATGAATTTTGTAACTAGTAGCTGATAGGCTTAGTTAGTCTTCTCATGTTTTGATTTTGATGTAATAGCAGGACCACGGACCGGAACTTCGATGGAACGGAACCTCGACGGAACAGCACCTCGACTGGCTCTCCACCTCGGTTACTCCATATTCTTACTCACTTCTGAACTACACGTGGCCTGATTCCTTTATAGCCAAGGATATGTAGGCAGCTCAGATACAAGGGCTCGGTCACATCCTCTTCTTTTTAGTTTAGTCTCTCTCAATAAGGGTCAGGTCAAAAACACTTGTCTAGTCGTTCTTTGTCCGAAAACTCTTTGTGTTTTCAGTCAAAGAGGGGCAGCTGTAAACGCGTGATTTTTGACCCTCCCCGAGATTTTTTATATTTTTAGCGTAAAATATTTAGTTTAGTTTTAATATAGCTATTTTAGCCAAATTTGACTCTTTTACTTTATTTTTACCTTAAAATGAAAAATAACAAAAATATAGTTTTATTAATGTTTCGTAGTCATTTTAAACTTGAAAAATACAAAAATAGTACTTTATTTTTTTATCTTTTTATAAAAAACGAAAATAATAAAAAAATAGTTTCATTAATATTTTAAACTTGAAAAATATAAAAATAGTACTTTATATTTTTATCTTTTTATAAAAACGAAAATAATAAAAAAAATAGTTTCATAAATATTTTGTAGTTATTTTAAACTTGAAAAATATAAAAAAATAGTTTTATTTTTATTATAAGTATTATAGTTATTTTGATTACCTAGGATTAATTAAATAACACCATTTTCGGTTCCGGGCGAAGAATAATGTTCGGGTTCAAACTACCCGGTTTTATAATTTTCGGACCTAGCCCGTAATAATCCGAGTCCACTACACTAAGGGGGACAATACATAATGGGATGTGGGAATAATAAGAAAAGCACAAAGGGAAAAAGACAAAGAAAAAAAGACAAAAGGAAAAAAACAAAGGTAAAGGACAAAACTTGTATGGGTTTCATTTTAAAAAAAATAATAAAAATAAAAAATAATAAAAAATATATACTACACATGATCTCTTCTTCTTTAAGAAGAAGAGAAAGACGGCAAATGAAACGGAGAAAAAAAAGGATTTGAGAGGAGAGAAAAAAGGATTTGAAAAGAGAGAAAAAAGGATTTGAAAACGAGAGGAAACAAATGAAACAGATGATTTGAAAAACAAAGAAAAGGAAAAGAAGATTGAAAAAGAAGAGAAACGGGATACAAAAGCAGAAGGGAATTTTCGAAAAAACAAAAAAAACGAGAAAAAAAAGGATTTTTGAAAAACAAAAGATTGAAAAACGGGAGAAAGGATTTTGAAAAAAACAAGTAGAAAGAAATGAGAGAGATTGAAGAGTCGTTGTTCGGCTCGTGCTTATCATGCTGCCCGTTTGAGTTTGTTCTTGGTTCGAGTTCGGTTCGAGTTCTGTCCGGAGAGGTCGAAGTTTGAGATCGTCATAAAAGGTTCGTTTTCTCGTTGTGTACGTTAAAAATATGCAGAAATAAAGGTGCATGTTCTTTTCCGATATTGTTCTTCTCGCTAATATTTTGGAGTGTTTCGTATTTGATTTAGTTTCGTATGGTTCAGACTATTTTTGTAAATATATGATTTTGTTGAACATGCAATGTCGAAGTTAGCTAATAAAAATGACTAATCCTTCATATGCTCGCCAACTAGTTATGCTTCCGTTGTTTATGTAATTGTTCACCATAGTCTTGAATTTGCTCACTTAGTTAGCTACTCGTATGTTTACTCGAATTGGTTATAGTTGAGCACGATGTTGTCACATTATGGAAATTGGTTCGTTATTCTTTAAACGACGTAATTAGATTAAAGGAATCGGGGGTGCATTTCATGTGACCCGACTCCATATTTGAACAAGGTTAAATAAAGAGTGTCGTGAACCACAAGTGCATTTCATGTAGTGTGGCTTGCAACATGTTTTAAATAATCTTGAATTAACTCTTAAATAAATATAGCGGAATGTAGTTTGCTTTTAAATTAGAATTAGAGGTGTGCCTCGCCTAACAAAATTATACAAATCGCGGGGCCCTCATAAATGTATATGTAAAATATTTAGATTTCGAGATGTGCCGTTTCTTAGCGAATTTCCTGGCCTTCTCAAGAATGTAAATAAGTAATCGCTCTAGGCACGTATTTTAATAATTTTACCTTCTTAAATACGGGTGTGCATTTCATGCGGCCCAAATCCAAATCCCAAAATGTTGAATAAGAATGTGTCGAGGATCCGGGTGCATTTCATGTGACGTGATTCGAAATATATTTTTAGGCAACATTCTCTTTCGTAAATAATAATAAATAATAAAAGCGGTAAAGGGATATTAATTTGCACTAAGTACATAACTGTAAAAAGCAGACAAATAAGCCAAACACGACAGTTGAGCGACCGTGCTAGAACCACGGAATTCGGGAATGCCTAATACCTTCTCCCGGGTTAATAGAATTCCTTATCCGGATTTCGGGTTCGCGGACTGTTAAATAGAGTCATTCTTTTCCTCGATTCGGGATTTAACCGGTGACTTGGGACACCATAAATCTCCCAAGTGGCGACTCTGAAATAATTAAATAAATCCCGTCTCGATTGTCCTTTAATTGGAAAAACTCTCTGCACCCTCGCGGGTGCGGTAAAAAGGAGGTGTGACAACTGCGATCAAGTTTCAACATTGTTTGGATTTGATCAACATTGTTGAACACTGAAGATTGAAGATGAAGACACAAC